>JAODJX010000043.1:7215599-7238054 GCA_026776945.1 Isichthys henryi
AACTCCACACACATGTGACCCAGGCGGAGACTCGAACCTGGGTCCCAGAGGTGTGAGGCAACAGTGCTAACCACTGCGCCACCATGCCGCCCCAGGACATTATGCAAAAGTGGAAAATCTAGTTAAACCGTGAACTATAAACCTGTTTAAAAAAATTGTTGAAACAAAAAAACACTTTTAGTAGACCTCAGATAATCGCAACACATTTTAACAGTTATTGTGCTGCATAATATTACAAAGTACTATGGCAGTGGGATAATTCACTGATAAAGATTTTTTTTATTTTTGACAAATTAACAATATTTTTTTATCTTATTACAAGACATGGTAGCCTAATAAAAGTATTTCAGTCGATACTGGTAATGAAATTTATAATAGAAAAGTTCTTATGTGTGCAACTCAAGAGGACGAGGGGGCAGGAGGGTTGAAAGTATTAGTGTCACTGTATAGAAGGTTTGTTGACAGTGTATAGGGGAATTTCCAAAGCAGAACCTGATTATGAGCATTGGGCTATAATGCTTTGAGAGTAAGTTGTCAGCTGGTGCATTGCAGAGCGAAAATGATTATTTGTCACCCCCATCTCACTGTAAAGGTAGCTATCGGAAATGGGAATCATTTTGTCGCGAAGAACAAGCAATTATTCCCTGAAAGAGGCCGTCCAGCCATCAAGCAGTAGTGATTGTGATGCCTGGGAAGCAGCCGCAACGAGATTGGGGGAAAAAGACAAAGTGTCATGGCAGGTACTGCGGTGCCTCCGCCAGCGTTGCATAAGCATGTCAGCCTTGTCCCGGTGCTGCTGATGGATTTTGATCTCCTGCAGAAATGAGCCCCTTGTCAATAATGCACGTCAGCATCTGTCGCTAGGGCTCAGATGAACTTGGACAAACAATCCCTGTCTTTATCCTTCCACAGATAAGCAACTTCTAAATTTACTTGTCTCTCTCACATTACCAGTGATGATTTCATAAAAACACAAGAAATAAAATGTTATTGCCAGCCTTTTTTTTTCGTTTATGATCCTATATGTATATAAAATATGAACTCATTATAGAAAGTATGTACTACGTTCACTTTTTTGAGTTACATAACTGCTCTGTAGATGAGCTACCCATAAGCAGGAGGAAGCCAGAAACAACTGTGCTTTACAGCCTCTCTTAACACCAGCCCTGTTGGTTACAGTGCCCAATGCAGTGATTAGCTGTAGGTTGTGAATCTATCCCAAGAATCCTATGGATGTAATGAAACAGTATTTCAGCTGCTCCTTTGCTCTCCCCTTGGCAGCTATGCTAATTTTGTTTGCCTTTCCACCAGCCTACTCTTTGGATCTCCGTAACGGCAATCTTGTACCTTTTCAGGTGTTCTATGCATGCCTGCTTCTCAGTTCTCTGCTTTACTATGCTGGTGCTCTCCATGTCCGAGCGCTGTGTGTGTTCATCTTGCCAGTTTGAATTTCTAGTCCTGTCTTCGCTCTAGATCTTGGCCTGAGAAACAGGTGCATTATATTATGTTTAGATTCCTTTAAAGTGTGTTTTTCTTGTCTCTGTTCCGCTGGTTTTGTACATTTGTTGTTATTCGTTTTTGCACACCTAGGGGCACGAGCAGGTCATTGTTCCGCCTTGTGAGTTTGACGTATTTGTTATTCTTATTTTCTCCTGTGTGTTATTTCAAATCTGTTTGCTTTTCTGTTTTGTTTTTGCTCGGAAAATATTTGTTCTGGCAGTTCATTCATCCGCTGAACCACCCATCATCCATTGTTGCTCATTCAATACAGCATCAAAATATTTACTTTTGAAGCATTTTTGTCATCTTAACATATCATGATAATTTGTAGTAGTAGTGTTGCACGTAAATGTAGCAACTACACAAGGTTACACTACTTGGCTTATATTTAACAGTTTGTTGTCAGACTCATATGCATGACTCCAGTGCAGAAACTTATTTTTCATACTGTAAAATACACTTTGCTAGAGACCTAATGCCTTTCAAAGGAGCAGAACCTTTTTCACTAAAAAAAATTCTAGCATCTGCCAATCAACCAGAACTCCCTGACCAATAATAGGTATGCCTACAATTCATAACCATGTCCTTGGCAACACCAATTCACATGGGCTCACAACCCAATCCAGGGTGCGTTACCATGGAACCCAGGGTTTAGATAAGGTCAGATCTTCAGCAGAGGAACACAACACCTGTGGACAGATTGGCACATATACAGCCATTGAGGGCAGATGCTCTTCTGCTCTGTGGATTCTTTATTCTTAGATGCCTATGCATCAACACCACTATGTATCACGTAATAGAAATTCTTGCAAATACTTCTGAGAGCGCCATGGTTCAGACCCCATCTTTTGGTGCTTTTTCACCGGTTGCCACCTGTTAGTGGCAGACATGTGTTTTAAACATCTAATGACCTCCCAGCAATGTGAAACGCACAGCCTACCCATGTTGCTGTAAAAAAAAAAATAAAGGGAAACATTTCATGGTTAAGACATAATGACCCGTGAGAAAAACCTCTCTCTGTGAGTACTACCTGTGTAATTCCGAATGCTGCTTATTTGTCTGTTCACCTCTGATACTGAGGATGCTGTGTTGCACGGAATAGACTAGAACAGATCGACCTACATCTGCTGTACATTATCTAGCTAAGAGATCAGGTTTAATACGATAAACGGAAGGATATTGCATGTTCGGTGCCGTGTTTTATATGCTGTTTGATACCTTTATCACATTTTTGCAGCCTCAAGGAAAAAAGTTTACAGTAGAAAGCATAGCCTTTCTTGTGGCCAAAGTTATCATCTCCCAAAGGTCAAGCCAAACACAAGACAAGTAGTTTCGTAGGATGAATCAATAACACAAGGAACAGAGAATTTTTACAGTAATTTCCCAGAGGGATATTACCCGTGTCAAGGATTTTCACAGGAGTATGAATGTAGAATTTACCCGAAATAGCATCGCAGATGACAGGATGATGGTGAGAATTAATAAACCTATATACAATATGAAGACAACTTTCAACAAGTAACGAGTATGCAGAATTTTATGCCCAAGTTATCTGCATAAACCTTTTGTTTATTGCAATTTATGGGTAAGAGTGCAACTTTCAATGCATTTCGCAATCAATCACATTTGAATATATTTTCCATAATTGTAGGGCTATCAATGGAACCCTACACCCCTATCAGGCTGGATAGCTGTGTTCTGTTGTTGCTTTACTATATATCAAATGCTCCCTTGTCTTATATAATATCTTTTGTGGGTAAATATATTCAAAGTCATGATGACTGACTTTCAGTTTCTATGTCAATTGCGATAGTTCGGACTATTTAAAAAAAAATCCTTCATTAGTCTTAGACTGGGTCATGGTCGTAGTTAGTAGAAGGCAAATAGGACTTTTAGTTCACATCAATGAAAAGCAGGCTGTGTGCTCCGGGAAAAGGCCATATATCTTTACTAATGTGCCTTCTCAGGGTCACTTGTGGGGAAGCACAACAGGTTTTTCTGCATTTGAAATCTCCCATCGACAAATTATATGCATCTTTACCCCCATTCACACAGGACCTGTGCCCAGTAATTTCTCCCCAAGTACCCAGAGCCCTGCTGATGCTGTGAAGTGAGAGTGGCCTACCAGGATGAAACATACAAGGAGCATTCTAAACACTACAATGATTCATGCCATGCATTCAGAAATGAAACAAAAATAGCATGATGTGTTTATTTGTATTTATTCAGACTGTTATTGGTCATCTAGTCTTAACACAAGGTTTTAAGTAGTCAGCTGAAAAGAAGAGGTGAAAATCCCTGTTGCAGAATTAGTTTGTATGTTTTGTTTTCTGGGTTTGGCAAGGTGTGTTACAAGCTTTATGGAAAAATTAATACTGCAGTATAACTGCATTCAGTATTCAAACCCAAGGCTGGTCCTAGTCAATGTGATATCTTAGGCAGGAATCACTGCCCGCACACCCCGTCTGAGACAAAGAGAAATTTGCTGGCCCCTCTGAAGTTGGCGCCCAAGGCAACCGCCTATGTCACCTATAGGATTGACCGTCCTTGTTCAAACCACATGAAAGGGAAAGTCTGAATGTACTCTTACCATATTTTTAAAGTTGAAATTCTAATTGCACTAATTGTCCAGCAGGTGGCAATTGTCATGGTAACTGTACGAAAAGTATAGTCATCAGTACTTGAACTCGATATTTTTTTATACACTGTATATATTTCATATTTAATTTTTCATTTTTATTTACTGTATATGTTAGTTCATGATCTCTTTATATAAGTTTTGGTGTATTTACTTATAAATAACAACGTTTAACTGAAAAAGTGGTGAAATACGCAACATCCTAAATATAAATTTCTCAGGAATGTGAATGTTATCTCCATCTGCTGTGATGAACTTGTGCCTTAGCCAAATTAACACAGACACAGAGTAAAACCTGAGCACTGTACAGCCTTTGAGTAAATGGCCAAACATTGCAAAATGCCAAACAGATTAAATATTATGGCAGCAGTCCAATAGCCTCTTACCTAATGACTGTCTTTACTTGTAAATTATGTAGAATCTATGCATTTCTAGGTTGCCTGGTGCATTTCAAAGCCTCTTCGTTTCTTTATTTCATGCACAATCCATTAGGCCAAGAGCTCCCTCTACCAGCTGTTTTTAAAATTACCTCTTATGTTATGTTTCCGGGGCCATTTGTGAATTTAGTAGCATTGAATCAATTTCACAGCACAAAATGATTTTCCCTGCTATTGAGTTAATCTTTTAGAGAGGAAGTTCAATTGATTTAATTATTTAAGCGTTGTGGGTTTCTCTGTCTCTCTCTGTATATCTTAACATGTATGCTAAAATCTTACATATATCTTCCACTGGCAACCTAGGAATCCATACACAGTATTGGAAATGAGAAATTTAGAAATTTCCGGTATTCCGAAACACACTAAAACAATGGTTATATGACTATGTACATCATTAAACTCCTGTGTTATTGCCTTAAACTTTGAAAAAACTTATTTCCCCAAAAATATGACACATGTGAGACATACAGTATGAGAAGTCACTTGTAGTGGAAATTACATACAGAATCAGATACTAGATGTTTTAGTGTCAGTTTTTCAGTAAAATGGTCTGTGTGTTTAAAAGTTAAACTAGTTTTACTTCCCATATCCAACATTTCATGTAATGTGATATATCTTCTGCCTATAAATATATAGGAATATTTCAGTGAAAAAGCAGAATATAACACACAGGGTTTCAAACTAGGTGGACGTTTCCTGCTCAATTCCACAGAAATGTTCATCCAACTGGATCACGTCTCATAAAATGTACTGCTGGGAACTCAGAGGGTTTGTCATTCTTAGGTATGGTTCAGGTGTGCTTCTGGCTGGCATCTAGAATGGAGGTGTCTCCATTAAGCTCAAAAGATAATGTTTTGTGGAAGTTATTGGATGAACAAACGTAACTAATGCAATCAATTAATTTTGATATTTCAAGTCACAATTGTGCTTCATTTACTGAAAAATTGAATTCGAGTGGAAATTATGAAACTTTTAACTTGTGCCATTAGATGGCAGCATTTACCAATCGACTCTGATGTCGTTTTACAGAATAAAGTAATTCTAATTTTTACCTTATAGTACACATTCCAGTTAACTGGCCAGTGCTAGTAAATATTTGTGCTGAATCAATAAATAAATTATAGCATTTAAAAAAAACAAGGTATGATTTGATTAAAAGTATTATAAATGTTATGATTGTATGTAACACACAGCAGCATTTTATGAAACCAAGTAACCTTTTCCAACATTTTGGCATTTTTTATGAAGTCCCAAAGGTCATTTGTAAACACAGTTACAGTGATCATTCTTCAACACTGAAAGACTAGAGTCGATCCACTACATTCTGTCATGTCATAAGACTTAAAGTGCTGTGGACATAATATTCTTTATCCACATCTGCTTCATGGTTTGTTAGACTCAGAGAGTAGCACAACACAAGCTTTGCAGGTGTCCAGTGCAGCTGTTTGAAAGAGAGTACTCTAGGGAATCTGACGCAGGAAACGAACGGGAGGGCGGTGTGTGGCTGTCAATTAGGACTGCATACTCATGATTGGAATGTCATTGGTTCAAATCCCATGCCTGGCTGAATGACATCACTCTTGGGGTCTTAACCCCAGTGGCTCCATAGAAAGGCTGATTCTGTTCTCCCTTGCTTTTACATAACTTTGCAGATAAGCGTCATCCCCACCGAATTTTGAAAAAGGGACCACGTTTCATAATTTTTAATACTTCATTTTTTATTGTTTTGTTTTTTTTCCTTCACATTTTGGTTAACATTGTTTTTATAAACATTTCAAGTGAAAAGTGCATATCAGCAGAAATACAGTGTTTTTTTGCTAAATCGGTGGCACAGATTTCATAGGAAATTTAAATAAAAAAAAAAATTCTACACTAATGAAAAAACCATTTCATATAAACAATCTCACACAGCTTTATGTTAAGTGATCGTTACTGTTTTAATGGCACTTCAAAAAACTGCAATATTAAAAATAAATATTGTATATATTTAAAATCTGTCTAAATAGGCGGGACCAGATTATTCCCCGGAGTTTGTACAAAGTTCTTATGTTCGTTGTCTAATGCACATCTTCTTCCGGCTTTCATCTTTATTAATCCTGGATGTAAGAGAAATCTGTTAATACATAATTACTTCAGCTGCAAGTAACCGAAGAATCTGAGTTTAAAGGTCACAGTGATTCGATCACTTACTTCTCCCAGCACTTGATCAGACGTTGACCTTGTTTGCCCTCCGGACTTAAACATACTTCCAGGTTGTTCCTTTTCAATGTTAAGCTGTGACCAACAGAATTACAAACAGTGAGAAATAGCATCCCGGTGTCATAATGGAGTCACAATAAACATTTTTCACCTGATGTTGAATTACAGTCCCATCACATCACAGCAAAACTGACTCTTTAGATTACAGTCTTTCTTTTGTAGGCATCTACAAAAATCTGATGATATCAGTGAAATCTGTGCATGGAATGAAAACCTGCAAATTACTTTGTGCCAAAAATTGATTGATTGGAAAATTAATACACATTAAAAAATAACCTTCTTCTACATTAATTGGAAATAAATCCACGATAAACTAATTTTTAGCCGACCTGTTGTACATTTAAAAGACATAGTAACACACTTACATTATTTCTTCCTTTTTGCAGTATTCATTTTTTTCTTGAATAAAAAATGTCTCTATGGGTTCCAGAATTAAAATGTTTGCTGCTGGACACATGCATCTTTCAGGTGGTATATACGCACTTTCCCCAAGGTGACCTGCAATGATAGAATAAAAGAATATAGATGACATTATTATACAGTAATCATCTTTTTTCGCATGCAAGATGATTTCGCTCAACTTAATTTTACTCATTAAAAACATATGAACAATGCATACAAAATGTTATTCGTTTTGTGCAAGATAATTTTTAAAAATCAATAAAAGCAGTAAGATGTTCACTGCAAAATTCTGAAATGCTGTGCCTGTAAATTGTCAGTGTAGAGTCAGAATGTCTGCAGTCTTACGGTGAAGTATCGAGCAGGTCAGGAAAGCCAAGAGAAGGCAGCAGAGTCTGGTAGTGAACTCCATCGCTTTTTGAGTTTCAGGCTGAAATGAAGCCCGAGTCTCATGTCTTTTATACTCTCCAGCAGGAGTTCTTCCCAGCACCCATGCTTTTCCGTGGAAACCAATTTGTGACATTTCCAAATGCTTCCTGGTATTTGTCTTGGGCAAACAGACAAGAATTTTGCAGTGCTGGCAAGTCTCCAAGATAAGTACACATATCCAATCCCAACCCTCTTCTTTTCTCAGTATTAAGCAAACACAGTGCATGCAAATAATAAAGAACCTTTTTTTAAAAAAATCAACCGTTTAGTCTTATTATTTTTGCTTTTTTCCCATTTTTTTCTTCAGCTGTATTTGCATTATATATATATTGATAATTTAACATTAGAGGATGGATGGTTGTGTTTAATGCCTGTAGTGTTATATATGTGTGTGTCTATCCATAACGAATTGGGAAGATGACATAATAATCCATGAACATGTGGTAAGTGAATGTGTGGGAGGATTTGGGTAACGTCCCCGTATTAAGACGTCCACAGCTGGGCAGAGTGAAACCTTTCCTGCATTGCAGCTGGAAATTTGAAACATATCTGAAAAGTGTTGCTTGATTTATGTTTGTCCATCAAGATAAATCCATTCAAAGATGTTGAAAATCATTACAGTTCTGATGCTTTAAGTACGATTGGACACGTTTTTGAGTGGTCTGGTGACTGAGTGGTCATTTTATATTTCATAAAGGTTGGACAATCTGCTAAAGTATTCCACTCTATCAAGATGTGCTACCTGTAGTTATAACACTAGTAATACAATATGATAAGATTTTAGACTATCGCGATCCACATTTGTATTACATTAGTGCTTATTATAATTTAATTAACTGTTTTTAGGACACTGCTTTCAGTTTCGGCCCATAAAAATGGTGGTAGCATTTTTCAATAGGGTAGCATGGATCGACAGATATACAGTACCTGTGGAAACGTGCTATGGTAGGACAGGTAGGACAGATCATCACCGGTCATACAAACTCACAGTCTTTCCAAAAGTAACGGCTTACAGTGCTGGAAAAGCAGCAGCAATGTTTTTAGCTTTCGAGCAAATTTTTGTTAGATATGCTTGAGACGTCAGAGAAGTGATAAACCTGGTTTAACATTTCATAGAATTCCAGTAGATCCAAGTAGACGCAGTAAATGGATTGCGGCAGTCAAATGGGAGAACTGGAAACCCACTGGATACAAGCATTTGTGCATTGTGGTGTTTTACAAGCCTAGCCATCAAAGAGAAGTACTCTGAGGGACTAGTATAAATGCTCTTCTCTTTAGACTTTAAAAGGATCCAGCATAACCGCTGAATGGCTATACATACTCAGACTGCACAACAGGGGTAACAGAGGGATACTTGCACTACAAATAGTAGGTCACACACAGTAGGTATCTACAAAGTTATCTGAGACAGGTAAGGACGGGATAAGGATCACGGACCGTACAGGTGAATACAATGCAGGACTTTCAGGACACAACGCACACACGGACAACAGCTATGTTCAAGTCCAACAGAGCATGCTGGGAGATGCAAATGAGCTCCCCGACCTGACTGTATTGTTTTTATGTATGATTTGTGTATGTTATTTCTATGGTTTATTAATAATAGATTTCAGTTCAATTTCATGAATTTTTTCATGTTCTGAACCAGTTTAAAAGGGCTCTGTTCCACAAATGGAAAATAACTAGTGGTGTTGGAATAAAACAGGAGTATCTAGGTCTACAGATTTAGTTAAAAAAATAGTATTAGACTCACTAAGAAGAATGACGAAAGGAAGATTGCATTGGAAGCTAAAAGCTTCTTCCAATATTTTAACTCCAAAAGAGCTGAAATCACTAAACTGCAGGATAGTAAGGGTCATATAATTGGAAATGAAATTGATACAGTTAATGAGTTTAATGATTGTTTTGCATGGTTATTCACTGTAGAGGACACGAGTAACATACCGACTTGTATTACAAATCTAGCACTATGACTAATAGTATCTATGACTAAAATATGTATAACTGAAGCTAATGTGCTACAAAACCTAGCTAAGCTCAAAATAAACAAATCACAGGGCCCTGACTGCATTTAACCTACAGGTATAGGTTTAAAAGAGGTGAGGGATATTATTAGCCAACCTTTAACTTCACTATTTCAGAAATCCTTATCTGCTGGTGTGGTACCTTCTGATTGGAAGCATGCTAACATAACACCCATATTCATATTCAGGACAGAAGTAATCCTGCAAACTATAGGCCAATCAGTTTAACTTTCATAACTGGAAAAGTAACGGAAATTATAATCCAAACGAAAATGGTAGATCACTTGAATTCGTATAACATTCTGAGGGACAGCCAAAATGGTTTTAGGAGAGGTAGGTCCTGTTTAACTAATCTACTTGAAGTCTTTGAGGAAGCTACAAAAGAAATTGATCACAAAAAGGCCTTCGATGTGATCTACTTAGATTTCCAGAAGGCCTTTGATGTTGTCCCTCACAAACGGCTCCTGCTTAAGCTCAAAGCAGCAGGGATTTTAGGAACTGTAGTAGCTTTGATTGAAAACTCGTTAACAGACAGGAAGAGGTAAGTAACATACACAGATACAGCACGTTGCCACACCCACCACATATCAAACCACCTCAGCAATGAGAACTCAAGTGTAGCCGTGCGGTGGGTGATTCCTCAGCACCACGCTAGTGTGGATCGACCAGTATGAGTTTTTTTCTGGTGGCTGGAGTGCCAATCTTGACACCAACCCCCAGATTTCCCTGTAAGTTGGAGGACTTCCTTGCAGGGCTGGATGTAGATTAACGTCATACCCAGGACAAAGCAATTGTAGGTTAAGGGCCATGCTCAATCACTCTGGGCATTCATGGGATTCAAACCATCAACCTTTTGATTGCTGGCACAGATCAATTGCCTCAGAGCCACCACTTGATTTATGCAAAATAGTAGGAACAGGAACCAGTGGGTAGTTATTAGAGGCACAATGTCACAGAGCACCAGAGTCCCTAGTGGGGTACTGCAGGGTACAGTTTTAGGGCCACTGTTATTCCTAATTTACATTAACGATGTTGACAACAGTAAATATAGTAAACTGGTTAAATTTGCAGACGACACCAAGGTGGGTGGTGAAGCAAATATTGAACTAGTGGCACAGAGGCTACAGCAGGATCTTGATTTAATTAGCGACTGGACTGATACCTGGCAGATGAAATTTAAAGTAAACAAATGTAAGGTAATCCATGCAGGGAGCAGAAATATGAAGTACAGATATTTTATGGGTTCCACTGAAATAAAGGCAGCTGATTATGAGAAAGATCTTGGTGTGAATGTTGATGCTTCCATGTCCCACTCTTTCCAGTGTGGGGAAGTAATTAAAGAGGCCAATAGGATATTGGGTTATATTTCTAGGTGTATGGAGTTTAAGTCAAGGGGGTGATGCTAAGATCATACAATTCCTTAGTAAGACCCCACCTAGAATATTGTGTGCAGTTTTGGTCACAATAGCTTAAAAGGGACATTGCTGCCTTAGTAATGGCTCAACGTAGGGCTACGAAAATGATTCCTGGCCTTAGAGGAATGTCTTATGAGGAGAGGTTAGCTGAGCTGAATCTGTTCGGCTGTCTCGCGCAAAGGAGATTAAGGGGGGACATGATCCAGCAATATAAGATTCTAACAGGTCTGGATGCTGTTCAGCCAAATAGTTACTTTAATATTAGTTCAAATATAAGAACTCATGGCCAGGAAATTAGCGGGAGATCAATTTAAACTGGATTTAAGAAAGCTATTCTTTTATAAGGCATGTAATAAGTGTATGGAATACTCTTCCTGTTAGTGTAGTGCAAGCGAAGACCCTGGGTTCCTTTAAATCAGAGCTAGGTAAGATTTTAACAACTCTGAGCTATTAGTCGAGTTCTCCCCAAACAAACTTCATGGGCTGTATGGCCTCCTCTTGTTTGTAAATTTCATATGTTCTTAAGGGCAATTCTAAGAGAAATTTAAGTAATAATGCAGCACAATTAAGTAAAGAAATTACTTTTGGTAACCATTGATATAATTTGATATGAAAAAAATAATAATAAAATATTTTATCATTTTGCCCAGCCCTAGGCTGATATCAAACACAGTTATTTTACATACTTGTTAGACATTAGACATTACAACATAAATACGATAAAGAAAAGAAACAATCTTTCTTTCCCATGCACCAGTCCCGGGTACATGTCTAACCAGAAAATCATAATACTTCAGGTCGGGGATCTCTCCCGCACTGCAAGATGAGATGGCTATCCCACAGTCAAGCTGAGAACATTCAGCAATGACGGTTTTTGGCTGCAAGATAATATCATGCTGGGACACATTTTTAACCGTGATTTTTTTTTTGGGCATTGCAAAACCTGTTTTTCATCTCTTCTATCTGATCATACACCATTAAGCCACCTGGAATGGGGATTTCCTCCACACCGCTCGAAGAAGCCTGGCACGCACCAATACCATGCTTCATAACACACACTGAAAGTTTGCCAAGAAGTGTCACCCACAAAAGTTTAACTTTCTTAACCTGCTCTTGTGGCCTGGACTTCCAAGTCCTGACTATATTCAGAATAGACCATGGTCCACTTGTTATGAATGGGCAGATTGCTGAAGTAGCACAGTCCCCCTTTCTGATCCTGGATCAGCTGATGCAAAGTATTTGCGCCTACAAGAAAGGTCACCTTCTCATTGTAAGTCAGATCACTATCAGCCTGTTTCAGCAGAACGGTTTGTGAGAAATTCACCTCCACCTCAATATACCCTAAATACAGAATACTTTGCCCAGCCGTGCCCTCAACATGCAGTATGTTTTCGACACAGATTAGCTCTCCATGGGATAAGTGCTTCGATAGGAGTTGAAGATTGGGGGATGGAGCATCACCAGGTGGATACCTAGGCTAATTTTGTTGGACTTGTGGATTGTTGGACTTGGCAAACCGAATCTAAAATGGTTCGTATTTTTTGGGACTCGCTATGTGTGTGTGTGTGTATACAGTATATATATACTGTATATATAAATGTGTGAGTGTGTGCGTGTGCTTGTGTGTGTTATCCCACTCAGGACAGCAGCTTCCAGAACAAAAAACATGCCAAAACTTCCTCTCTTTTGTGCGTTTACTGCAACCAGAATATGAGAAGAAGAGGTACACGAAATCTTCCCCAAGGGGGCAAACCAAGTACTTCCAACATTTTGTCCAAAGTATCCAAATGACTCTGAGGTGAATTATCCTTGCAATGAAGAATACATCAGGTTCTACATTTGAATTTCTACCCTTTTTCATCTTCCATGTATGAAAGAGCCAAAATTATGTCTTCAGATTGTGAAGTCAATGTTAGAGGCCCTCCCCTGCCTCATCCACACTGCCACTAAATACTGTCTCTATGGGAAGTCTGTGTATAGTATTCAAAACAATGACTAATTCTTATTATACTTTGAAAGTCAATATATTTTTAACTAATAATTTAGCTGTTTCGGTGAGGTTAAGGGGATCCCACAGGGGATGTATTTATTAGGTGTTGCTAGGCTTGTTTCTGAGACTCATGACCATGTGACCTGTGATATAATAATAATTGATACTTTATTGATCCCCGTGGGGAAATTGTTCTTACGCCTCCCTCAACTTGCTCTGTGTAGAGTAAGTTGTCTGTGAGGGGCAGCCGCCTGTAGCGGCTCCCAGGGAGCTGGGGGTTAAGGGCCTTGCTCGAGGACCCGCAGATGTGCTGAGGCTGGGTTTGAACCAGCGACCTTCTGATTACAGGCATACCAGCTTAGCCCACTGAGACACACGCTGCCCCCAATGATATGATGCAGTTCTCTGGAAAGGAAGAGCACTGCCTTCACCCTGGGAAACTAAGCTAAAAAATTCCATAATACTGAATTATTTGTCCTCACTTGATCCTTATTCTAACTGGTTGCTTAAAGTGTATGTTGCCCAGCAGGGCTGGACCTAAATCTCCACCCTTATTCCCTCACAGTAGTATTTTGTTAGATTTCTTGTCCCTCCAAAACAGTAAGTCTTTATTTTAAGAATGAAGGGTCCTTTTCCATAACCTCCCTCATGCTTTGGATATAGCCCACCTTTGTGGAACTTAGAATGCTCTATTCATCCAGTTTTGTCTCTTTGTCTTTTGGTGCAGAGATTCTAGATTTTAGAGACACCAGTACACTTAAAACACGTGTTTTTGGACTGCAAGAGGAAAGCAGAATATGCAGACAATACTTTCTGAAACATAAATTGACCATTTTTTATTGCTGATTGAAGAATATGATGCCATTCTTTTTCAGGGAGTGCATTTGGTCACATTATTTCTTTTCTTAGGACAATGCTAAATTAGCATGCTGAAGGACTGATGAATGGATGATGGATGGATGGATGGATGTGAGGCTATACCAGCAGTAAATGTAGAAGTATCTAAAGTAATAATGATCAAATTAATAGTTATAATACAAGGGTTATGGGGAGAAGGTGGACTAAGTCTAGCTTAAATTCTCTATAAACATCACCAAACCCCAATTGCTTAGTTCTGCAGGTAACCTGACAGTCCATTACAGTTGTAGTAAGTTCAGGAATGGCATTACTTCCTGTTTCCAGTAGAAAAGTCCAAGGGGTATGATGGTCACTGTGCCATAGAGCTTCTAAAGGCATGTGCTGGATCATGGCTGAGGTCTGTGAGAAATGCAGGCATTTGAAGATAGGATGCTCTGTCAACTTATGGGTGAGTCTGCAGGTGAGAGTGTATACAGATGCATGAAACTGATAAGCACTATGTGTCCAGGCTGGTGTGGATCTTCAACACAGCCGACTATGAGTTTAGTAAAAGCACATGTAACTCATCACTCATTAAATCAGGGGTGGCCAAACTTATCCGCAAAGGGCCGGTGAAGTATGCAGGTTTTTGGGGTAACCTGTATGTCAGCTGCTCAAACCCAGGTGTGAGGACTCTTCATTGAATCAGTCCTCTAATTAGTAATCTAATTAGAGAGTTGCAGTGAAAACCCGCAAACACACTGGCCCTTTGCGGATAAGATTGGCCACCCCTGCATTAAGTCCTTTAAATGTTCCCTAATTTCAACAGTTCTCTGTGAGGTATTGGGAATTTGGCTCCTTGCCAGGTGTTTCTGTGCAGTAGCAATTTCTCTAGCACTTTCTCTTACCTGTCTTATTTACAATAATGGGCATAAATTACGGGGGATGGGGAGGGGGGTTGTAGCCCCCCCCAATAAATCAAAACCAGCTAATACAACCCCCCAATAATCATGTTTCTGCCGTAATGGGTGGAGACCTCAATCCCCCCAATGTTCCAGCCAAAGTTACGCCCTTGTTTATGATTACCGATCCTGTGCCAGACTTCTTGACATTGTTTTTATGGATCACGATTCCGGTATTCTTCTGTCCTGGTACTTTTCCTAACACTTTGCCGGAATAATGACCATGAGTTCCTGTATTATCTTTTAGCTCTTGGTAAAATAAACAGTCCGCACATGGGCCCCCGATGATCCTTCATGGTAACTGCAGGTGGCCGTGTCAGAATGGGAGCGCACTGTAGGACTGCTTCAGGAGAAGTTTAATATTCCGCAACCATGAAGCTGGGGAACAGGAGAAGGTAGCACAGAGTGAAGCCTGCTGGAGCAATTATAGGAACAAGGGGAATAATATTCTAACACTGGTGTTGCAAGTTCGGGGCTCTATCTGCTTGTACTTTATTGCATTTTATGCAAGGGTAAAAAAAAAAAATGGATTCTGTTTTGTAACAGGCTTGATTCGTCCGGCATGAGCTGTAATTTGCTTCAGTAGAGGTCAACGTAAGACCATTTCCCATAATCAGCAAAGATTTTCTTTTTAAATCTGCATACAATCACAGTCAAAAGTATAAATACCCTTACAGGAAACAAGGTTTTATTCACAATAGACTGTGTTTTATGTGTTAAATACTCAAAAACTGAAAAAAAACGTACCTTACAAAACACAAGGCGTATCAAAGCAGCTAAATTATTCGTTAAATATATATTGACTTTCAAAGTATAATAAGAATTAGTCATTGTCTTGAATACTGTACACAGACTTCCCATAGAGACAGTATTTAGTGCCAGTGTGGATGAGGGCCTGTAACACTGACTTCACAAGGAAACTGCAAATTGTCAAAAAAAAAAGCTAATTTGTACAGTACGGCTTCATTAGCATAGAACATTCAGTATAGAAGTTTCAGCAGGACACAACTGGCACACAGTTACCTGCAGCAATTTCCAGAGACTTTAGGTGCTTATGGGTTGCTTTGCTTTCACTCTTCCCTTGATTTTGTCCTGTTCAGGTTCTATAAGTGCGAAGTCTGGAGATTGAGCAGGACATGTCTGTCATTGGTGTGAACTGATCTTTACTTTCCTTCCCAGTGAAATGTTATACTTTTGTGGTAAGCTGCTTTGACAGTCAGGCTAGTTGTGATTATCATGGATCACCAACCATGACAGTACCTCCTCCTTTGATACCCAAATTTGCATAACTCATGTAATCTCCTTCTTACTCATCAGTAACAGCGATTTCTTTGCAGTGATTCATACAATGAGGCCATGCAATCGTCATGCAAGCTCCTCTATGCAGGTGATGTTGAAATCTCTGTTTCTAGTAGCATTTATTTCCGTTTCTGGCACAGGCAATCGCTGCTTTCATGAACTTGTCACTCATATTTAATTATTCCGTGATTCTGACGTACATTACTGAGTTGAGTGATAGGTCATGAATCCCAGGTTCTTCAGATTGTTTGTGAATCTTGGACACGATAATTGCAGATATTGCAGAGATCTTTTGGTTTGTCCTAAATTGACTTGCATTTCAAAACTGTATTTTTCTTTTATTGACTTGTTATATTTTGCATCATCGGTTACTTGTGTGACTTATGTGCTTCCTAGAGGCTAGTCAAAGCCCCAATCCAAAAACTCTCTGATTACGCCGCTCCCATTTAGGGGAAGTCACTGTAGCAATGTCAAGCAATGGAGGAGACCACACACTAGTGATGGATGTAAGCAAGCACACAAAGATAACAGGAGATGCATCAATTGGTAGTCAGAAGTAGCACTGGGTGATATCACATCAATATTATATCATACATGTGCAATAATCACCAGTGCTTCAGATGAGGGTGAAACATTTGGCCGAACACCAGCTTTTCAGTACTGTATGGACATTTATTTACACCCGCAGATTGGTAGACAACCTAAAATATTGATGACGTGTTTTGTGACACCCAACAAAACTATGGTTTGGTATACTTCAGTCTGATATGCACTGCTGCTGTTCTGGTATACTATGCAATATAATTCCTATGCTAAAATCCCAGGATAGAAAACTAATCACATTAGCTAGTTTGTTAATTTAGCCCCTTCCAGATTAGTACGCGTATTCCTGACAGGACCATTAAATCAGCCCCAGAATTGACGCAAGTACAAACTGTCATGTGACTGCTGCATGGTGCTTTGGTTTTGTGAAATTTAGCAGCACAGCATGTTAAGATTTGCTATTGAATCATAAATAGTGTGCTTTCACGCCACAAAACCCTTTTATGTCGTTTGGGAACAGCCCATGGGCATGTCACTTAAGAATTGCATAACTGGAGCAGGTGCTATGCAAGAAAATTAAGTAAAATAGCACCAGAACGTGGAAAAGGGGAATACTGCTACAGAAAGGTAACTAGTGTGAGGACCCAAAACAACTACTTTTCTTGTGCATGAACAAAAAACAGTGAAAAAGAGAGAGTCTGCATCCCTAACACTCAACATCAGCGTCGCTCAAATCCTTAAACAAAAAACTGAATTGTTGTTTTCAGGATAGCAGTTTCCCATCTATCAGACTAAAATAACAGTTGCTCTTGTGATAATATTGTATTAAAATAAGAATGTTCTACTGTACATTATAAAATATTTAGCAAGAGGAACTGCAAAAATATAATGACAAAGAATAACTATATTCTCCTTATATAAAAAAATTAATAAAATGTATCTATGCTCATATAATTCAGTTCACCCTGTCATTGTTTCAGCGAGTGAAGTTGATACATTTTTGTCATTCAGTTATAACTTTATTCAACATTCAGATAACTTATTTTTTCCCAGAATGCAATTCAGTTCCATAACCAACCCCAGCCACATAAAGAAAACTCAATACAGAGCAACAGCCAAACATTAATATGTCTCAGACAACTGATCAGCATATGGGTACAAGGACACAAGCAGAAGGAATGAAGGAATTAGAATAACAATTTTATACCTTTGTTTCCCAACCTGGTCCTCAGACGGTCCACGTTTTTGATCCCTCCCAGCTCCCTATCATACACTCCAAAAACCTGGACTGCCTGTGGGTTCCCAAGGACTGGATTGGGAAATACTGCTTTATACCTTTAAGTTCACAAGGTTAAAGGTCTCAAACCAGTCATGTGGATGCGCTGAGGTTTGCATCAGGTCATTGTAGCTCCTCTCAGAGACTAACTGCATTCCTGGACAATCTGAATGCCGGTTTCCTGGTCCCCATATGGGAAATCTCTATTTTACAAAAATCGGTGACTGCTATGAAAAAACTAAAAATGCAAAAACTCTTGTATTTTTGGTTTGGTTACATATGGTTATGCTTAGGGCTGGGTAGGGGTTATGGTAGTCACAGTTAGCGTTAGCATTTTTCCCATAGAAATGAATGAGCGGTCGCCATAGAGATATGTTTACCTGATGTGTGTGTGTATTTGTGTATGTGTGCGTGTGTGTGTGTGTGTGTGTGTGTGTGTCTGTGAGCGAGTATACCTTACCTTATGGGGACAAAATGTTCCCACAACGTGAAGAATACCTGTTAAGCCACAATCATCAAAATTATAACAAATAAAGGCTTGAATTATCTCGCTTTGCATGTAGTGAATCCATATCATATATTAGTTTCACCTTTTAAGTTGAATTACTGAAATAAATTAACTTTTGCACAATATTCTAATTTTTCGAGCTTCACCTGTATTTAAATTTAAATAAACATATTTACTTATTTATTTTGCAAACCCCAGTAACAGCATCCACTTACTTACCTGTACCTGCTTTTGGGGATACAAGATGTGTAGCTGTCCGCTATTGATTACCAGTTCCAGTGCAGCAAGCCCTTGGTGGAAGAAGTTGAGCCTTGTAAGTTGGGGGGGGAGAGGTAGAGATTTATCGATATTAATAGCTTCACCACTTTAAATTGTTTTAAAGCTGCAATTAACAGCTCTACATACAGCAAAACTCTGGCCTTGCTCAACTCAGCAGCAAATACACACATCTGGAGTCTAATCTTATCACACTGTGTAACTCTTGACCTCAGTCTGTTTTATTTCCTGTTGCACAGTTTCTGTTTCTCTTGTTTTCTGTCTTATAGTTTATATTTACTTTCAGAGGAACAGACTTGGAAATCAGGGTTGGAGATAACAGGGGTCACTTTGTTCTGCATCCATGGAAATTTATTGTTATTATTGGCAAACATGAATCAATATTATTACACTTGGTAACATTTTATTATTGTTTGCAGACTGAGGATTCCAGTGCAACTGCGCTATTCATTTATTTTTCATAAGTAGTCTATTACAAGATTATTTAAAAAAATAATCTGTTGTATTTGGTAGATATAAAAGTAAAGTGGTGTCAGGAAGACAGGAGAAGCAGAGACTGAATTTCTCCAGAAAAGCTAAGATAAAGTCATCTGGGAGATATGAAATATACCTCATTACTCGTGTTTAGATCCTGGTAATGACATCAGAGTTACGAGTCAAAAGTGTTAGCCAAGAGAACACTGTGGATAACATTACTGTGCGAGTAACGTTTTTGTGTCAGGTAACAGAAGGAACTGATTTGAGAGGTTGCATTAGTCCCTAATTGGATTTAACCTTCATTAATCTCAAATTCAGCTTTCAGTCAGACTGTGGGAGCATGCAATCCTGATACTGTCATATTCCACCTAAATGTCTCCCACTGAGCCGTGCACCGTAACGTGCTGTCTATTTCCATTCAAATTTCTACGTGTACCAAACCTGCTTAAGAAGCTCTTCTTGGTGGTAACAGTCTTGGTTATTTACTTAATGTCCGTTATTTTGCATTAATAACATTTTTGGTCTACATCCTAGTGTCCCTGCATCATTGAATATTGTATGTTGGATATGTACTGTATGCCAGCACAGTAAAAATAGTTTATTTTCCTTAGTAGCTTAGTACGGGAACTATTTACAGGGCTGTCTGTGTGCTAAAATGTTTCTGTGGTGAGACTTAATACTTTTTAAATGTAAGAATAATTTATTTGCCTCAGTTTAACTTATCTATAATAGTACTGTGAAATAATTTATGAATGAAAAAATGTAATAATTTTTATTCTAGGAAATTAGAAGTGGAATATATTGCAGTTCCCATAACTGAGACCAGGATAATCAGTTAGTAGATGGATGGATGGATGGATGTATGGATGGATGGATGGATGGATTGCAATCTGTTAAAGGATAAGAATAATGCACTGACAATTAACAAAAGATCAAACTCTATAATACGCAAGTATATGGTAATTAACGGCAGCAAGGTGGTGTTCTGTTTATAGAATAGAGGATTATGGAAAAGCCCACTAATAGACAAAGATTAAGGTCAGGCTGTTTCATCCAGGCTCCATATGTTTAAGACTGTACTTTTTAACACTTAGGTCGGCATACAGGTCGAACCACTGAGTAGATGAGGATCAGGTGTGTTTTAATATGTAAAAGCATAGTTCTAAAGGGGTGAACTTTCTCTATCTATATGTGCATATGTGTTCAGTAAAATATTAATTTCTGCATAACACTGTACACTGTAAATATAATGTGTAATAATTTTCTTATATTACTTGTCTTACTTAATGATAATACCCAACGGTATTCCCACTTATGACCTCTAGCTCAGATATAATTGTTTAATTTAATAAAATCCTATAAAAGAATATTCCATCCATCCATCTGCAAACTGTTTTATGGTGGTTAGGGTAAGTGGGGTGCCTGGCACTTATCCTGGGTAGCGCAGGGTACAAGGCTGGGTACACATTGGACCAGATGTCAGTCCATCATAGGGAGTCTTCATTTTCAACATCCTCTTTTAATATGCAACTGCAATGTTTTTCTTACTTCATTGTATAATAAACATTTCCCCCCAAAATGTATTTTATAACATAAAATTACGTAACATAACATATTAATACACAAGGATGTCTTTCACATCACTTAGGACCTTGAATAATCTTGTATCTAGTCACAAAATTATAAACATGTCAGTGTTATCAACATCACTAATTAGGGAAGCAACTGTTGACTAACAGCTGGTTAACAGAGGACTAAAATTTTGTGCCAAATGTTATATTTAACTGCAGATTGGATCAGCCGATATTGAGGATTATCTAGCCTGTGTGTTTTTTAAGGTTTGTGATCCAAGTTTACTTAGATGTCATTTTACATTATAAACTCAATATAAGTTTTTTAATATTGATATATGGCAATCAAAAGGCATGGAATTCACTTAACTAGTGACTCTAAATCGCCCCTAGTGTGTGATCGCGTGTGTAAATGTGTGCTTTTCAGTGGGCTGGAGCCTATCCCATATACCCTGCTCAGGGACAGTGTAATTGATTAGCAGTTGAGGAAGATGGATGGAATAAAGCAGTCGAAAGGCAAAGAAAACAAAACACAGGCCACACACCAGAAGGTTGCAGGCTGAGGGTGAGAAAGCAGCAAATCTATAAACATTTTCCCTTTAGCTAAACAGTACTCGCTTCCCCCCACCAAAAAGACTTCCCACAGAAATCACTAGAAAACACTGCTGCCAATGACGGCAGTAGGAAGTGAGAGAGCCTGTACTGGCTTGCTCACAGGGGTGTGGGCACCGTGCTGACAGCAGCCAATGGTAACATGTAGTGTTACAGCATGCCCACATGTGGTGGGAACAAAAACCCCCCACACACACACATACACACACCATTCAGACACCCAGACCCTCCTCTTTTTGACCTCCAGCCTACACCTACTATTGAACAGAGGTAGGTGAAGAAGTGAAGGAACTGCTGGCTGTTCTTCTCTCTCCACTCCCTCTATAAGCCACTTCCTGCAGAAGGACTGCTGCGCCCCTGTATCAGTATAAGCCCAACTGGAATAAGGAAACTGCACACTGTATTTCTTGTTACCGTAAGTGAAGCATCTCAAAACTGAACCGCCCCTCCCTCGACACCTCACCCCCACTTCTGACCCGTCACTTATCTTGTCACACCGCATTAAGAATATAAACTGATAATGGTGACATCTGACACAGCACACCTTCACTCTTTAACTAAACATTCCGCTCCCCGACCACGTCACTGGAAACGATTCCAGGGCATCAGGCACATTCCGTTGCTCATTTCCAGTATTGGCTTTCACGTTCATACTCCTGGCACTTATACTTGTGCAATGCAGTGTCAGGAATCACATCAGAGACGACCACAAGTCAAATTTTTCTCTCCACCCGTTTTTTACGATCTAGCTTTCATCATCAAGCCGAGAACAACAAAAGGAATCAATAACTGATTGAAATGTTTGTTTGAGGTTTACAGCGAGACACTGTTTGCTTTGTATTTTAACAAATCACTGAAACAACCCTCTAGAGCAGGGGTGTCAAACATACGGCCCGCGGGCCGGAACCGGCCCCCAAGGAGGTTCTATCAGGCCCGCAGGATAATTTAAAAGTGAAAAAACGCATAAAAGACATGGAATTCATATTTTTAATAAGATGGAATT
>JAODJX010000043.1:7242653-7273538 GCA_026776945.1 Isichthys henryi
AACAAAATAATGCGTATACATGATTACATTCATTACTGATTATACAGAAATGATAATAAATGATTAATAACAGCTTCCTCAACCTAACAGTCTTCATAATCTGCTTATCTTAAGGTGTTTGGAGTGGCGCAGAGTGGCATAACAAAACCCCCAAAGCAGCCTTGGCAATGGGTAAACTCTGAAGGGGGCTTCATCTGAGAGACTACAGCAGCTGGTAGGTTCTTACATGAACCTACAGGGAGTTTGGACATACACATGGAACAATGTCGAGACTGGAGAGCACTGGCCCGAGAGCCACGTATATAAATGATTGCACCAGAGGGACAGGTGTGACTGGAAACGGGATGGTGAGCAGGGGAGACCTCTGCTGGCCAAACGGGAGCAGAACGAGACAGAGGGAGATAGTGCGTGACAATCAATGACAGATTAGAATTTAGTGACTAGAAAAGCGGTCGTTGCCAAGAAAGAATGTTCTAACAATGTAGGCATAAGAACCTCTGAGTATTCAAACATATTAATCTAGCTAAAGCTAATGTTTTTTTTTTCTTTGCCTTGTTTCACTTTGCTAATTTGTGTAGCACTGAGACACAAATTCTCATTGTGAGCGATGTAAAACGACACTGATGGGGCCATTAATTGCGTTTATACCGCAGTATGGTCCTCTGTAAAGCGTTTAATGCTTGTGACAGCATGCCTTCTCCTAGCCATATTGTAGCCTTCTGTTTTTCCCGTTATACCTTTGTTCATTCCTCCCCAGACAGACTGTAACTCTCCTGGGGCCGGTCTTATACTGGCATAGCTATTGGGCCTGACGTACAAACTTCGGCAGGAGATTAAAAAGCATTCGGTTGAGCAGATTAATGTACGAGCATGGTGGAATATGTACAGAAAATGCATTACTTGACATGCTTTCTATAGTGACTTTTATAAGATCGCTTTGTCACCAAAGCTACGGAAATTACGCTGAAACTACTTCTGAAAAGTGTTGTAGTTCAAGGAAATTATGAGGCAATTTTACAGTAATCATATGCAATAATTACAAATTTAATAGAACATTATAGGAAACAAGCCTATAGTAGAAAGTAATTGGGATCTTTTCCTTACGTTTTCTCTAACAATGTTATCTAACAGCATAAAATGTCCTGTATGACCTTTTACGGAACGGTAAGGTTTGCCTATGCAACAGGAACGCTCGCGAAAAATGTATAGTAATGAACATTTGCGCGTACTAACGCTAGATGACACTGTTGTATATTTCTTTAAGGGCATTGTATCAGCCTAATTATCCGTGTCTGCTTCAAATTTCTATTAGACTATTTTAGGCTATGGGACTATATTAATATGCGTTGAGTATAACTGTATTTCACATGTTTCTATCGATTTAATGTATTAATTTACTTTTAAGTTAAGTTTACTTTGTAACCTTTAGGGCCATATATATGAATACCGCACTAACTAAATATTATTTAGAAATAGAAGTGATGTTAATTTATTGTATATTTGTTTACCTGAGTTGTAACTTAATGTTCTGTACTTATGGTGTCATTGTGATTTAGAAATATTTTGTCATAACACAAACATTTACTACGATTATCCGAACTTTTAATTGTTTTAATTGTAGAAAAAAAATCTAGACTGTAACTTAATTTCGCTATTGTTCTTTGTTGCTTACATGAAAATACTTATAGAACTTGGAAGTTACACTCCGAAAATCAGTTGTTTTATGCGGTGAACTTGACGCTTTTTCATTACTTTCGCTATTTTCGCTGATAGACTCTTAGTCATTTAGCGAAGAGAATACCATTCTTTTTCATTAAAAATTACACACAAATCATAGGTCATAAAACGACCCGTTACCTTTTTAAAAATATCTTTACGACACTGAAATTCACTAGAAGTTTCATTTACAGAAATGAAACAAATCGTATTATTATATTTTTAGGCCATAGTATTATTACATACGTATCTCTGTGCAGCATAACTTGATTTTCATAGGCCTATATTTTGATTTTAATGGCTAGACCTAATGAATATTTGAGGCATGTGAATGACACTGAAACTTCACACTAAAGATATTAGCGCCTATTTAACGGAAAATAAAGTTGGGGAACGTTCTTTGGTTGGCTATAAGTGTATTTTGTATTGAAAGGATGGAATCTTCTACAATAACTTTTACCGGTCTTTTCAACAGGTTTTGCTCAAACTTTCGCCAGTAGCAAGATCAAGGTTCACATGAAATCTCTTTCAAATAATCCACGGAATGTAGGGTCCCGAAGCAATGTTGAATAAAGTTAAATGTAATTACCGAGAGAGTATAGTCGTACGAAGAGCATTCACTTCTTAATTTAAAGCTGATTCAAAAATAACACATATTTTATTTCAACAAACCTTAACCAAAGACAGTTTCTTCACACATTTTCAATCTTCAAAAGCCCATTGCTCGAATGATTTTTAGTTTCATTCAATATTCACCAAAAAAAAGTAGTCTTTCTTCCCAGATCTGGGACAAAAAAAAAAGTGACAGAGGGAAGAAAGAAAAAAAAACTTTGCTTCTCACACAGAGAAGACGGTTCCCCTTAAGAGGAAAACAGGATCCACTTTGAAGTCTAGCCCCTGCTGACTAAAGGTCAAAATAATAAATGTAGACCCAATTGAAGCGTTCAGCACTGACAAAAGAGGCAAAACGTTACATTTTGGCAGAGGGGGTCCCTCATGGCGTGATAAACTCATTTAAAAAATGCAGAACCAAAGGAGAGCCGCCAGGGGTCCCTGATTAAAAAAAGAACATTCAACTGATCAGACAGTCAAAACTCCCCCGTTTTTCTTTTCTTCCATCCATAACAGTCTCCTTCCAGTCCGTTTATTTTAATAGAACTGCTGAGTCTTCAATTAAAGAAGGCAACATAGAAATTGCCTCCAAATTACAAACTCATCAAAGAGTGCATAAATTACCTTTCATTAGTAGCAGCTGTTCATTCAGAATAGTGTACTACTCTTACAGAAGCAACTATGCCTGTATTTTTATTTATTTATTTATTTACATTTTTTGCTTTGACGCCCTAAACAGGTAAACGCAGATTTTGACTGAGTTTAGATGCAAACGACCGCTCCTTTGACTTGCCCTGTCTCGTTTTCACATGGAAGTGACACGGAGAGACGTTTTTTGATCTGATGAATATATTCCTTAAGTATTAAATGAAAAATCCTGGAATACAGTGATGTCTCTGCTCCGATTTTCACACTGGTGATGAACAGCCTCATCGCCATATTATTTGATATTTGAGAGCGAAGATTATTGTACTTGGTTCGAAACCTTGCATTTAGATATCTAAAGACGTATTTATCTAGCCTATAGTTCTATGAAGCGTCGCCTTATATGCGTGTGCATGTTAAATTGTCATTGCGCGTTTATCGAGTCAATAATTTTTAAATGAATGGGAAGTAAACCTTTAAACCAGATTTAAAAATCAATTATGTATATAGAAATCGTCACTTAATAATTAAACGGTGCATGCCTTCTGATATATCAGTTGATTATTCAGTTAACTTAAATATTTTAAGGTTACCCCCGATTCACAGAAAGATCCTTTTAGAACTAAAAACCTAAGGACCAAGACAAAAATGCCAAAGTGAAAAATCCCAAGAAACGTCCACAAACGTACGTTTCATAACGTAAAGTTCGAGGCTAAGTGGAAACAATGATGCTTTACAAATTGTCCTCACTAGAGGGCTTTAAAGCATTTATGATTCCTGACAGACTCTTCAATCGTTTAGTAGATCATGCAATGAGGCTGTAGTGCTCTATAAATGCACTATATCCGCGATACAGGACCCGAGTTGGTTTAAAGCTTTGGGAAGCCCTTGGCAAATATTTTTGTGACCCCCACCCCACCCCACCCCCTCCTTCCAACACTTTCTCAAAATCCTAACAATATGATCACCTTAGTCTCCTGTCCAATTTAATCAGTTTGCTGTCGTTTTCACAGATAAGATCACTATTGATATTGCCGGTGTTGAAAGTTCATAGTAATTGTATGAATAATCACTAATGAAATGGCATAATATTGATCTTCTTTGAAGCACCATGTGTTTCTGTTTTCTGTTAGCTGAGTGAACATGTGTATAGATGTACTAATGTAAGTAGTATGATCACATGTGTGCACATACTACTGTAGTGTTTTGCATCATCAGGTTCTGTTATATTATTGTTTTTTACTGTACAATTCACAGACACATAGTAGAGTTATTATTATTGAACATTAGACACATGCTTGAGTTTTCCACTGTACATTATGGTGCAGCTCTACGTAATACACGTATCTTTGTTGTAACACATAAAATGTTTTATAATAAGACACAATTTATCAGTCACAGAAAGAATGCTAAATATAACGTTTGGTGAGGTTCTACTGCATAGAGCACTAGAAAATATTTACCTGATAATAGGATATTAATATTGTTAATATCTAAAGTGATTGTGTTCATCACAAAACTTTTTATAATTAATCTTTTGATATGCGATTTTCTAAAGGCAATGTCACACAGTTATATACACTATCCTTGTTTTTTAATGTAATTTGAATTAATTACACTCCTGTTCTCATTCATAAGTGTGGATTCGTTAGGTGTTGCATTGCTTCCACATCCATTTGTAAGAGATGACAGCTTTGTGATGTTAAACAGAAGTTCTGCATAATGGTCTATACTTGGTTGGTTTGATTGACGGTGCTTTTTCTTCACCTTTAGGGACAAGGATCTGTGACTTTGTCGATGTTTGGCGTATCTCCAGTAGCATCTCCATTCATAAAACTATGATTTACAAGGAGATGCCAGTGTGGTTCGGTAGATTTAGCTCTGGGTACCTCTTAGGAGTGCAAGCACTAATAAAAGTATTATTAGTATCATCGCTAAAAGAAATAATATCGCTCATCAAGTGAATATATACTTAGTTCTATTTCTTTTTCTCGCATAAATTTTCTTATCTATATTTAATTTTGTATTTTTAAATAGTGGTTCCCTTTTTTTTCTCTTCTACTGTTAAGTTACATTTGTTTCATTCAGCCAGTTGGTTAAAAAAATCTATTTACAGTATAAGTAGAACGTTCCTTCTATAGTACTTTTTTTTTGTCCGTAGGATTCTTAAGTATTCAGAACTTTGACAGGAGTAAAATTTTGAAACATTATTAGTATCGCGTGTATGTCACAGAATGTCATTTACAAGCCAAGAACATTCATATTTTCGTTAATTTACTTATTTTTCTATACTTTGAAATCTAAAGGATTTTATTTTATTTTGGCATGTGTGTGACCTACATCACACTCGCGTACAATTACTGCCGTTACTGTTACTGCAATTTTAGTTGGTAAATTTGTATTATTGGTGATGTGAGGCCACAGGAAACCCTGATTCTATTTGTATTGTCTGCTTGTCCTTTCAAAAATCTTTATACATGAATTAATTGGTTTGGATTTTTTAATGAATTGAACTGAAACACTATCAGCAATTTATAGTTCTGTATGTTTAAAAAATGTAGCATGCAACATGTACAGTGGGCCACCATTTTCTGCATATGAATTATACAAAAGTGCAATATATTTTTCCTTAACCATCTTAAAAGGTTTGAAAGGCTTGTCATATAAATGTTGTTCTGTTAGTCATGCAGCCACAAAGCTTCCTAACAATTTACTAACCAAGTTATGAAATACCACTGCTGTTACTTACACAGTGTCAAGCCAATATATACATGTTCGTGTTTCTGGATTCAATGTAAGCTACATTAAGTAACTATATAAGAATATAATATGTATATGGCTTAGCCAAGCAGATAAATCTGTATTCATTCCTTAAAATACAGAGGAAATGTTAACATTTAAACCACCAGGTCAAAACACTTTCTCTGATTTATGGTAGGTAGCTCTGACATATTTTTTGATATGTAGTAATGTTTTTCAGATATGATTGTAAACACATGTATGTCTTAATGCGAGGTGATGTGTCATCTTAATTGGAAAGCCATTAATGTTGTCTATATGTAGTTCTGTTTACTTTTCTATATTAAACATCCTTTTAACCGTTCACTGCCCTGTCCAGTACCACTGCCTAATTAGCCTTTATTGTCAATGAACGCAGCTTAGCTTTTCATCAGCTTTTGGTGAGTTGTTGTGTGTGTGTGTGTGTGGGGGGGGGGGGTCATGTATATATTACATTGTAAGGACCAAATGTGCCCACAATGCGATAAAAACATGCTATTTTGACATTGTGGGGACCACCTTTTCAATATATAGGGACCACCTTTTGGTCTGTAAAAATCCGTAATTGCAATAAAAAACCTAAAGATGTGGAAAGTCTTATATTTCGTTTTTATTTGGTTAATTATGACTAAAGTTAGGGCTGTGCAGGGGTTAAGGTTGTTGGTAACACTTTACATTAAGTGCACCTTCATTATGCATTCATAGAACATTCAGTGCACCATCATAATGCATTCATAGAACATTCATAAGCAGCATGCAAGTACACCTTAGCATCCTAACATCCCTTAACAGCTGTAATATACATTAATAACAAACATTACATGATTATAGATTTATAATGTTTGTTATTATAATGTATATTACAGCTGTTAAGGGATGTTAGGGTGTTAAGGTATACATGCATGCTGCTTGTGAATGTTCTATGAATGCATTATGAAGGTGCATGATGTCTATGAATGTTTTATGAATACTTAATGAATATAGTATGAAGGTGTACTGAACGTTTTATGAATGCAATATAAAAGCATTATAAAGGTGCAGTTAATGTAAAGCTTTGGGATTAGGGTTTTCCCATAGAAATGAATGGTACAAATATGAATACAAACTTACCCAAAAGCAGGACTGTGGTACTTTAGTGAAAAAGACCTGGGAAATCATCAGTATTCAATTCTTTATAAATATTACTCTAATTATACTTTTAATGGCTTAAGTACTTGTAATATTATTAACTTTGT
This sequence comes from Isichthys henryi, assembly GCA_026776945.1. Classification (NCBI taxonomy): domain Eukaryota; kingdom Metazoa; phylum Chordata; class Actinopteri; order Osteoglossiformes; family Mormyridae; genus Isichthys; species Isichthys henryi. Next base: position 7,249,640 of record JAODJX010000043.1, read on the forward strand.
AGTCGAATGTTTACCATCCTGCATTTTAATCATAATATATAGTGGAATATTAATATTTTTGTAGAAGCTAAATTTTTGTCATGGTGGGATCAGATACAGCTTTTATTTTATTTATTTTATATTTTAACATTTTAAATAATCCATGTATCCATCCATAGCTGCTTATCTACTACTATTTATCTAGTATAAGGGCAAAGATAATTTAATGCTGATGTTATTCAGAAATATTATTTCTTAATATATGTTATGCGATCATGAAAGGGACACTGCCCAGGATAAGTGGTTATAGGATGGATGGATGGATGGATGGATGGATAGTTATATATTTTCCTTGAATGTTTAGCCATGATCTGTGACTACTAAGTTTTTAAATTCATTTAAATTGTAATAGTCAAAAATATTTATTACTGTATTGGGAAAGGGCGGCAAAAAGAAGTGGAACCAGTGAAACGGATATGGTTTTGGTGGTATTCACTGGTGCATGACCTCGTTATCACACTATACAGCAAAAGCATATATTTGTAAAATGTTCTATACATAACAGTAACAGGTCCACGTAGTATGGAAAAATGTATTTATGGTGTATGGGAATAAACGTAGAGCACGTTCACCTTTCCCATTTTGGCCATATAAATGCGCGTGCACAATACGATGAGAATTTAATGTAGGGGAGATCGTGCGATTTCATTAATAGAATCAGTAATGGTCCTTGTCTCTGGTTTCTTATGGCAATTTGGAGGAGACAGGCATTCTGCATGATAACTTCCCGGGGTGGAGAGCGAGCGTGCAAGCGCACGCTGAGGATAACATCACCAAGGTAACCAGTCTCGACCAGTCTGCCTCTGTGCTGTCCGCACTAGTACCTGGGGTGAATCTCTGCCACATTTTTGACCAGCAGGCGACAAAGTAAGTTATCGTTCAGTCTGTGTTTATGTGCAACATTGTTCAAATTCAGTGGGCGTAGAGGTTTTACGTGTGCAATTAATTTAACACCAAGACCGATCAAACGTCATATATATCAATGTGCATGAGGTGGAGAGAAATTCATGGGGTGGTCAGGTATATTTTGCACGTATCTGCTGCCTTACTTGTCGGCCATATATATTATTAACGTGGGTTTAAACGCTTCGAAAGAGATACGATAAACTACATTTATATTAAAATAATACCGTTAGATATTCGGGAGAGTCATATAACCTATACGGAGGCTATTATTGGGGCAATTCGTTATGCGGCAGTAAATTTGGCTTGGTGTTGGTCTAAAATGGAATTTTGACATCGCAGCTTTTCTGTAGTAAAAGCTATCGGAATAAGCATTGCTTGTAAGGAATCGGTGAAGTAGTGGCAGCCGCCCATGCGGATCTCCAGTGTAAGACAAAGACCACGCTGCCGGTCTTTGTGCACAGAATGGAGCGTTCTGATGCCGAGATGTTAGGCGACCTTTCACAGCTCACACTAGTCCCACGTTTAGCTTTTCGTACTATAGGTCATTCACTTTATTTCCTCAGATGTTCAGTTTGTTGATGTAATACTGCAGAAAATAAATAAATGCAGCTTTCTTGGTGACTTACGTGATATTTGGTATATGAATACGAAAGCTTAAGTTTTTCTGATTTCAACGAATATGGGAAATTGAATCCTAGACGATATCCTTATAATTAATTGGTAATTTGACAATGCGGTATTAATCATATAATTCTCGCTATTATCGAAACTTATTCGGTACATGCAGGATTATCATCCGTAGCATCCGTAGCAAGTGGAATTTAAATATACGTTAGCTATGGTACAGTTAATGCATTATGTGTCAAATTTATACTGTACATTGAAATAAATTTCATATTTATAAGCATTTTAAAAAATCAGGGAGTGCCGTGTAAAGTACATTTTACTGATGCCTGGTACGGCATCAGCATATTACTTCAATTATGAAGGAAAAAATATAACTAATGGAAAACAGAAGAAGGCCACAGTTACGTATGAGACTCTAAGCAGATCTGATTGAAAGGTGTAATTGAAAGATGCAGTCTTGGTCCTCATAGTGCATGGAGAATGTCCAGGGTATGAGCAGCGATCGGTCTCCGCAAAGTCGGCTGTCCAAGAGTTGTAGATGACTGCACCCGGTTTGTTTCGACATTGCCAATTTGAAGTGACTAATTGTACCCACACCTCGCTCCCAAAGCGCACAAGTGGGGGATGGCGATTGGATGCAGGGTGTCTTCAGATCTTTCTGCCAAAGGGATCAGCTAATTACTTAAGCGATCGCAATAACAGGATATTATTGAACTAATGAGTCTAAAACGACTGAATTCCAACCCAAATTTTTAAGCATGACGACCTGAACACCTTATATGTCCATCCAACAGAAACTCACTGAAGTGTCATGCTTGTAAATTAAATGCAGCTTCGTTGTGTGCTGGCGGGTCTGTGGAAAAAAAGACATCTGCTTGCAGGAACACATTAATGTTTTTGCAGTACTAGGAAAGAATTTTGGATTCTATTTAAGGTCAAATTGTAACTTGGACGTTGTTCATCCAGGCCCTGTTGATGGACCTTTGAACGAGTGATTTCCATTGAATTTCTCCAGTAGGATTGCCAGCTTTTTTTTAAAGAGGTTAACAACTGCAAGTCGATTTAGATTAAAAAAAAATACATTAAGCCACTCTTTTTAATATCATAGGATATAAGCAAAGTGAAACAGACAACTGCAGACCTCAGAAAGATTTGACAGTAATTTTGTCTGTCTCTTTGTGGCAATATTACCTAAATAAGAACCAGATCTAATTTATGTAGAACGTTTTGAGTGTCATGTTGAAGGACGATGGCAAAGTAAAATGGCTTTTTATTTATGCTGCTGTCAAGCAGGTAAACCAAGAAAAGTGGCTGTTTTTTGTCTTTCCTTAAGTGAGAGCGATGACTGATATGTTACTTATGCCTGCATCTTCCAAATGTTTATCCTGTTCAGGAATACTAATAAGAATAATAATCCTAAATAGATTTTACTGATGGAGAAAATGGAAATATACCGTGTTCTTTTGGATAATTTCTTTGGTTCAACAAAGATTTAGATTATAATGACAAACATCTTTTCAAAGTCATGGTGAAAATAATTCACCACGTTTTTTGACTGTGATGACACTGGTACATTGATCTATCATAAACATTTTTAGGCAAAGGTCAAGGATTTTATTCAGTGTTATGCCATGTTAATATACAGAGTAAAAACGATCAAATTATGATTATCAAGCAATCAAAAGTGGCTGCGTAACATTTTAGTTTCATCCAGAGAAGAACTTACTCTAGAAAATGCTTTGCTTGCAGTCAGTAATGAGGTACACATCTAAATTATCCACATCCCTGCAGTCTGTACTTTGTAGATCCACCTTCTGTTTTGATTAAAAAAGGAAATGGCTTCCTGTAGAGCTTTAACAGTTTGCGCATATTCCTTATGAATTATTGAGTGTTCCATTGGGATTTTACACAGTTCCAGCATATTTCTTGTTTTTCCTTTGGTTCCTTAAGTGCCAACCATAAGTGCTCAATTGGATTGAGGTCTGAAGATCTCAACAGCTAGGATTTTGTGTTCGCTTAACCATCTATTTAGGTTTCACCACAATGTCTCTGCTAATTTTGAATACGTTTTTGCTCACATCCGAATGAGGGCATCATTATCAGAAGCTACAGTGCAAATGTAAAACAAACTAACGTCTTAAATTTCACTGTGAACATGAATTTTTTAAGTTTGTTTACAACGTTCAGTTTCACCCTACTGCAGAACAGTATCCCAAATGTCGTGGAAGTATAGTTTTATGAAGTCATGCCACAAGTTTTAATACTGGACCTTCAGAAAGTGCTCCTGCCTCATAATTCTCACTTGGGCAATGGATTGATTTACATTTAAGTACTCGTCTCTGCATTCTAATGAATCTATTTTGTTATAGAAGCTCAGGCTTTTACCATAGGTGGTGTGCATGCCCCAGTGTTCTTTTTTGTTTGTTGTTGTTTGTTATTTTTAATGTTTTCGTGCATCCAATGCAAGATAAAGGCCTTTCGTTTATAATCCTACGTCGCTCAGACTTCATTGACCCTTGTCGCGATGGCGGATGTTAGCAGTTGACTTACTAGTTGCTGTGTAAACAGCACATTGGTCTGCGGTTCAGAACATATTACTGCACTTTGCTCAGCTGTTTGCCTCATAGTTCTTATAATTTTTTTATTATTAGAAAAAAAATGCATTTATTTCAGGTTTATCGTGCTTCATAATTATGTCTGAATCATAGTAATAATTTTGTGTCAGCCATTTGAATGGAGATAACCTTAAAGAAATGTAGATATATACTGTTCTAGTAAGATACAGACCTGCAGGATTAGGGAAACCAGTCTACAGGAGGTCTGTTAATCAGCTGTTACAATTACTTAGTCTGTCCATCTATTTTCTATAATCACTGATCCAGTACTGCCTTGCAGAAAGCCTGGGCCAGTTTCAAATAAACTATTACTTTAACTATACTTACTATACTTTCTTTCTTTCTTTACTATACTATTCACTATAATCTTATTTAGAAACAAATATATAACTCTGTAGCATGGCCAAAAGTGTGTGACCAAGAGCCAGCGATATTGCAGTGGTGGTGTAATTGTACCATGGCAGTGCGTCTCATTCTCAGTGTGTGAAAGCAGGCCTGTTTCCCCTTTATCAAAAGAAGCAAAACTCATAGCCAACAGATAAATAAATGTTTTATTAGAACATTAAATGTTTCTCCTGTATTTTAACATGAATTAAAATGCACATGTCCAGAACCCTTTTCCAACTGCAGAGAATGTTTAATTTATGGAACAATAAATGACTTAACATTCCACATGCGAAGGTGTAGAATAAGCATAAACGCGTGATTTGTGCTTTGGCATGTCATTTATTTTTAAGTTATTTTTAAAATAGTTAATAGTTAAAACTTGTAAAAGCATGTTCCTTAAAAATATTGTACATTTATGGAAATGTAGGGACTACAAAACCGGTATTTAAAATCTGTTTCTGTAGAGTTGACATCAAGTAGGCATAACACTGGCACCAAATCCAATTCCCTGTCCATATATATGTCACTACATCGACAGTAATAGAATTATGCTAACAGTGATTTCTATACTCAATGTTACATTAATTACTAAGTTGTCCCATAAATACTATATATTAAAGTATGCATATATTTTGTCTAGAAACATGTAAAATATAAGTAAAATATTGTTTTTTTTTCTAGTTTGTCTTAATTTTAATCCTTTACTAAATTATATTTTACAAAATATGAAAAGAATAATATACAGGCATGAAGAAGGATTTTTGTGCTACATTTTTCTACACCTTTTAAGGAGTAGAGCTGAAGTTGTTTTCCTCTTACACTACGTGGAGAGAATAGTATTGTTTTTCTTGCATTGGTTGTGGAGTTTTAAACCCATTAGAATTTAATGGTATGACTAACAGTAATGTATCAGAAATAAGGCCCTGAATCGGTTACAAAGGCAAGGTTTCCATGCAGAACTGCTCTCTTTGTGGTCCGGTGGTGTAATGAACAACTTAGGATGTTTGATATTGTGCAAAGACCTTCACTATGAAAGCTTGAATTCAAAAGTAAAAAGGTAGAGGCAGATCTATAATCATACAGCATTCCTTTTCACAAATATAAAGCTGGCCATCCTCGATATGTCTCACAAGCACTGATGCCTATGCATATTGTTGTGCCTCGAGACAATTACAGGAAGCATCATTATGAAGCGTTTTATCTCTACAGAGTAAGGCTGAGGATAAAATTTTTGCTGCTTGTTCTGCCTTGCCATTGATTATCCCTTAAGTCCCTCTGATGGTATTCTGAATACATGTCATAATCTTAATTCTGAGTGGACGGTAAGGTTTTTCTTTCTTAATGGCTTTTTTTTTTTTTGTGGTGGTCCTATGGCATATCCATTATTCTGTTGGCACAATTCGTGTAAAATCATTTTTGGTTCAATAAGCTACATTAAAGATTTTTAATATCGATGTTTAATCATCGACCGAGAGAATAATGCAGATTTTAGACAGAGATAGAAGTCTTAATAATCTCATGTTAAAATGTCTTATGATACCCTAGTAAACTGAGATCTACAGTATTTTTTGCATCCTTCTGTGGCTGACAGAATCTTTAGAAATGACTCACTCAGTATGAGAACTGTCTGCAAGCTGTACATCTGTCTTTGTGTTATAAGGATCATAATTACCCAGTAAAAATGGAAATACACAATCAACAAATAAAATGCAGTTGTCATTTTATTTGGGTATGGTCAAAATGCTCATTGGATAATTTGGATGATTATGTTGCCATTAAGAAAAATAAAAAAAAATAGGTGAGTGAGAATGAGTAATACATATTTTTATATCTTATCTTTTTTGTATACAAAAGAATAATACCAAGAGATATATGCAGCATTTTATTTATATAGGCAGGAAATATACAAGTGTTATATTGTACAACCAACACCAGAATATATGTATTTAAGTCACACCACCCCCGAGTACTATTTGCAAAACCTCCACACATAATTTACACCTTTTCCCAAAGATACACATTCATTTCCATTGTGTGGTTTTGCCTCTATTTTTGAATGTCAGATAAAAAAATGAACATAAATTCATGCATATGCTAGGATAAGTGAGGTGTTTTCTTAGCCTTGTTGCTTTTTACCAGGACAGATAACAGCGTCTGATTATGATGTTTGCAATAACTGTAAAACCAAAGTTTTTTTCTTTTTGCTCAACATATGTTTGTAAATTACAAAAACACTTCTTAAAAATCCTATAATCATTTTTTTGCGCATTAACTTTAAGCATCTTACTGGAAAACTGAACGTATAACCTATGTCCATTTTATAACAATTGATAGATTTTAGGAGTAAAGGAGCAAACTTCAAATGGCAGAAATACTGTTGGTCTTAGAGGATAGATGTCAGATTGTTTCTTAGGAATTTTCATTGGGAGAAAAAAATCTACTTACATATGCAACAGTATTCACAAGAGAATACCTGCAGTTAAATTAACGCATCAGTACACAAGGCCTGGTACTTTTTGGTACATCCAGCCTGACCCTCTTGTCTCTACCCTCACGTGGCCCTGATGAGTCACACCTGTTGCTTGTTACCCTTCTTTCACCTTTGTATTTAAGTACCTGTTTGTTTCACCAACCCCAGTTTGATCACTGACGTCGCTCCTCCTGTCTGCCTGTGTCCATCCCGCTGCTCGGCTTCTCGTTTTGATTCCTTGCAGTGTCATTTCTTTCCCTGCTTTTTGCCTAACGCCTGCCTTAAAGTCCTTCGTCCCACAAGCCGTGACGCTTTTCTTTGCAAATATGAGTGAAATCTAATGCCGAGCCTCTGCTGTCATGTTACCATGTGTCCACGCACATGAGGCACAGTGGATCTTAATGTTGTTAGTGTTCTGTGGTGATTAATCTTGTAATGCTATGAAAGGAGGTGGCCAAATCCCATGAAGATATTGTGCATGCTCAGTCACGGCTTCGCAGGGCCTAGCAAAACATCTCTCCACATTCAGATGTGTTTGTTGACTGAATCTTACAATGTGGTCTCTTTAACCTTTACAGCATGGTGACAAAATGGATGATGGAAGCATGCTTCATGAATAAACAATACACCATTTAAAATAAATAAATCTAGTAAAAATATGACAGTGGTATTGTATTCAGTCAAATTTTGTTGAGAACTAAAAGTAACATAATTATGCAGAAGATCCACACTTTGCCTGCAAATATAATATGCCATAACACTGTTCATTCCCAAATATTATGTAGGTCTAATGTAAATTCAGTAAGCCATTCTTTAAAGTAATTAAGTTCTGATGTGCCATATCTTTCGCAAGGCTTCCTACCTATTTGACCCCAGAACAGGTTAAAGAGGCAATGTTCATTTATGCATGGACAAAGAGGGCTGTAGATCTCTGCTATTAGTTTACCATAGTGTTCACAAATGCATGTTTTATAGAACTTGCTGTCTGGTCTATGTAGGCGAACCCATGGGAACACTTATTCAGGAATCACTAGTCTTCCTGTAATAATCCGTTTAATTGTGCATTTTTCCTGTCTGTCAGTGATCTAAAATTACATTTGCGTGAAAAATTAAATTGTAGTCAGTTGTGGTAATTGTTCTGTGGACTGTTATTTAAGTAATTTGTATTAGTTGTTTTTTCTTTTTAAATTCTCTCCTATATTGTGAGAGTTGTGATTAGACCGGCAGTTCAGATGGTCGAGACCTTCCCTAAACACTAGGCATGGATGGTGCTTAAATGCTTAAAGATATATTGCAGCTTAGGGTATGTTTCAGTTATGAGTCAGAGCATTTTTGTTAATTCACAACCCACTAATGAGCAGGTTGCAAAGCATTTTTCCTAGTTTGTGTTTCTCTTCTCCCTGGTTTTACTCCCTAAATACTTCTCCTTCCGAAAGTTAGCCTTCCAGCCCAGGGGAGCTATAGTTTATAATCTGTGATATTATTATTATCTATGAATATCATCGGTATGTCCCCCCCCCCAAAGTTCCTCCTGTCCACCTCAGTCTGAGTTTTTGTTTTTTTTTTTTTCGTTATTGGAAAGGAAATCAAAGGCTGCCATCAGGAGTTTCCCTCGAGCTGTCAAACCAGCCGCATACGACATACTGCCTCTGGTGCTGCGTTTCCACACAGACCTGACAGGCAGATATGGTGAAGCTGGGGAGCAATCTGGCTGAGAAGCTGGAGAAGGAGCCGTGTGTGGAAGACGGCTTTGATAACATCCCACTGATGACGCCCCTGGATGTGACTCAGCTTCAGCAGCCATTTCCCGACAAGGTAGCAGGCCCTCCATTATGAACTAGTGTCTTTCCTCACTTCCCACAAACTGAGCACGGTGGACAATGAGGCTTACGCAAAAATGTTCTGAGGGCAGAAGGAAAAATGAAGACATACGATTGGTTGGTCCCACCTCTTCTAGTTGTTTAGTCCCACCTCCTCTACAATCTGAATGGTTATCTCTCTGAACCAATCATTTTTCCTTCTGCCCTCAGGACATTTTTGTGTAAGTAAAACTGCCATGAGCGACAATGAGCCATATAGGTAGAATACTCTCCTTTTCATCATATTTTGCCTGAATGAAAAAATTTAACTGTCTGTATGGGCTGAAATTTTTTGAAGGACCGTCATATGTGCATTTTTTTCACGTATTGCCCCTACATTCTTGTGTCACCTTTGCCGCCCTCTTAAAAATAGTAGTGACTGTATTCTTCCTCAGGTCATTGTGAAAACAACAACTCAGTACCAGCTGCAACAAAAGAAGAAAAAAAAGTTGCATGTTCCCAGCATCAAGAAACTGAATATAAACCTTTACAGCGAGGTGTCCGAGAAAGTCAAGGTGAACAGTGAAACTCTAACTTCTAGTAGCTAGAACTATTTTCTGTGATGCATAGCTAGCTGTCTGTTTACCTACAGTGTCTCCTTGTTCCCCGCTCTCAGCTCACCGGACTTGTCCTCGTCACCATGGCGTTCCTTGCTTGTCTGCTCCTCCTGGTGATGTACAAGGCTTTGTGGTACGACCAACTCAGCTGCCCAGAAGGATTTGTTTACAAGGTAGGGCACCTCAAGAACACGGCAGGCTTTATGTGACAGTGTGAAGTGGTATGACAAAAACACACTAGTTCATTCTAAACCATGCAGCATGGGTACTGTTGGAATTTTTGAGTGACTCCATCTAGGAGTTCTCCTTTAAAATTTACATTAATATGAAGTATGTGCTTTGAGCTGGTGGTTATTACTTACACTCAGTTGAGGACCTTCAATGTTATCATAACATTTTTAAGCTTGAAAGAGCAAGAGGTAAAATGAATACTGTTTCAGTTTCTAGTAGGCAAGGCAAGTTTATTTATATAGGACAATTCAGACGCAAGGCAATTCAAAGTTCTTTGAAAGGCAAGACATACTTTTAAATGAAAGACATAAAATCACATTAAAAGACAAAAAAAAAAAAAAAACGTAATAGTAAACTAGTAGCAAATAGGTGCTGCCTAGCAAGAAAATATTTGAGTTCCAGGGGTTGAAGTACTATCTAGTGTTCAGTCCCTACATCTAATTTTTCCAGTACACTGGAAGAAAAAAGTATCAATTTGTACATTTGAGGGTACAATTACTTGTAACTGAGGCTGTATGCTTAAGGGCCTGCCAATTGTACCCTAGCTGTAGGTAAATGTACCTTTTAAGGTACAAAAATAGCATCTGGGGAACATTTTTGTACCACTGGGCGTACGTTAATGTTGCCTGTACCTTGGGGAACAAAACTGTACCAGGGCTGTACACTTTTTTTCTGACAGTGTGGAGAAGCAAAGATCAAGTGGTAAAAGTAGAATCTTATAAGAGTAGAAGGATGCTGAAATGTGGTCTGGTACAGACATGAGGTCTGATGGCATCCTGATGGTATTATAATTCTGAATCAATTTGTATTTGGCTACAGAGATCCCAGCCATATCTGGCCATTCAAAGTTCTTTGAAAGGCAAAGGATACTTTTAAATAAAAAACATAAAAATCACATTAAAAGACAAAAAAAAACGTAATAGTAAACTAGTAGCAAATAGGTGCTGCCTAGCAAGAAAATATTTCAGTTCCAGGGGTTGAAGTACTATTAAATACTATTAAGGATCATGTTGTCTTATTAATGGCTACCCAAAAGGAAATTGCCGTGGTGTTCATGGAAGACGATTAGGGTTTGGACCACAAGCATAGTAGGGATGGATACTAAGAATGGAATGAGAGAGGTTTTCATGCAATCCAGCTGTGTACAACTGACAAGAACAGCCTTTCATTTTATAGCTAGATTGCAATGGTAATGGGAATAGGAATCAACAGGAGAGTCCAGACAGAAACCACATTAAGTAGGGCTGCGAAGTCCATCTTTCTCAGGGTGGTCAGGTCTTATTGAAAGCCGCAGATAATTATATCTTAAATTATATCTTAAATGAGTGTGCTGCGTCTTATTCACCACACCATGTTTCACTGTTGTGTTGTTATTGTAGAGTAGCATCTCACATTGCTGTACAATTTGTTCATTTGTAGTTGTGCTGTACAAGAATTAATGATTATGCTCTTGGCTAAATGCCCTTTGTCTGTTATTTGACGTGCACATTATTTTCAGTAACCCGTAAATGGCTTTCAAGAAAAGCATCTGCCAGATAATTAAATGTAAAGTGAAAAAGAATACAATTAGTATCTGAGAAAATGGCTGCTGTCTGAATGGGAAATCAAACAGGTTATGATCAAATATCTTTCTTAAAAATTGTAAATGATGTTTGTTTGTTTAAACATTACTCTGAACCCTTAGTGATTTAGGATGAGGGAGTGATAAAGTGATAGGATCTACAAATATAAAAAAATATACTGCTCAAAGCTCCATTTTTAATTTAACTGGGGAAAAAAATCAGCAGGCCAATTATAATCTCATTTTTTATCGTCATCCTGACTGAATTGTTTCTCGTAAATTTAATGAAGTACATAAAACAAAGGTAGTCTCATCTCTGAGTTTGTATGATGTACTTTTTATCTGGAACGGAAAAACTACAGATCTGATTGCATTTTTTTTTTTTTTACCCCTGGGTAGGCAAAACATTGTTTGTGGAACCCCCTCCCAGTGGAATTCCAGAAATCAATGCATTTCTGTCACGCTAAGGGGCCCACAGCAGCCACAGACCCCCAGGCCGAGACTGCCTAAATTACCCGTGTCTAGGTCCAGCAAAGCCTCTCACTCATAGCTGATTTCATTTCAAATAGTTGTTCTAACCCTATTGATTTCTGGTAAGAACAAAACCACTGCATTTATAGCTTGTTTTCTATGTAAATGAGATGAGGTGGAAAGTTCATGCTCAGAAAATATAAATCCAGACCAAGATTTTGTTTCGACCAACTAGATGAGTATAAAGACTTAGAGCGTTCAGCTGGTTGGTTGAAACAAAACCTTGGTCTGGATGTTCACTTTCTGATCCTGAACTTCCCACCTCTGTGCCTTTTGTGTTTAGCTGTCCTAATGAAGAAGATCAGGGTTTAATGTGGCTTCCTTGTGGGTGCAGCAGATCCCTTTGCCTCCAACACAGCACAGTTAAAGCCAAAGTGCTGATTGGTTGCTTTTGGGCTCAATTGTATAGATCTGACAAATGAAATAAGTATAAACTCATTGGTTTGTTATTGGTATCTCTTTATGAAACACTTTCCATAAAATAACAGCTTTTAGCCGTGGTCTTCAATATACAACAGTGTTTCCCAAACCAGTTCTCGGGGACCCACAGATAATACACGTTTTTGCTACCGGGGGCTGCGAGGTAGCAAAAACCTGTACTGTCTGTGGGTCCCCGAGAACTAGGTTCTCAATGAACGGGTTGGGAAACACTGATTAATAGAGCAAGTCATAGATGTGTTTTTACACTTATTTGTATTTTCCATGAGTGAATTGATTTCAACCCCAAATGTGAACATTAGCTTCACATGAAATCTCCATGCAATTTTCTCATTTAGATTTTTTAGAATATGGTTTAATGCTCTAAATGTGAGAACAGAGGTCATGGCAGAATTTCTTACTGCATATATTAAAGTGCTGAATAGGATAAGTGGTTTCAGAAAATGGATGGATGGATGGATGGATATAAGTTTATCATTTTTAAAATCTAGTGCTTCCCATCTGCCAATGTTCGAGGTAGAAGGGTAACTGAATAACTGCGGTCAATTTGAAATATTTAGATCATTAAATCAGAATAGCTTCCCTTCCGGGTGGTATGCAGGCATATTGAGCTGATATAATATTTTCTCAAGAATGAAACAAGGCTTTCTTCTGGTAGAACTATGCGCCTTGTGAAATCAGCGTGCCTTTAATTAGACTAGCTGTGACTAAACTGCCGTTAAAATCCTTCAGTGCTCATGCTGCTGTCTTTGAAGTCTGGAGTACAGTGGCTGTTAGCATATTCAGCAGTAATTGTTAGTAACATGAAAAAGAAGTATGCCACTCGTAATATTAAGTGTTGGCATCCCTGATGTAGTTTCCTGTTTAAAGTAGCTGTGTCTTTTCCTCTGGGGATAAACAGCACTATCAAGCTAACTGTAAATTAGGGTTCAGATAGTTTGACACATTGAGAGTGGGATAGGCACCATAGTTATCTGACAGAACCATGTCTTGTCGCCTGATCATGTTCAATATTTGAATTCGTAGATGAAACAAGGCAATTTCATCCCTTACTTATCTCCATGGATAGGTGAAGGTCCCAGGTGTGAAGTTTAACTTCAACTGAAAACAATACATGAGCGGAAAGCTTTTAAACCACAATTAGTCCATGTGTAATACAAGGACCTGTACGCTGCGTCCCTAAGGTTGTCTTTTACACTGCATCCCTAAGGTTGTCTTTTACACTGCATCCTTAAGGTTGTCTTTCACACTGCATCCCTAAGGTTGTCTTTCACACTGCATCCCTAAGGTTGTCTTTTACACTGCATCATTAAGGTTGTCTTTAACACTGTACCCCTAAGGTTGTCTTTTACATTGCATCCCTAAGGTTGTCTGTTATACTGCATACCTAAGGTTGTCTTTTACACTGCATCCCTAAGGTTGTCTTTAACACTGTACCCCTAAGGTTGTCTTTTACACTGCATCCCTAAGGTTGTCTGTTATACTGCATACCTAAGGTTGTCTTTTACACTGCATCATTAAGGTTGTCTTTTTCACTGCATCCCTAAGGTTGACTTTTACACTGCATCCCTAAGGTTGTCTTTTACACTGCATCCCTAAGGTTGTCTTTTACACTGCATCCCTAAGGTTGTCTTTTACACTGCATCCCTAAAGTTGTCTTTCAACAATTACTTTCAATCATTTTAACATGATGGCAGCTAGCATTATTATACTGGGGATTCCAGGCCAAAGAAATCTACCAAACAAATGACCCCCGACAATGAAACACACAAAATATAGAAAAATCTAAATATTGGGACCCACCTTTATTAAAACTTGGGATTTGGGATTTGAAAAGAGGTTATTAAATCTGACATATTCTGTCTTGCAAGATACAACTGAAATGGTGTTATGCACTATGCTCCAATAGAAATTCAATAAGATACACAGAAGAGACAATTACTGGATGCTTGTTGCTGTTTCGCACAGGGTAGCCAGCTTGCTTTTGCATTTTGCTTCTTTGCTGAAGCCTACATTAATGTACATAATAGCTTCGTAAAACTATCCAAATATTATCAACTCCAGCAAGTTCTAGCAAGTACAATGAGAGGTATGTTTTGAACAATAACAATTAACTGTCACAAGATAAAAACATATGTTTCATATTTTTTTATTATTTAGATTTTTATGCATTTTGGGTTTCATTGTATGGATAAAAGTTATCATCACCGAATAATAGAAAATTAAACAAATATTGATAGCTAGATGATCCAATGACGATCCAAGGCTCTATCCAAGCAAGCCACTAGATAATGAACATTTGAAATGCATATCCGACACACGTTTGCACGCACAAATGTGGATAAATATTCACAATTTACCCATTCGTTGACAGATTATGAACTCAACCAGATCCATATATTATTGTGCGCAATATTAAAAATGAATATGATACAAATGTTAAGCACAAGTGCATAAAAATCTATTTAAATTAATATTTTTTTTCTTTGTTTAAATGGTGGTCAAACTACCCGTTTCTTATTTATTTTCCCTTAGACTACATATGAGCATATTCAAAGAAAACAACACATATTATATAACAAGCATAAGCCTGCTTGACTGTTTCTTGCAGTGCAATTTTCTGTGTGTGTTACATCCTATTTCACTTTCATTCAGTAGCAGTCAGGAGCAGACAAGTTTGAAGGTCTCTTTGTGAATTGCATTGTGTCCTATATGCACACGCCCCCCCCAAAAAAAAAAAAAAAAAAAAAAACAAACCTTTCCCCTCCCCAGCACAAGCATTGCACCCCCGCAGCCCTTGAGATGTACTACTCGGAACAGGAGAGGGGCCCACGAGGAGGCCTCTACACAGCCATCAGCCACTTGAACCAAGCCAAGAAGACCATCCCTGAGATGCCGTCGCCATGGCTACCTGTCATCAACGCTCTGAAGGAGGCAGAGAAAGCGAAAGAGGAGTCCAGCCATTCCCAGCAATAGGCTGTTTGTGAGCTGCCTGGAGAGCAGAATAATTTCAGCGACTCTCTTATGGGAGACCATCAGAATCTACTGTAGCGTTAACATTTTTCGAATAAGAAAGAGCAACACACACACTAAATAACCAAGCTAGTTTAGAATGTGCCTGACTGAAGCTTCTACCCACATTTAGAAATAATATGTATACAGCTCTTTTGTGAATTTTACTGGAAGTACGCTTGTGGTGTGGTGTGTATGTGTGTATGAGTGACATGTGAACTTTTGGGAGATAATGACGAAAGTTCAGTTTGCAGCGATTAAAATTTTAGTGCTAATTTTCATCATGGTTTGGTAGGGGAAAAATAGACATTTTCAAGACTTCAAATGTTACTCATTTTGCCTTAATCTTACTCATGTTTGACATGCTTCATGCTACTTAGGCTAGGTTTACACTGCCAGTTTTAATGTGGCTCAGTTGCGATTTTTTTGGCATAACCTATACAGATCAGATTTTCCCCCCCGAGTGTAAACAGCAAAAAAACACATGGGGTCCAATCTTTTGAATTCCCATTTAGACCACATGCATATGTGGAACCTGTGTGAAAATCCTCAGACTGGGGCTTTATGCTTTCAAGCGATTTTTCTTGTCATTCTCTGTGCTGCACATGTTTACATAAACTGCAAGAGCAAATGAGAAACGTATACTTATGTGGTAACATCACCGTCATAAGTACAAGGAGCATATATTCTAGAACGTCCAAAATAATGACTGTGGAGTTCATTGCAAAATATCTTTTTGGCATATAAAAGCCAATGTTTTAATTTTTCAAAAGTAAATATCAAAGGAACCAGCCATACTTATTGTAATGATTAATATAGATTTTGTCAGAGCTGTTGCTGAGAAATGTGAATTTTCATTTGATTTCAGGATTCAGGTGGGAGATGGAATCTTAAATGATTCAGTTCGCCATACTGGCAATCCTGGTTACCTGGAAAAGCTAGTTAAATGTTTTCTAAGTGTTAACATTACAACAATACTGAAACCTGTAGGTTGTACAATGTGACATCGCATTTAGATTGTTTACTAGGTTTTTTCCTTATGAAGGAACCAGATGTGCATTAATGTGAAAATTAGAATGAAAGATCACACTGAATAGTAAACCGGAGTTTTTCTACCTGAAAGTCAGATTGATCAATGAACAATTGTGATGATGGTTTAATCAAAGAATAAATTGGAAAAATATGATAAATAGGGGTCATTTGTAAATGCTGAACATGTAAGGAGGGAAGATATCATGGAAAGTACTTGTTAAATTTTTCCAAGTTAAAAATAAATCCATGTATATCCACAAAAAGCTGCAATATCTTACTAATCTACATAACATTATTAGTATTAGGTTCATTATATATTATTCATTATACACTAGCTAAGTTCTTTCTCACAGTTAAATATGCCCACTGTGTTCAAGTCACCACTGTATTCTTTATACTGAATGTTGGCTTAAGAATTAGCTAAATAGTCTGTACATCACTGTCCGTTATTTTATTAATCAATTAAATGTTTTCTACCTATACCTAATTATGAGTGTGGTAGTGACTAAGCTTGATTAAAACAGACTTGAAATTTGTTATCCTATAAGGTATTTGGTATGTAACTTTTTCACGTAAAAAAATGTAAGCATTTCATTTGTGCTAAAGATGCCGTAATTTAAAGTAGTTTCATGACAATCATTTGAACTTACTTTCAAAAGCTTTTTTTTCTATTATGTATCTTGCTGTTTGTTTGGCCAGAATGAAACAGTGGCTAGAATGGAATTGTTTGTGTTCACCTGTGGTGCGTATATAGCAGATCTAAAGTACTGAGAGCATTATGTAGATATTTCAATTTTTATTTTTATGCTGGTTGAACAGAATCCAAGTTTTGGCTAAATGCAGTGGTTCTAGGAAAAGTTGAGAAACTTGTCAACACTGATATTGTTAAACTCCAAAGGATTGCAGATAACTATAGATGAACTAGGGCCTTTAGTGGAATGGTTCTGTTTTGCAAACACCTTCTGCTTTGGTTTTAGATAACCATGGAATAGAGATATGATGTTTGTGTTTGTCTATGTTTCAGGATTAGGAGTGTAACTTAAGAGAAACTGTAACGCTTTAAGCTGTTACCACATGGTGTGTTTCATTTACATTCATTTACTGATTCTTGCGCAATCCTGTTTTCCATAAAACATTGTTTTATCAGGAATAGGAAGCTTTACATTCCTAGAGGATAAATGCACAAACGCATTTTTATACTCTGTGATTTCTTGTTGAACTGAAATGCTTTTGGAAATGCAGGACGTTTGTGTGAGAAATTAAATGGGCTCACTTGAGTGCCTAGCTAACCATTGTAATGTGTAAAATTGAATCTGACTGCTGGTCATTTGTTTCCCATACCCAAGGGAGATAATACTAGTCACTTCAGAAAATTAATAGTGAAAAGGACTAGAAATAATTTCCTAATTTTAACTGAAAGTATTACGTGGATTCTTTGTATTATAATGGCATTATTTTTGTTACTTTTCAAAGTGAAGTATCGTTTTATCACCTGGTTTCTTGTACTGCCGTGGAACTCTAAGCATAATTTAAGCTTTTTATTTGCTTTGAAATAAATAATTAGCTTATATATTGTTACTTTGTGATTGTAGTAAAGAAAATCCCCCCATGCCAAAAATTGGTAATATCGTATATTTGTCCTGATCTATACTATGACTGGAATTTGTTTTCTTTTCTAATAATAATAATAAGTAATAATGCAAGTAATAAAATAATAGTATTTTCAGCTATCATTTTATGACACGAGGAGTTGCCAGATTTCCAACACCACCAAGAGTATCAGCAATGCCTAAAACAATGTAACAGTTTTCATGGTGTAGGAATACGTAGGAAGTGAAGGATTCGCTTGTTTTTACGAGGAGACTCTGTCTTTGTATTTATTATAAAAAATATAGTAATCTTGTTTTAAATAGTAACATAGCAGAAGACAATCATTTAAAATATACTGCAGATATTGCTACTGCATTATTTTGAAATACTGACAATTAACAGAGCTCATCTGGTCTCCAAAGTTTTTTTCAATGCACCAAGTGCTCCGATGACGTCAGAGGAAGATTTGTCTTCTAGTCGAAAATGGTCAGCTTTTTATTGGCTGTTTTAGGAATTGTAATTGAATATTTGTACTGTTATGCAGTGTTCAGATGATTAGATCACTTTCTTTGCTGCATACAACTCAAGCATTTGGATGCATTTGTTTCAGTTGAAATGTGGCAATACTGTGTTGACTTTTTTTGGTGACACAAGCTAATAAAATGCATTCTTGATAATTGATTTAGATTATTGATTTAGTAATGCATGATATAAGAGGTGAACATATGATACACATTTTTGTATTTCTTTCCAGTGTATGATTTGTTGTAGTCTATGGTATAATTCTCATTTTCTTCCATATTTGATTGTCCTCAGCATACAATACTTTGAGGTTGACTTCATGGGTCATAACTACCTGTACATGTGTTCCATTTAGCCAAATCTACTTATCTGTGTTAAGCTAGCATTAGACAATTTTGGCTGCAGACTGGATCTCAGTTTTTTAACTTGTAAATGATGGAAGGGAAATTTCCCTTTGTGACACATTTCCCGAAACTGTAATTTGTGTACCTGTGAGTTTGTGCTTCCGGATCATACAGTAGTTGCAACATTTGTTACATACACAGTAAATGAACAATGTTTGTTTGTTTGTTTGTTCGTTCGTTTGTTCGTTTGTTTGTTTGTTTATTCATTCATTCAATCGTTTATTTATTTATTTATTTGTTTCTTGTGTTTGTTTAATTGATGGCAGAGTTTACATGTCAAAGATTAACATGAAGAACAGGACTGAAGTGTTAGACATTGCCATTAGAGTATAGTTGTAACTCAGATGATGAAGCCTGATCCCCGATTCATTTGATCATTGCTTTTTAACTAGGGTCGAAATGCTAAGGGTGACTTATGGCAAAGAATCATTTCTTTAATCCTTTAATACTAGACAGCTTGATGCACACTACTTAGGATGTTAGCAGCAGCTGATCTGTCGATTGATGGCGTTACATTCATCTTTTGTGTTTTGTGTCATATGGGGCACTTTGTAGGCTGCTCCCAGCAGATGTGATCTTATTGCAACTCCTCGTACCTTCTTTTTGTGTCAAGTACTGAAGTGCCAAAGTTAACGTTGTGACTATGTGCTTTGAACGTGTCAAAAATAAAGAAAAGATCAATGTCGACCTTTTGCATTAATAATGACATCTTTGTTTTTTATTGCATCATTACATACGTGGATTCAAAACATTTATGTAATTATATAGTATCAGGCACATTTGGTTGAGCAACAGATTGCCCAAAAGTTTATAAATATATAAATATATTATTTTTTAGCACGGGGGGAGCAAAAATGTGGACTGTTTTGGGGTCCCTGAGGATCGGGTTGAGAAACACTTTTCTAATGCATAAAACGGTGCAGCGGGCCATGGTTAAATTGGGGGAAGCATGTATAGGACGTTTAGGTGAAAGGTTGCAGTCTGAAGTAGCGGGGGGGCCTTCATGTTTTTGTCCTCCAGAAATATACATCGGTAAACATGATTTAAACCTGTGAAGATCCAGCCTGTGAAGATCCTTACAAGCTGTGGTGCAAAACAATGACCGTCTTGATGAAATTGGCTAGCTAAACTCACGCAGCAGATGTAAACTGGAATCTTAGGCAAAGATGGACGGGAGTAACACAGATGCAGTCTCTGTGCTGTCCCATGCTCATTTTTTTTTTCAACACTGCGTCTGCTGCTGCGAAGCTGTCTGCATCTCATTTTCACCCTCCGTCTACACGCCGCCGCGCTCGGCTCTCAGACGTGTGACTGCGCCTCGCCGTGCCCACTAATTAAATCAACATTGCCATTTATTTACTTTGTTCTCTGCGAGTTGCTGAGTGACAGACTTTAGAAGCAGTTGGCCTTCGGCGTGGAACTAAATAAAGTGATAAAAAGTATTTATGAGTTCCATTATGGACCACATGGCTGGTCAGCGCACTCTGTGCCGTGCCAGAAATGCTTATATTTAAGTATGGGAAAGATTACATAAAAATCATCTGAAAGCAGTAACACAGTTGATACTCTTGGAAAGCATTTGAAACACATTCCTGCTTCCTGCTTTTTTTTTTATTTTTACAAGATCAGCTTTTAATAGTACAATAGCAAGATGGCATTTAATAAAATCTGAGCCTGTGGTGTTACCATCCACCTTCCCAAGGAGGAAGCAGGGATAACGATGGAAAAAAAAAAAAGATTTAATTAAACACCACCTTAATCAAATACTGTTTTATCTCCTGTGGCAGTTCGTTTCTCAAAAGCGGAGCTTCAGAGTTTAACCAATATCTGCATACTGATTTATGTGGCTGGGTCGGGTTCGGGGACAAAGCAGCCATTACAATATTCACTGACAGAAGACCCTAATGAGCCTCGGGACTACTGTCCCGGATGAAAGGCCGCTACTGGAATTGTGCCGCCATTATTCACGGCTTAAGCCGGGACTTTAAAATTTTATTTCACTTTCCCTCTTTAATGTAATACAATACCAAACATTGAATAGCTACGGTCTGCCGGATAAGTCTTTGCATGCTGGATGGGAAGATGGAATATCTTACGTTGTGGTAGCAGTTTGAAAAAGCGGCGATATCAAGTCAAGGATCTCCTCTGCACTTCTGAGGCAAAGAAGAACTGAAATGATACCTTCAAAGAACATTGGAAGGAAGATGGTGGGGGAGCAAAGTAACTTACGCATCTGTGAAAACCAAGAACCCGTGGAACCGTTCCTTGTCTTGTCGTAATCCGTGCTACATATATATCTCCTGTACCTGTGGCATTTTCCTGTGGTGCATACAGACCTCTTTGGTGAAAGAGGAGCTTTGTGTGACTGCAGAATAGTGCTTCATCCTGCATATTTAAACAGTATGGAAATAATAAAGTAGGACAGTCGTCTCTGTGAGCGTATCAGAACACACCACGGACTGTCCTACTTTACTGTACCCAGTGTGCCCGTGTGAATCTTAGCCCTCATTTCAGTAGGAGGAATGCATGTTAATTTTCCTCCATACCTTAGAACCATGTATCTGTACCGTGTCTTCAGATGTCAGCATCTGTCTCTCTCTGAATCATCACTGGACTCTTCCACCCACACTAAATTATGTGCATTTCATATTTATAATGAATGTTCCTCCTTATTTTACCACCAGTGCTGTACTGCTCACTTTCTTATTATTTGTTTGTTTGTTTGCCAGATATGTTTTATTTATTTATTTATTTATTTATTTATTTTGCTATACAACGAAAACAGAATTACAAATTAGCCCTTATAAACACAGTTGCAGAAAATACATCAACACTATATCACTCCCATCCAGTTATAAACATTCCGATGAGTTGGCCTGTTATGTGAATATGTTTGAACATTTGAGTTTAAACAGCTTAAATATTTGAGTTTTACCCATGACAACAATTCTGTTGATTCTTTGTTGTACTATTCAGTTAACTGGGATGATCTTGATGACAATAATTAAATTGAGAACTTTGAGTTGCGGCATGGAAGAAAATGTGCAGAAGTCTCTGCCTTGGTCTTACCCAGTGTCCTGTGATTTTCACTCAGCACATGTCCCTGGCTGCCTTTAGAGAGGCGGGAAGACTGGCTTCCCTGTCTGGGGTCTCTGCCGGCAGCCAGACACGGAAATGGAGTAGCTGAGCACTGGTGTGACCCTGTGGGCTTCTATTATATGTGAGCTCAGTAGGTCTCCTTGGGACTGGCGCCACAAGTGAATGTCATACATTTCTCCTATTCAGAGCATTGGTATTCATTCATTCATTCATTCATTACACGGTTATGCTTTGATGGTGGGGAAAGTGGACACACCTGTATGTGCTGATATTATGTCGGCTGAAATCCCTCACCTGCCCTGCTTTCCTGTGGTCTTCATTTACCAGTTGTTTTGCCTTAAATTCCTACAAAATCCCCTTAAAATAACAGAGACAAAGAACATAGAATGATAATTTGCGGGGTTGCTTGGTAACATGCTGCCACAAAGTTTAATAATAAACCCTTTAATTAAAGTCTTTTTGTGGCTCTGCACAACCTCCCTTGTTCAGTCACCTGCTTTATATTATATCTGACTGAAAAGCATTAGCTAGTATTAACCAATGATTGGCATATAAGATGACTGCACAGCATATTCGTTATTTTTTCGCAGTGCAATTATGCACTTAGGTGCTAATGGACACTATAGGTGATTGTATGATTTTGAAAATTCATCATTAGCCATATTGTCCCCCTTTTAATGAAAACAAATGACACTTGACTGGCATGTATTGACCTTGTATATGTGTGTATAAATATATACAAGCATGTTACCACTCTGATTCTTATATTTCTGGGCACTAACCCATGGTGTTTATTATAATACCACATAATCTCCCTTCATTAAACGGATTTTCTCTGCCTGCATGATCTGATCGTTGACTTCATGTCACAAAAGGTCTCAGATTGCCAAGACCCCGACTGATTTGGCTGACATTTATATTACAGTAGTTGTCATCATGGAACTAATTAGATGTAATAGATTCTCTGTCAGTTATTAAATATGGCGTTGTTCAGTTCTTAGTTAGAAGACATACTGTATCATAGGAACAACATTAAAGAGCGATCACACTGGAAATTACATGAAAAGTATAATAAGTCAATAAATGCAACAAGAGGCAGGCAAGTAAAGTTGTACTGAAATGAATTTCTTCTCCAGTTTCTTTCTATGTTTATTATTTTTATTTTGGATTTGCAAGAATTTGACCTTTAACCGTCTGAGAAGGGAACTTCATTAATTCAGTGTAGTTGCACAAAATCGTAGTCATGCTCTTGGATTGGAACTCATTACTTCAGGGAACAATAATTAAAATAATTTTGCAACCGCATTCTGGAAAGCAAAAGATTTAGAGTTGAAAATGAAGTTTAAAACTCCTTCAACACATTTCATAGGCAAGTCCAATGGCTGAGACAGTAGATTCTTTGCAACACTTTACGAGTGAATGAAACCATTCTGAAAATTATATTGCAACCGCAAATCCACAATAGAATTTAAACTCTACTCTCTGGACAGCGGACAGAATAATTAGGAAATCAAGCTTTAACTCGCAACATATTCTGTTTCAGTTTTAAAAAGGCCAAATTAAATAATGGGACACAGAAATGATACTGACACTTAGGACCTTCAGACATAATCCAGATACACTTCAACCACACCCAAGTGCGAATGTTTCCATACACAAAGCGTGCGCAAACCTTTCTTTGTTTTGTGAAACAGCAGTTAAAGAACAAACCTGAGTAAATTCATAAACATTCCGGTACTAGCTGAAATAATTTTTACACAAAGCATATTTTTACAAATATAAACATCACACAACTGAAAACAAATGATTTGGGGAACTGCCAAATGTTATCTTAATGAAAAACCAAATCCTGGATAAATAAGGTATCATACTATAAATGAGTGTTTTGTAAGTAAATGATTGCTTCTGCCTAAACGTGTATCACCGTGGAGACTTCAAGAAAACTGCCAGATGACGCCAGCTGGGGTATTTGTCTCGCCGGGGGTTGGGGTGGGGGGGGGGGGATGTTAATTAAACAAA
>JAODJX010000043.1:7295959-7324609 GCA_026776945.1 Isichthys henryi
CATGTGACCCAGGCAGAGACTCGAACCCGGGTCCCAGAGGTGCGAGGCAACAGTGCTAACCACTGCACCACCATGCCACCCCTGTATCTATCTATAATGATTAAATTAAATTAAAATACATAAAGTGACAGATAGTTTCATAATAAACATCAAGAGGTGTATCCATTGACCACAAATTATAACAATATGCTGTTTGCACATTTCATCCTTTTGGATTTAATTTAATCCACACGCAGATGATTACAGTATAGCAACATGGCTGACAGGCGGTCAGTCAGTTACCTTAAGGCAAAGCCAGCCGAGCACTGATAATTTAATGACTTCAGGCTGTCATTAATGTTTGTATACCTTCTGAAATGGTTATCATCCAGTTATCATTCAAATGTTTCTTATGCAATATCATCATCCAAGTGTGTAATAAACAGAAGATTCCTGCATAACTTTGCAAGAAGTCCTGCTGAATTTCATTAAAAAAAAATAAATGAACCAAATCATCAGACAGCATGTCTGTTGTCACTAACAAGTCAACAGATGGAAAAGATGCTTATGTTTTGCACATTTTATTTGCTTAACAAGTACAATGAATAAATTCAGAGTCGCTGTAGAAGTTACTTGGTTGTGAGAGGGTTTTAATAATGTGCTCAGTCTTGTTTTTGTTATGTCTATTTAACATTTACTTAACTTGTTCACACTGTGAAAATAGCAACTAATGTATGAGCGAATAACTTTTTGGAAACGTGGATAAGTTTATTGAAACAATGAAGATCATTCCCAGGCTTTCTTCCAATGCAAAATCAATAAAATATCTTGCTTTTTACCTTCTGTCTTAGATTTCCTCACCATCAGTATTCTAGTGTGTATAATTGATTGAGATTTTGTGAAATTAACTTGTTTACTGCAACGACTACTGGAATAAATAATTACTAAACAGGTGGTAAGTGATGTGAAATAGATAAAGGAGGACTGACATGCATACTGGGAATAAATCATACAAGAAAATTGTCTTTTTTATTGAGTACATTGTTTATTTAATTTATTTTACTCATGTATCAGTCTGCCAGTTTACAAAAGATATTCCTCCTCTTGATTTTATTTAATTGCATAGGAATAAAAATTTACTAGGGCCCTCACTGGGACAGTGTTTGTAATAATTCATTGAGTACAGTGATTTGACGCATCTAGCTGAGACCCAGCATGTGCACAAAAACAGATAATTGTTGTGGAATCTGAAGCAGCAGTTGATCCCAGCCTCCAAAAAACAGCATTGCTTATTACCTGAGTATGTCATCATTCTATGTCGTCGTAGCTCTTTCATTTAGGAAAAGACCCATTTGAAAATAAAAAGAATTGTGCTATTGTTTGCGTTATATATATATATCATTTAAAAAGAAAGATAAACATTATCACAAATTCCGATTTGTAAAACACAGTTTACAAACCTTTGTTTACATTTTATTACACAAAGTTTTTCTTCCTTGTTTTTAAGCTAGCTACCTCCAAATGCCAGGTTAAAAAACTTTGTGGTTGAATCAACGGGCATTCGTACAGATACGCTGTAATTGTATGCAATTTTCATTGTATACTTTACTGGACAAAGTGATGTGGAGGGAAAAGCTGGAAAACAATGAGGATTTCTCTTAAGCATTGTCTATCAGGCAGTCTGGAACCAACATCCAACATCTTGATTATATGTCTGTAAAAACCACAGGTAGCTTTAGGGGGTTTTGTATATATTCTTTTTTCAAGCATATCAAGTAAAGCCAACATGCTGTGTATATTAAGTGCATTGAATAAAATACAATGTGAAAAACTTTAGACATGTCTGGCTACTGTCAACATTTCGTCCAGAATTTAACTGAACAGGCATAAAGCTCTTCTTTGGATGACTTTCATTTCCCGGGCAGATATAATAGTCAAGACGTGACCTGGATTATGTGAACACAAACAGAGGAACTCTATAATGAGAAAGTCGGGCAACCTTCTAATACTCCTTGTTTGTTGGTGATTTTGTAAATCAACATGTCATGTACTGATGAAGTAAGAGAACAAATGGGCTAGTAAGCTGATGTTATGGCGGGGCATGGCGAAGGAAAAATGGTCCATGTAGAGGCTCAAGCAAACCAGGGTTTATTTTACAAAACAGAAAGGGGTCAAAACTAAACTAAGGCAGAGAGCAACAATGATACCAAGGAAGACAGGAAGCTACAATAACCAACACAGGGCAACTACAACTAATAATCACACAGCACCATAGGGAAACAGCCACGATGAACCAGAGAAACAGAACAAGAACAGGCACTTAAATACACTAATAACAAAATATAACATGGGACAGGTGAGAACTATAACCAAATCAACCAATCACAATGACTCGTGGCAACAAGGAACAGGTTGGGTATATTACAACTAACAGACATTAGAGACTAGGAAATATTAACAAACATTCAGGGGCTATCAACACTAAAAGAGACTAGGAGCACAAGTAAAGCAGAACACAAACAAGGCACGTGCAGGGTAACCATTAACAAGGACTTAAAAGCAAAGACATCAACAAAACCAGACATGAAGGGATAAAATGAAACCAAAATAATAAACAAAAGGTGAGACTGGCTTCAGATCAGTCTCAAACTCATAACAGAGGGATGTCTACCAGTGAGCCACATGCTCAGCCGATAGAGTCACGAAGCAGCCCAGAAACTAGGGAAACACACAAGAGCAACACCACACATTCGGGGAAAAGGCAAACAGGACGGGGTCAGGTGGGCACCGATACTATAGCTGAAAATACCGATACTATAGCTGAAAATACCGATACTATAGCTGAAAATACCGAAACTATATAGCTGAAAAGTATAATATACTATAAAAATTCTGGAAATAAATTTCCCTCCAGAATAACGAATCCAAAATAATCTTATAAGAAAAGTATTTTTCATTATTGTTACTATGAAGAGTCACTCCTGGTTACATTAGTGCCGCTAACAGCTTCAATTGTGCATTTTTTGTATGAATTGTTTTCTTTCATGTTGCATTTGTCACAATAAGGGCAGCACGGTGGTTCAGTGGGTAGCACCATTACTTCACACCTCCAGGGTTTCAATCCCTGTTTTTCATACCGTTTACCTGGCCCCCCCCCGAATACTCAGGTTTCCTCCCCCAGCCCAACGGCATTCAGTTAGCATAACTGGTATCTTTAAATTGTGTATGAATCTGTAAATGTTTGTACTGCAGTGGGTGAGCATCCAAGGATGATCTGGACCCTTGAGCTATGTTTCTTGGCATAGTACCCATACACCCCCCCACCCCAAGACCCTGTACTGCATAAGTGATTTGAAAATACGCAAATGCTAAACAATAGCATACTTCTGTCTGCTGGTTTCTACTCAGGTTGTTGTTTTACTGTTTGTAGGAGAGTGGTCCACCCTTAGTATTTACACCTGTTTTAGGCAATGTCACTAGTTAAATACGGGTGTTTGTAAACACAAGGGAGTCTGATGCTAACCAGGGGCTGTGTGCCTACTTGGTCCCATTTGTACAGGCAATTTTGTCCTTAAGAATACGCTTTTGTTACTTTTTTCTATGTTTTGTTTTAATAACTTCTGCTAATAGAGTGAGTGGTCCGTTTCTTCTCAGTTGCCGTTAGCAAGGATGTAAAACAAGAAGCATAACTTTGTAAAGGTTTAGAAATGCTTGCAGTTCAGTTGGTTTTCGTCGGAACATGCGGGGACAATGCAGGTGTGATTGCAGGGAGTATCATATTAAAAGTTTAAAATTTTTCCTTGTTCACAGAAAAGTTGTCAGTGTGACCCGATATTTTTTTCCCTGCTCACCCGATTTACCTGTTGCTCCCTCATGTGTCGTACAAAAGGAATGTTCATACGCACATTCAAATCATACTCTAGTAGCTTGGACATGCTGTCACTCAGAAACACTTCGTTGCATTCCTTTCCTTTCCCCAGATATTTCAGCATTTTGCGTTACACCACCTACTTCCATGAAAACCTTCGATGAGACCATCAAAAAGAATCATCTGCCCCCACTGGTTCAAAAAACACACTTGTGGGAAATGCTACTGATCTCTGACCAGCAGAAAATCCCAGCACCTGCTCAGGTATTTTCCCCCATGCACTTCTCAACAAGACCTCTTAGTCACCACATCTTCTACTGTAGGCACCACTGTTAGACTCTAATAATGAAAGAGCTGTATTATTAAATTTGTCTTTTCTGATTTGCACTTTATTTTTCACTGGCAACCAGTCCAGTTCCCCTTGTTGTGCCCATCTCACCCCTCATGTGTCTCACCCCTCATGTCGGTTGTTTACCTGTCTTTGTTCCTGCTCGTTTCATGTTCTTACTGTATGCACTGTATTTCATTCGTAAACAGCACCAAACAAACCAGAATATCCTTGTACTTGCACAGTTCCTCATAAATAAAGATGATTCTGATATGAATTTCCATGGTAAAAAAAAATCCTTGTTAACATTTATCCTTAATTGAAGCTGAAATTTGAAAGTTGACTAAATTTCGTTGGTACATATACAGACTCTTTCACGTTTATATTTTGAAGTATACTGCAATTACAGTAAATATCCATTTTGATGGTATGCCTCTGCTGAAATGCATTGTATATTTATTTTTCAATTGTATATATAGACACTTATTAACCAAAGTATACTGTAAACAGTACATTTACTAACTGACAACTTGGACCCTTTGGAACTATGCCCTCCAAGAGATGAATTACAGGACATCAGTCATTTAAAATATATTTATTAAAAAACTTTCCCTTTGAGTTATTTGTTTATTTATTGCCATAAAAATAATTCCACCACAAGTCTCACAGCAACACTGCTTCTACATGCATTGTCAAAGTTGGTCTCTTATATAATGTTTCCAAGTTACCAGCAGAGCTGAAAACTTTACTTTCGTCCAGTTCAACTCTCATACAATGAGTGGGGGGGGGGGGGGAAGCCAACAGCCAGGCATATCACTTTTCCTTCTGGGTCAGTGTTAAAATGGCATAAATTAATTATTTATACTATCCTCATAAATACAGATTTGTGTAGGGAGAACATGCATTTTGTTAAATTAATTTAATAGCCATGTAAATTGGAGGCAGCATACAGAAGCTCTGCTGGTATGAAATTTACATGCATACCTGGCTTATATATAACATATAAGCTAAACGCATTTATTTTGCAGGGTACTGGAGAGCCAAAGATGTTTTTTGCACCATCAAGGAAGGGAAGACAGTTGTGTCATGAAATACCTGGATATTTTACTGGAGTCCTGAATTCTACATAAGAGCTATTTCCAGAAATTGAACTGACATCTGTTAGGTCCATGTTGTTCACGTGCACACCACATAATTCTGACAATTGAGTTTTATCCTATTATACTTTCAAAGTAGAAATGGATAGCTATCGTTGTGTATTTTATCACAAGTAACGTATACATGTGGCGATTCATATAAAAATTTCCACTTGCTAATATTGCCCTGCCTTGAATAGTTTTGTCTGTTGAATGTCCATCCATCCATTTTCCAAACTGCTGTTCCTACTGGGTCGCGGGGGGTCCGGAGCCTATCCCAGAAGCAATGGGCACGAGGCAGGGAACAACCCAGGAGGGGGGGCCAGCCCATCACAGGGCACACTCACACACCATTCACACCTATGGGCAATTTAGTAACTCCAATCAGCCTCAGCATGTTTTTGGACTGTGGGGGGAAACCGGAGTACCCAGAGGAAACCCCACGACGACATGGGGAGAACATGCAAACTCCACACACATGAGACCCAGGCGGGGAATTGAACCCGGGTCCCAGAGGTGTGAGGCAACAGTGCTAACCACTGCACCACCATGCCGCCCCTCTGTGTCCTACATATTTATTATTTTAGTTTGATTTAATTTTGAAGTTTTGTAACGGAGTTTCTCAGATGTAACATAAACAGAACTACTCGAACTGAATGAGAGGTGGAAGGAACTAGGAGTTCTCGCCACAAAATGCCTAAGCAGAGGTGAACTGAGATTGACTTGTTCCACTGAAGCGCAACGTTAGCTATGTTCTGCTGCTAGAGATCCAGCCCAAAATGGGCGGATGACATAGAACAGAAATAGAATCTGAATACTGAACTCAGACTGAACTCTGAATTAAAACCTTTACCAGGAAAGCCACTGTTGTTAAGTGATCCGTTGTTAAGGGAAATATAGACATGTACGTTTGGGGTGACACAATAAATGACTGTGTCACTGCTGAGTTTGTCATTAACTACACAGCCACTAGAAACCGGAGTGGAAAGGGTTAAAATATAATAAAATATTATCTTAACAGGTAATCCACTGAAATACATGTGTTACAATATTTATTACGATCTGCTATTCATTGTGTTGTACTTGAAAGATATTGGCATGAAATTCTCTTACTCTCAATTGGAAATGTGGTTTGAAAACAAATGGGTGGGTGGATGGATGGATGGATGGATGGATGGATGGATGGAGATTTTTTAAAGTCATCAGCGTATACGATCTAGATCAAGGTCCTTGCCCCATTGCATCAGAGATGTGACTCTTAAGCATTACACTAAATGTTGCAGGAAACACATAATGGTATATATCAATCACTGAAGTTCACAATGACCTTATTGAAAGCACTCAACAGGTCTGACTACAGGATAAAAGTAAACAAGCCTTACACATGGGTAAATGACCTTTATTATGGTCTTAGCTCATGGTAACCAGAAGAAGAAATAAAAGCACAACTGCTGTTGAAATGGTTAGCAATTACTTTACCATTTTTTTAATGGTTTACTGAAAAATATATCGCAAAGGGAAGCCTTTTTGGCAGAATTTTACTGCTGATATGTTACAAATCATTAACATCTGGTATATATGCGGCAAACCGTTCTCTTTTTAAAACCCCAAAGCAAAAATTACTGGTTTACGTGCAATATGCAAAAGTCCATTTTATTTCATTTCTTTCCATCCAGTAATACTAGCATTTCTGAACTATCGCAGTAACAGTACAGAAGCTAACAGTAGATTTGCATTTTGTTTTATATCTTTTCAAAATATGTTTTCTAAAAAAAAAATTGACAATTTTCAAAAGCTATTTTAGATACAATAGTAAACTGATTCATTGACTGTTTTAAGAACTGAAATCAAATGCCTGTGCATTTTTGTATCTGAATTAAAGCAACAATTCACAAAAATGAACTTGCACAATCATTTTGTTATCTTAAATTGTGTTTCATTGCTGTATGTTACATTGCGAATGAATTTGAGTCAAAAGAAATTATCGAAATTATATTGACCTGTACAGTATACATGTTTATCTTTTTCCCCAACTTAAACATTGCTTTAGTCAAATGTTGTATTGCATGTTCTGAACAATAACTATTGGTGTAAGATTCCCTCGCAAATGTGAGCATTCAGCTCTTAAGTACGTTGGTTTTTAAAAATTTTTAAAGCTTCTATTATTAGGAACAGATGAAATGCAGCGTATGGGTGTGAACTGTGGGTGTAGTGTTTTCACAATACCCCCCCACACACACACACACACGCACTCACACACACACATACAGCATGAATGCTGGCAAAATGCTGCTGTGACTTCATCGGTCAGCCTTAGGCTACAGAGCACCCCCCCAGCCGCCCCCTACCCCTCTGCTTCCCACTTCTAAGTATTAGATATGGCTTTGAAAGCTGTTCTCAATAAAAGTTTCAAAGAATGGGATGAAAAGAAGGTGAAATGGAGTGGTTCTGGCTGTATTATTTCTTCCCTGTATGGGAGCTACCCTTTCTGTGGTGCTCCGGCAGTTACAGGCCAGGGGGGGTCGTTGGATATGCTGCCATTGCTGCCTGGGGGCAGAGAAAATTATTTGCTTCTCTGGGGCATCAAAGAGGGTAATTATACTTAAGTAACCAAATAAATAGATAGCCTAGCTTGCCAACAGACTTGGGAAAAGAACAGAGCAAGGCTTTTAGGGAAGTACTCTTACTTATAAGTACCTTTTAAGTATTATACAAGAGATCACATAAAAACAATAACAGCAATAATAAAAATAATAATAATAATAATAATAATAATAAATGTCCTGACCCGTGAGCAGAAAGGGCTTGTGCCAGTCATTGGCTCCTATCAAAGGCAAAAAAAGACAAAAATGGTTCCACTCCATATGAGCTGCATGCTTAGAGAATGCCATCATTGTGAAGGCACTCTGAGAAGTGGCACATACGAAGTCAGCTTCCCATTGAAATCCTGAAAGGGCTTTTGACTGGAAATTGCTTTGGCAGGAGAGCTCACCTGCAGAGAGGGGTCTATAGCCTTTCAGAAGGCTCAACAGCTGCCAGGGCTGTAAGTCTGGGTACCTAGTGGGCCAAATAATGGAAGATGTAGAGCCCTTCAAAGCAATGCCACTTAGTAACAGAAGGCATGTGCCAAGCTTGCAAAATATGAATGAAAAGTGCCCTTCAAAGTTTACTAAATATCATGGGAAGGGGTTTTGTCTCAGTCCATTATAACCATCCTGTAAAGGACAACAACAGAAACAAAGACTCCTACAAGACATATCAGGGACAATTGCCTAAGAAAGGGTTAAGAACCTATCTGAAGTGTGGAAGCCATCAATTACATAGAGCAAAAGTTAACAACTCAGCAGGAAGAGGGCATTAGAATGCAGAAATGTGCTGGCTGTAGGCAACAGATGCCTTGCGGCGTGGTCAAGAGGACAGAGGCCTTGGAAATGAACACAAGTGACACGAACAAAAAAAAACTGTTTGCCCGCTCCCTTTTATTTTCCAGTTAGAGAAGAAAAGAATGTCTTGGTGGAAGGGATTTACTGTGTAAATATGGGGAATGACAACAATACTGCCAGTGAAAATAGATCTAAAACAATAATTATACGGAATTGGTATCTGTGCAGACTTAACTGTCTCTGCGTTACAACTGTGTCACCGCTGCAGTTTTCCTTACTTTGGAATCACATGGACAGTGCTGCTTTAGTATTACTTTGCTCATAACACGCATTCAAGGTGGATGCGAAATGAAATTAAAGTCTGCGACATGCCAGAAATGCAAAAAAGCAATAGAAAGCTAGCTAGACGCTAAATAAAAATAAATAAATAAACACTAGCTTTCTGGGCATGGCTGTAACCTACTTCAAAGTAGCCATGCAAATTGCAGCGCCCCAAGACCGGGACTGAAACAAGTGAGACCATTCAGAGTGACTGCAGTCACCCAAATACCACGATTGTTGGTCCTTCATCGCTCACGGTGTCTTCAATGGGACTCTCCCTGACACAGGGGCAATGTGCTGAGCACACAAAGACTCATTAGTTTAAGTATCTTCCAGCAGCTAATTTATGATGCCCTCAAAGCAATTTTCACAGTCAGAAAAGTGCAATTGTATTTTCCAGCTCATTAGGCAATGGCACAACAAAGCATTCACCCTCCCAGCTCCCTCTGCCTGCATAGAAAAGTGTGATGAAAACCAAGCTTTGGTCAAGAATAATAAAAAAAAAAAATAAAACGTTATGCGGTTCCATTAGATCTTTTTAGTCACAGGATTTTACCCATACTCTGACAGAGTCTTCTCTACCTTTCAAAAGCCATGTCACTCATTCTGAAAGACAATTTAACGCCTGTTTATTTGGCGGCCCTTTCAACACACATCCGTCCCGTTCTTAGGAATTCCATGGGAAGAGTCTGGAATTGTGATCTCAAAAACAATCCATCCGACCTGCTTGTTTCAGGCCTTCCCTTCTGCTAAGCGCAGTCAGTCAGGGATCATATGCATCATTTTTTTATGGAGGAAGCCAAGCAGCTCTGATGATGTCATGATGCTTCAGCATTAAAACAGAGGTTTTGGTTATATGATGTGAAATACAATAATGCAAATCCGGGGACTATTTGACTACTGTCACATGATCAGCTGTGACAGTGCAGTTTGAAGGAAGCATTTATGAAACAATGTTAGTATTACATCTCTTATTTCCACCACTCTGTAATACTTGGTAAAACCAGGCATTTTGATGATTTTATTGTACCAAGGTGATTAATGCAGTGTGGGAAAGTAAAACGGTCCATGTATTTCTATCAGAAACCTCCGAATATGAGAAGCACTGGTGCTCTGAATAAATTCTTTGCTCTGTTCTGATGAACTATCTTGTCTTAATAGTTCCTCGGGTGTTTTTCCAATTGTATTAGAAATAAACATCTCTATTCTTTTCAACATGAGAATAAATTTGAAAAAAATCTTTCTATTCTTTTTCTATTCTTATCACCGCGATGGGAAATGCACACGGAAGGGTGTCTTGTTTTTCACTTCTGGTCTTTATTTTGCTTTTATGCCTACTATCACACTCACAAAATATCGCCTATTTTAAAGGATCACAAAATGTTAACGGAAGGAATATTCAGGGCTAAAGAATTCTTGGAAATGACAATGATAATATGTGCTAATTTAGCTTGAGGATCAGCCATATTCATTCCTTTGTTCTGCCAAAGCAAATCTCACATCCATTTACATGCTGCAAACTTACAATTCTTTCTAATATCTATGAATACTGTGACTGGGCCATCCAGCATTATTTAGTTGAATATTTATCATTCGAACTAAGCTTTTTCACAAGTGTACTTTGTGGGCATCATTCTGATAGTACATTCATGTACCAACATTCATGTGGTATATTGTATGATGACGCCACAGTCTGGTCGATTCATAAAAAGACAATCACGCGATAAATGTATCAATTTCCGATGATGCCTTCATCCGCTTAAGGTTGTGGGAGTTTCCTGAGCTCATCCCAGGAAGCAGAAGGTGTGAGGCAGGGTAAGGAAGGGAAGCCAGTGCACGACAGGGCACGTACCCGCACGCAAAATCTATAACATCTGAGTCAAAAGTTCACTTGATCAGCATGTCATTACATTGAGGAAAGAAGACAGGGGACCTAAATAACATCCAGATAAAAAAAAAGGTTGACATGTATATTCCTCACAGATACAAGGGGGGGCTGGACTCAATCCTGAAACCCCTGAAGGAAGAAGCAACATTTTACAGTAACGTCCCTCTATCCGACAATGCTGAAATCTGTCTAAAGAGATTTCATTTCAGCTTGAGCTGGTTAACACTGTGGAATGATGTAGTATACGCATTTGATTCTGCATGATAAATATGAACGTCAAGCCAAGTTTAAATTGGGCCTGTTTATATAAAAAATTGCAGTAACTCTTCTTTCTGTTGAGACACAGCCTTTCATGTTTCATTCATAAGCAATTACCCATTATTGGATTTTGTTTATTTACAGATGCATATCAGCTGCGGTGAAAACAAATGCGTTTTACATTTTTTTTAACGTTAACTTGTATCATTCTATTTTTCCACACAGCAAGCTTTTGTTGCCCTCCCCAATTAAATGAAAAGGAACCATCGGCAATTCATGTAATCTTCTAGTAATATATGAAGCAGTTACTGGCTTCGCAATGTCAAAAATTTGGTTTAATCTATAAAGGATAATTGATGCTGTTCCATAGCCTTTTGTGGATTTCAACCACTCAGACTGTAGGAAATGTGGTGACATTCCTAGTTAGATTATGGTCACATGAGGAAGCCAGAATTTGTCTCTGCTCCCCAGAACCTATATTCATTGTTTTATGTTTCTACTATATTCATTTCCACAGAAAAATGTTTTTGAAGGCCTTTGGAAACTGCTCTTTTTTTGGTTTAATGCTATTTCTTTCTAACTCCCGATAAGAAACAGGCAGATTACTAGCAGTAGGATTTGTTTCAGCAGTTGTTCTAAAAACAATTTTAGGATGATTTTTATTATCTACACACCGTCCAAACAACTGGTCCATTCACCAGGATCAGATCATCTTTCACTGTCCTGTCTCCAATTAAATGGCATGACTGTAACTTCTAACTTTTACAATAAGCAGAGACTAAGAAATTGTTATATGCATTTTTTTGCATATTCACATTTACAGACATTGTTTACTTTGGGGAGTATAATATACAGATACAGGATATTTGCAAAAAGCTCTGTCGAATTTGTTGACTGCTTACAGTGTCTATATCAGCTCTGAATGAGACGTCTCTTCTCTGACTTTGCATGTTGTTTGTATTTCAGGAAATGCGTTTTATTTAATAAGTTACTGGAAGATTCAGCTTTTTCTGCTTTGTGCATCCACAGTGTCAACCTTGATACATGTTGGCATAAATTCAGAGTGCAGATGTTGCTGGATGGCTGTGCTAACTGTAGGCAAGGTTCCTGGGGCAAATGTTGTTTTGATGTTGGAAATGGCTTGCCGCTTTTATTCATTTTTAGGATAAACTATATTTTACCTCATGCCAATATTAGCTCAGTATCATAAATACTATATAATGCTGTCATCAATGCCTACAGATAATTCCGAATGAACCATGTGCATATATCACCATCCTGTCACTAATACCAGTATACAGACGAAAAGAACCTCACTGAAAGTTTTGACAAATGCACATGCTTATAGCACAATACACACCTTAGTAACATGAAATACAGGAGTCACTAATGTAAAAGCATCAGTTGGCATTATAATCACACAATAACGAGCATCAATTATGCTGCAATTATGGACTTACAGTGCATTTTCACAAGAATGTTCCCAAAAAGCAGCCTGCCAGTCTACTAATAAAATTTGGTATTCATTGTCTAGTGATCCTGTTGCCACAGGCAGTGTACTGGGGGGGCGGCGAGGGTGGGTAACACACCCAAACAAATCTGTAGACAGGATCAAGCTCATCGTCTATGAACTCTATTAGAGTGGAAGAAGAGAATGCAAACAATAGTTACCTACTTTCATTTTCATTTAGTTTAAGTGATATTGTAATAGCCCTCAAGGACAAACCTCGAGCCAGAGAATTTCGTCGACAAATGTTGGTCAACAAGATAGCTGCAGTCATAAAGACAAGTAAACCAGCATGAGTTATGGTTCAAGTAAGACCTTTCGAAGCTATGTTCTGCGGCATGACAGATCTCAAATGTCGCTAAAGTGTCAAAAGTTTGCTGCGGAAAAAAAAGTAATACCAAGTTATTTCATTGTAGCCTTTGTTATTGTGTGAATAAACTTATTAGTGAAATAGAGTTTCTCTATGCTGACAAAGTTAAACAAATCTTTGATCTTGATTGACAATTTGCTAGATCCACCATTCAGTACTAACAGATTGATCAGGCTTATACAGAAATTTCCCAAATCCGTCGAGTATTTGTCTGCTATTTTGTTTAGTTGATGTTATGTTATATAATGACAAATGAAAGGCTTAAATCTATTTTGCTATAAACAAGCAAAAAGTCAGCAGTTAAAGATGCATGAAATATTACATCTGCGGAAGTCAGTAGCTTGGAGAGTGTTTTGTCCTTACAGTTGTTAGTTGAGACACTGGACTTTGGAAATTCAGAAAGATCATGGGACAATATTTGGAATGGAGATAAATATATCATGTTTAGTGGTGGTTTGTTAATTACAGGCAGACACTGTTTAATTAGACTTGTGCATGTAAGAATTAAGGAGCTAGTAAACAAGTGCATGATTTAGATGTTGTAATTAATGTAGTCAATTCAGTCACTGTAACAAGGGTAAATGGATCAAGACACTCAAGATGTGGGCTGCAAGGACAATAAGAGTCAGTTCACACATCTGTGGGAGTTGGGATGTTATTATCAATAGTACTATTAATAGTAGTAGTTGTTGTTGTATTATTATTTGTAGTAGTATAGTAGTAGTAGTAGTAGAACTGTTACTATTGTTGTTGTACAACAATAATAATGTAAAGTATAAGTATGTCACAGTAGCATTAATTTTTGTATTTCCTTTTTTCTGTTTTTGAAATTATCATAGTAAAGGTCTGGCAATAGTCCCACTGATGAATTTCTTGAATTTAAGCTGTACATCCAAAAAGGGAAGACAAGCATTAGGAACACACAGCATTATCCAATTGATTTGGGTAAACAAAGTAAAACTGCAGAACATTTGCAGAAGCACAACAAAGAACAATGTGGGAAAAAAAATCCCATAATTAGAACTCCGCTGACAGCATGTTAGAGACGAAGCACAATGTCACAAAAGATTAATTACACCTCTTGCCTAAAAGCACTGGGCATCTTTCAAAAAGGATTTCGGTCATACATAATAACAAAGCACTCCAGTCAAACAGGCAATCATTCAGTGACATTAATCTCTGTAGATTTGATGTTGTCACATCTCCAGACAGTGTATCATGGTATCATTTTGAAATTGCAGAGATCAATTCATTGTACAGATCATTACATCTCATTGGATCAAACATCATTAATAATGGAGTGGAAAAGTTTTACATGTTGTTACACTTATTTATAACCATCACCCTTAAATTTGGCTCAATGAGAGGCACACAACCCCCCAGGGCTGTTACTGCTTATGGTTCTGTTTGTACTTTTCAGGTGTAAGTATTTAAGAAAGTGTCTGTAATTACCTTAAACCTCGAAGGGGGGGAAATCTGTTTTTAACCTCGAACAACAGATTCAGCAGGTTTTTAGAGTTACATTTTCTTCTCTGTTTCCCATGAACAACACTAAAATCAGGGGATGGCAATGAATTTTACTCATCAATACTATTCAGTGCACGCTGCATGTATTTATCATAGATTTAGTTATGACTGAATCTTTTCAAGCCTTTTATTTTCTCTGCATCGCCAGACTGCTTTTCATAAGTAGAATTCAAAAACAGAATACGACTAATTGCACATAGTGAATGCTTAATTTGATTGTGTTAGCTGCTGCATGGGATGTTTGATAATAACGTTTGTTAGAGCACTGAGCTATCTTTCATTTTTTAAGGTGCGCACTAGAACCTAAAAAGATATATAAACAAAGACCTCATAATTAATTGCTTGGCAATGTGTATTTTTTTCTTGTTTATTTTTTATACTAACTTTCTGAGTGGCAGAATCAAAGATATTTTTTAATAGTAGCAAGATTGCTTGTAAAACATTATTATTTATCGCTCAGTTACATTGAGTACTTGGACAAAATCTAATGCCTGGCTACTAAATCTGCATCTGCCTGCTTTGATAGTATTCACGGGGGCTACATTACTGATCCATCCATCCATCCATCCATCTTCCAGCTGTTCCTGCTGGTCTGGGTTGCAGGGGACCCAGGCACCACAGAGCATGATACTGTGAACGTCTCTGGACGGGATGCTTGTATACCACAGGGCGCATACATGCTCACACGCACAGTCGCACACTATGGGCAGTGAGACGCCACTTAGCCTAATTTCATGTGTTTGGACAGCGGGAGGAAACCGGAGCATCCAAAGAAAAGCCTGGAAGTGCAAGGCGATGGTGCTACACATCTTTTGGTTTTTGTTTTTCACATTGGAATTATGGGTATAACAAAATATAGTTTTTTTTTAGTAACATACAATGATGATATTTGTTAAATAATGTAACGCATAATGCCTCTTCTATAAACTTAATTGCATAGTGAATAATTGGTTATACCAGCTTATCAGCAATGACTCCAACTAGACACCTCCTGTAAAATACTGATCAGTGTTTCAGGGCACCTTGGAATTTTAGTGAAGTCCTCCATGCAGAACTACAACAGCTTAGTAATATCTGTTGGCTTTACAATGATGACCTGTTCAAATGAAGTCCTGCCATTAGATTTAAGTGGGGTTCATGTTTGACGCCAATTGAAACACCAAATTTTGGTCGCTCCACCTTTCTGATGTAGGCTTGCTGTTGTTACTGTCTAATCCCTCAAACCAGTTATGTTTCAGTTCCTGCTTGCAGACAGATGTACTAATGCTGTCCTGTGGAATTCTCTGGTGCGGAGAACAATTCACAGATCTTTCGACAATGACATAACTTTGGGCTCATATTTTCTGCCAGACTGCTTATGGAAACAGATGCAAATCAGAGACGGAGAATATTCATTTTTACAGTATTTTATAATCCAGCCATTAACCTTAATTTTTTTTTGTTTTTGTTTCTTATACGTCTTTTTAAACGTTTTTAATTTACAGATTGCATTTACTAAATAAAAAAAAGTTATAACACTCTATGAAAAGGCATATTTGCTTATTTTATGGAACATACCTGTTTTTGTAATGCACAACAACATCTTACATGTATTTGGCATGAAAAAGAAACACCATATTGTAATACTGTAAAAGATTACTTTGTTATGTATTATTATTACACATTCTTAACCTCCACTATGCTCATATTTATATATGAAAATAAATGCAATGTACATTACAAAAATAGATGCAATGTGCTTCGTATATTAATTTGAATGCAGCACAAATACTGCAAAGTGACTTCAAAACAGTCTTCAAAAACATTTTTCTTTTTAGGTTCTATGTGGCTTTTCCTGTAATGAGAATCGTATGTAAGAGCTGTACGTATAGCATGTAGTACTTAAATATAAGCAAGAATATTTTATGGTGGGAAAACTATTTGATATAATTTTAAATTCCCATACAAAGTATAGGAGTTGTGGAAGTAGGAGTTTTATTTTGTGGCTTATTTTTGTTGAAATTATTTGGTGCAGTAACACCCTGAATTTTCCTTTGGGATCAATAAAGTTTCTGCATCCATCTATCCATCTATCCACCTATCCATCTATCCATCTATCTATCTATCTATCTATCTATCTATCTGTCAATCTGTCTGTCTGTCTGTCTGTCAACTGCCATCTGCCATGAACTGTGTAGGCTTATGCAAAAACTTTATCCATGCTATATGACATGATGCTTGATTTCTATATGTGAAGAACAAATAGACTGACTTTGCTTTGTATGTATTTCACCTGATCAACCTGATCTACCAGAGGGAGCAATTATTAATAACCTACTGTATTTCCACCTTGATGCTACCATGGTTAATCCCTATTTTTTCTGTTCCTTTCTTTCATGCTAGAATTAAACAGAATAATGTGTCCCCAATTTGAGAGGCAGTTGACTGCTTGTAGAGGATCCACCCATACATTTCCCGTGCCAACACCCCAACGGAAGGGTTCATGCACACAGGAATTCACTACCACTGAGCAAAGCTAAGGTCTTTCTTGGCCTGAGGAGCTGTGTAGAGTGGGACGAGTAAGCAAAGTCCTACCATCCTGGAAGCAGTCAGGTCCCCACAGAAGGAGGCCAATGGCCTGTGGAGAAATCATGCAAAAGGGGTCGATCCTCTGTAAAGGAAATAAAACCTAACATAGTACCGGCACTCTGCAACTGACTACATATCAGAACTCAAGCCTGCAAGTGTAATACCCTTGTAAAATAATATTAAGTCAATAAAATGGCACGTAAACTGCTTTCGGAATAATTTTTTGATGATTTTTATATTTCTCATAAATATTTCTGCATGTCATATCCAATATATCTTGCTGTGAATTGGCACTGATATGGCCTCATATAAATTTCACATGTAAGGGTTCCTGCAAACAGATCACAGCATTATATGTATGTTACTTATGAGTATGTTCCTTAAAAATGGTGTTACGTTCCGTTTAATTTTTCTTTTCATCTGTTTGTGGAAATTGCAGTTCTCCCGATAGTATCACTCTAAAAAAAAAAACAAATTAGAAACGAACATTTCGGGTTATAAAATGAAACTCAGTTATTGAAGAAAAGAACCCATCCAAAAATGTTAATGTTGATACAATGTAGCTACTGCGTTTGACGGCCAAACTGGGGGTTTCTCCAAACTAGGTGACTTTTGACATGTTACTTTGAAATGTTTTACTGCATTATAAGAACAAACTGTCAACGCAATAGTTAAAGTCTATCTGCCTACTGAATTAGTAAGATATATTCACAAAAAGATCATTGCATGAATGCTGAAAAAAAAACATCTGTAAATGAGAAACCTGGTATATGATACAATGCTAGAAGTATGGCTACGAACTGAAAATGAACGACGGGAAACAAGTGCAGTGAATAAGGTGCCTCTTCTCATTATGAAAATGGTGGCTTGATAACTTGCAGTTCAATTCGTGTGTTTTTTTTTTTTTTTTGAGGGGGTGGGGGGTGCCTTATGAAACTCCATTGACGTCCCGATAAACCCAGGGATCATTATAAAACCACAACCTCCACAATAGCACACAGCCTGCTTTCAGACTGGTCATGAATGACTGACTGCGTGTCTCATCACCAAACACACAGACAGGCCCTGTACATCACTATAACCTCTAAACATCCCTGTTGAATTTCGTAGTATCATCATGAATGATTCGCAATTTCTCTTGATATTAGATGGTTAATATTTCATTTGTTTAAAAATACATATTTATTTAATAACCCCCATTAAAAAAAAAGTAATTTTCTTTTGGTTTCACTCCCAAAAAATGAATGTACAAAATAAAACATTTTTAAGAGTGAAAAGTGTTCTGATGAATGACCAAGTCCTTTTTATAGTGATATACAATGTTTATTTTATATGTATACATTCAGTTGTGAACCAATTAAACTGATGACATTACAGGTATCTGTATCCTTAGTTAAAAATGTGCTGATAGCGGCCTATACGGGTAAAAAAAACATCGCGTGAATTAGAGAAAAAGGAACAGGAAACTTGAAAAAGGTGCATCCAATTATTTGCTTCAGCCCAGACATCACTGTAAAAAATCTGAAGATTAAAACCAAAACACTCTTAGGAATTACTACTTATGTTGAAGACAAAAATACGTTTTGGTTTAATCTATTCATATTATGAAAGCAAAATTATATTTTCCTTCTGTTGGACCGTGCATATATCCACAACAAAAAAAGAACTCGTTAGTGGAAAAACTTTTCAAACGGCAATTCAATCTAACCACAGATTATGTGGATTTACTGGGAAAACCATCGATTATTGTTTAAATGGCCACTGTTGAATTTTTGTTTAATATATAGTGGAGACATCACGAGAAAATCATTTTGAACTTGCATTTTTAACAGACAAAGCCAAATTAAATTGCGTTTAATGAAACAGTCATTTAAACCGCATTTAACGACATCGTTGTTGAATTTCTAAATGCACTTACAAAAGGCTGTTGCTTGTACTACAATCCTGCGTATACTAGCTATATCAAAAGTTATGTAAGTGCAAATAAAAGCACAAGGACGTGTTGTTTGTGTTGTTTTACTGTGCAATATATAATGACACTCCTCCTGTGTTATAGATGCCTCAGCCTGTGCTGTCTTTTTACAACAAAGCCAGTTGCTGAATGTCAGGCGTCATTCTGAGTTGAGAGAGCGCAACAGGATTCCACGGAAGCGTGAATTGCAAAGTTCTTAACTTTCCGACGGCACTATTTCTCTTTCTTTTGCTGTTACTTTTGCAATATTAATGGCAATATACAACGCATGCTTTATTTGAATATAAGAGAAAATACGAGAATACAATGTTTAATGGTTAAATTATAAATTGTCCTTCGATTAAACTACATATGATGTTTTACTGTTTATTTTTTTTTAACAAGCTACATATTATTCGTATTTTTTGTTTTTGTTTTTTTTTTTGTGGTTGCCATTTGCTTATATTAAGAAGCCGGTAAAGCATTACCGGCCATCAGAATGTGGAAGTTACAGAAGCAGTGTCCTAAGAAGAAGTCATGCCAACCTTTTAGAGGAGCATGATTTAAAAATAGGAATGGGAAAGAAAAAATAAATATTAAAAGCTGTAGTATAAATTCCGGAATATACAATTCTCGTTTGACTCAAACTCAAAATTGCCCGTTATCAAGGCTATGGGCTTAAAGGATTTATTTCTATTGCTTAGCCTATGTTTATATGATCTATTAATCTTCCATAATGCGGTACTTATAATCGTTCATCAGACAGTCTATAATATATAGTATAGTGTATAGTATTTATAGTATTTGTTGTTTAAAGTAAGCCATGGTAATTATCTGTCCTGTAGCTTACTTTCCTGTACAACCCCTCATTAGTAAATAAATCTGGCCCTCCTTCGGAAACAGATAAAATCGTACAGGAAGATATATAATCATATCTCAATGAATTTAAATGGCATAAAAATGAGCTTTAAAATATTTGAGTGCACTTCTTAAATTCTGCGAAATACCTATCTCGGTGCCTCACGGTTTAGTATAGCCATTGATTAATCTGAATTAATTCATAACATGACAACTTTTCTAAATCATAAAAAGCATAATATTAATGCCAGGCGTGTGTTAAGCATAGTTTTGGCGGTGATGGGAATGGTCTCTTACTGTGAGAATAGGCCTATCACTGAATTTTCCTTTGATGTTGCGCATTAGCCTACCGTTGCGGTATAGAGGGAAAGTCTGCAGCATCCCGCCTTGATGTGTATAGATGCGTCGTACGTTTCTGAGGATGAAATATAAAAATACTTTTGAACAGACTGCAGTTACGTAACACTGGAACGACTAGTCAACCTCCCCGCAACAGGGTGTAGTGTTTTCTTAAACACAGAGTAAAAAAATAAATAAAAAATCAAATTGCATGTATCAACTGACATGCACTAACATTCTATATTTAAAAATAAAAGAAGAAAATTGAAAAATAGTTGGTAACTTTGTTTCATATTCCACGTCAATGAAAAATGTCAGTCTGTCTTCGTTTGGTTGTTGTTTTGTTTGTTAAGACAATTGCTTATTTGGATTTTTGCCGCGGGGG
The DNA here is from genome assembly GCA_026776945.1 of Isichthys henryi. Classification (NCBI taxonomy): domain Eukaryota; kingdom Metazoa; phylum Chordata; class Actinopteri; order Osteoglossiformes; family Mormyridae; genus Isichthys; species Isichthys henryi. The sequence goes on from JAODJX010000043.1 coordinate 7,316,626, forward strand.
TAGCTTCCTTTTTCATCCTGCCGACACTGGCGCCGTCCAAACCATAACTTGTCTGGTGTACTTAAAGCTTTTAGTGAGCAATTGCCTGTTGCTTTTCACTTAGCTGTGCCATTATAAGGACCAAGAAAAGCCTTAAATAGCTGTAATATTGTGTGATAGACTGTCATTGCCAGTTAAATCCCATTTACGAGTTAATGACTGATTACTTTAACTAGTGTCATTTAAATTGGTGTAGATTTATACCTTACGTGTTTGTTTAGCCAACTTTTTGTTTGCTGTGTTAGTTTTAAAACTAGTATATATTGATATGGAATCTAAAAACTGAATTGAAATAGGCTATGGTTGTTAATCAGACAACCGTCTTTTTTATTGAAAACCCTCAAGTGATGTTTTTACTGTAAATCATCTGTATGGGTTCAACTAATGAGAAAAACGGGTCTGCCCTACTGGTTAATTATTCTAAAACTGGTCTAGAGACTATGTTCCTATACGACTTCAGCCCCCGAGCTATCAACAAACATCTCCAGCAAGCCGTCTAAGATTACTCCTCTTTTTTTCCGTATCTCCCTTGATGTGTTTGAGACGATAATTAGCCAATCAAATGAAACTCCAGCAACGTCATCAGCCAAAGTTAACCAGCTGATTGGAAGGCGGCGAGATAAGAGGCACTGCGGCGCTTTAAAAGCTGAAACTAAACCAGATGCAAAGAATCTTGCTAACCGCTGTTCCGAGAAGTTGAGGAAACACGGGCGCAGTTCAGGACTGTCAGTTCAATTAAAGTTGTATGGCCCCATACTCTTGTAATATGAATCCTGTTCAGGGGTCTCCATCCCAAGAGCTAAATCTCCAAGAGAAAGGAAATTCTGAGAAGGAAGACATTAAACCAAAAGACAAGTTTTCCAAAGGATGTAAAAGTAAAACCTTTAGTCTTCCTTTTAGTGTGGAATCGCTTATTTCTCACAGAACGACCTGCAGAGCGCAATATTCTTCCTTTGACGCAGATTTGGGTGTTTCTAAGCTTGGCGCAGAACCAACGAAACAAAATCTTACGAGGACGATATATACAGGGAGTAACATATCTGTGGACGGTTTTGCAAGTTTGTCGGACTGCACCAGAAATGAAAATGAAGAAGTTATCGAAAAGGATCAGAGACCCTGGATGGAGACTTCGTCTTATTCCGCTTCTCCTAGTAAGTTCCAGTTTGCCCTGTTATTTGCGCGGAAGTATTTCAGCCTAGATTTTGCTGGGTAGTTTTACACGTTTTTTTTTAGAAAATATTAAATACTTACAGTGATTGGCATATAAGAATAAAGCAGTCGTTTTAGTCGTCGCGTTTTATCAGAATTTTGTTTTCGTTGCTGCCGTTGTTGTTATTGATGATGATGATGAATTCCCTGTCTTTGTAAGTTTTGGTAAAATTGTTCGAGTAAATGCTTCGCTGGTTTTTAATGACCCTAGTAAACTGCAAACTCTGCAGTTATACAGCAATAACTTTCCTGATGCCTTTCAATAACGGATTTAGTGGGAACTTAAAACTTATGAGGATTAAACTTATGAGGATTAAAAAGATTGTGTGAATTTGTGACAGTAAGAACACAACCTTCGCTTGCAATATCATTTTCTGACATACTGTACCTTGAGATAATGTTGTAAGTTTTCATCGGCAGTATCAACAGCGTTCCCTTGGGACTGTAAACGGCAATATTCTGGCCCTCATGTTAACTGACATTTAGCCATGATAATACACGCATTCATCTTTCAAATACTTTATCGAGAAAAGGCATAGTACAATATATGGGCATATAGTGGCATTTTTAATATTCGGAATGGAATCTTTGTATTAGCGAAAGCAATGACAATGATTTGAATTTGAATTTGCGCAATAACAGGTTTCTTGTTTTTATTAAACAGGACATTCCAGTCCATCTCCGTGCCCCCTCAGGAAACACAAGAACAACAGAAAACCTCGTACGCCTTTTACGACATCACAGTTGCTTTCTTTGGAGAGAAAGTTTCGCCAGAAACAGTACCTTTCCATAGCAGAAAGAGCAGAATTCTCCAATTCACTTAATCTGACGGAGACACAAGTCAAAATCTGGTTCCAGAACAGGAGGGCTAAAGCCAAGAGACTCCAGGAGGCCGAACTGGAAAAGTTTAAACTGGCAACAAAGCCCCTGGTACCTGCCTTTGCCTTCCCCTTCCCCCTTGGTGCTCACGTAGGATCTCCATCAGTTTACGGACCTTCTAATTCATATCCAAGACCTTCCTTGCCCGTTCCCGGACTGTTTGGTGGACCTGTGACTTATGGGATGTATTATCTGTCTTAAACAAGTCAAACCTCATATAAATACATAAAGTTTGTACAGTGATGTTTATGAGCTCGTGTTGCCGGTGTGCGTAAAACACAGTGTGACTCGTAAAACAGTCAAAATCTAAATTCTATTTTTTTTTCTAAAGAATGTAGGAACGTTACAAACCATTTATGAGTTCATATGCATAGAGGTTTTTATACACTATATAATTTCAACGAATATAAACGTGTTCTTTAACTTGGAACAAGGAAATCGTCTTTTCGGGTGTGTAAAATTGCAGGGGGTATTACATATAACCTTACGGACTGCTCACATTCTTTCTATTTTTGCTTTTTTATTTTTGTGGTTAAAGTAATTCCTCTGTAACATAATATATACAGTTTTGGACAAAGTAGTTTTTGATAAAAATCTAGGAAATATATAAAATTCTAACATATAGGTTACAGTAAGACCTGCCTAAGTGAAGATGCGACTATAAGATCACGCTAAACTTTGGACTATGAATAGCCTATATGAACACACCTCGTAAATGACATGAACTTAATTCTGACTGAGAATTATCGCTTGTTTAATGTTTCGATATCATTAGACTGAGAACCAAAGCCGACTAGGTATCCGTCTTAACGCAGTTTAAACTTTTATTGTATGTTTCACCAGCAAACGAAGGGCATTTGAGTGAATCTACGGTGGAGATAACAGGAAATGGCAAACTGAATTGCCTTCTCAATACGTTTTCTGCCTAAGCAAAGACTGTAACATAGAGATAAAATTATATTTTTGGAGTCTAACGAGGCAAATCGTTTGAAGATGTATTTTGCAGGGGAAGTGCTTACATTATTTAATATGTACTATTTTTGAACACTACCGTTTTATGACGAACACAGGCGTAGCCGCACTTGTCATTTTTTAATGCTTGAAAGTCTTTGCAGACACTGCTATGCAGTTAGTGCATTAACGTCTATTTGCTTGTTTTTTAAAATGTACAGTGTTGTACTATTTCGAAGTATTTCGATACATATTTACTTTTAAGTAGTTTGACTGGCGCTGAAATTCAAGGCAAAGATGACAGCAAGGGAATCACACGCGTCTAATGCCCCTACGCGAGCGGGCCACCAAGTTCAGAGAGACGAAGTGAATACAGATGACAAATTTAAGTAATTGGCCTGAATTTTACATTTAAAGATTCGTTACTGACCAATTGCACATTCATTTTCCTTGAGGAATCACTAGACAGCTCTGGGATTCTGCAACATGTAATTCACTGTATTACTGTAAACAATAGGTCTAGACCTTGGCTGTTGTCTGTTTCAGAATCAAGACTGATTGTTCATATTTATAGAATGTGTTTCATATGTGTTCATGTACATATGTTAATTTGTACAGATAAACCTTGTGTAAAATAAATAAAGCATCTACGTAGTTGTTTTTGTTTTCTAAGAATTACAATGTTTATATAAAAAAGATTTCCACGAAATGGGAATCTAAAATGCCATTTGGAATTAAAACAGCACATTATAGGCCTAATTCAGGGTAATATTTTCTATGCGGTTATACATGTGTTTATGAGATATGGCATACAGACATTATGGTTTGGAAAATTCAACTTTTCTTACACTGAATGTATCTGGCGGTTTGTAACAGGCCACTATGGGTGGTTTATCACAGTATGATTGTGTTGTTCATAAACATGTAGAGAAAAAAGGACCAATTTGTATCTTTGAGGGTACAATTACTTGTCACTGGGGCTGTACTCTCAAGGGTCTGACAAATGTAGGCAAATGTATCTTTTAAGGTACAGAAATTTACTCTGGGGAACATTTTTGTATCATTCAGGGTATGTTAATGCTGTTTGTACCTCGAGGAACAAATCTGTACCAGACTGTACTCTTTTTTTCTGGCAGTATATTGTAGCCTATATAAACGCAGAAGTTATACATTAGACACTACTATACCCTTTGTTTTCATTATATGTGTCTGCCCATTTAAAGAAGTGTTGGCATAGTTGCTCAGTAAGTCTTTGAACCAGAATATTGGAAATAGCAAGTAGCACTCCTGGAATATCAACTATTAACTTAAGGCATGTCCTATTATCAAAAAATCTCATGCAAACAAACTGTTAACTTTCTGGTTAAGTAAACTGATTATATATTTCTTTTTTTTTTTTTTTTGCATATTTAACTGTTGGAAGTAGATAAACATATGCACATAATTATATTATTACCAGCAAAATTAAATCAAAAAGTAAATGATGACAATCACCAAAATCTTAATTAGTAAGAAATAGTTCTAATGTTTTGGTTTATTTGTTCTCCCTGCATCTTTTCATGGAGAAAATGTTTCCATTTTCAAAGTGGACTTTATTAAACTTGATTTTTAAAACTGTAACAATACAATATATTTGTATTTGATATTCTAGAATGGCCCGCGACCCTGAATAGGAAAAGTGGTTTCAAAAAAAGGATGGATGGATGGATGGATGGACGGAGGAATGGATGGACGGATGGATGGATGGATCTGTAATGGTCATTAAGTGTTAGATGTTAGAATTATTATTCACGGCTGGAGTATTTAAGTAAACTTGCTTTCGTATTTTATTCTAAATGAACATAGTTGAGCTCATGATCAACTTGAAGATAGCGTCATAGAAAGAGAAGGTGTGCATTGCAGCCTTTTAAATCTTATTTTTCAATAGAAATTGATTATGGATAATCAACTGCAGTGCAGTTTAAAGTGACACGAAATGTCAGCCAGCAGCATGAAATAAGATGGCTTTAGATGGATTTCTAGCAAACACAGGGCCATAAATATTCACTTGTAGCTGCAGTGTGGCTTTTGGCAGCGCCGGATCCTCACGGTTTATGTCCCTCATTTCTTGGCAGCCTCATTCCTGCAACGGGCCAAAATAGCATTTCATTTCTGGCTCACAACACCAGGGGAGCTGCCACTTCAGAAATCTCTATTACTACTTATACTTCACTGTTGTAAGTTCCTCCTAATGTTTTTTTTTCTTCATTTTCTTCTTTTAAAATACAGAAAGTCCTTCCCACGGTCTGTCGACTAAATAGGTGGCGGATTACTGCTGCAAGTTTACACAAAATTTACACAAAGTCCCCCACGCCGATATGAATTATTCTACAAACATACATTGTCTGCATAATTTAGCATTATCTATAGGGTTTTACATTTTTAGTACTAGTTTTTAAATGTATACAAAGGTGGGATAATAGCTGAGGTTTTTGAGTGTGTCAAGATTTGTAAACTATAATTTTCATCAAAACTAAATTACTCATTCTACTTGAATAACCGTCTAAAACATTGATAATTTTTGCATTAAAATGCCTATTATTATTATTATTATTATTATTATTATTATTTGTCGATAATATACCCTTAAGAATAGCTGCTATGAATAACATATTCTCCTTATTCTGTAGTGGCGCTTGAAAAAGTAGTTGCCAAATTTTAACAGCAGATGGCAGCATAAGAAAAAGAAATACGCATACGCACGCATATGCGTGCACACACACATACACATACACACATACACACACACACACACACAGGAGAGTCTGGGAACTCTCGATTCATTAATAAGGGGAAAACTCTGATCACATCATGACGATCTTAACCTCTACCCAGCCCTAACCTTTTTTTACTTTTTTGGTTGCAGTCACAGATCTTCGTGGGAAATTGAAAAATGGATCCCACGTTGTTAAAAAAAAAAAAACAGGCTTTTATTACATTTGGTCCCCACAATGTAATATTAACTTAATTCACACACGCATGCTTGTGCATTCCTCAAAACAGTTTGTACACTGTAGCAGAATAATTTGATTAACCAGCAAAATTAAGAAATTCATTCAAAACCTTTCATTCAGGTTTCAAAATGCAGTTTTCTTGTTAGCGATTCAGTTAATAGTACCAAAATGTGAAATCTCTGTATCTCTGCTTAGAGCTGCCAGTCAAAATGTTTAGTCATGTTGTGAACGTGAAAATATACGATGGAAGTATTTTAAGAATAAATTAAAATTGATCAGGTGTTGCTCAGTTTAATTCACTATCATTTCTCTATATCTGGAAGCGTTGAATAAAAAGTTATAGAAAAATTAACCCAGTGTTTTAAGTATTTATGTTGGAAAGAAGAAGATCATTTCTATATAATGGGTTGTCCAGTCGCTCCTACTAGTCTAGTCGCATTTTTTACCGATATCACATCTGATATATTCTCCCTCGCAATAGATCGGTTGATCGGTCTTCTACAAGAATCTGCTGGGATGTCATCAGAAGCATTGTTGTATGGCTGGTAACGAACACTTTCTAATTTTATCATACAATAAAACCTATATATTTTATCTGTTTCCCTTATACTTTACAATTGAAGAAACCCCTCAGACAACTGCATTAACATTTTTGCATGTAACGACTTGCATAAATGTTTAAATGTTTTACAGGTTAGAAGTAAACAAACGAGAACAATATAGTTCATTTTGGCGTCATTACTAATACAACTGATTTTGGGGCTAATTCAAAGTTCATATACCTAATCCCACAAAAACCAAAACTAAATAATTTGTGCATGAATGAAACCAATGAGAAATGACATTCTGCTGTGAGAAACTGACTTAAGGATGTGCAGGTTTACATATGTAGTTATGAGAAGTACCATTTTCATTCGAGAAATTGCCCAAAGCAAATAAGAAACACTATACAACCGGAACCTTTGCAAGGAGCAGCATGTTGTCGGTAGAACGGGATAGCGACTGCACGACGTGTTGTGTTTAGCGTTCGCGCTCAAGAGCTGTAGGTGGGATGTGCCTTGCTGGCTGAGTGGTAGCGTTAGTGCCATTCCATTGGAAATGTAAGCATCTCTACTATGTTTTATATACGTTTATCACGTTTTCTTAATGGTTTATGTCTGGGCATCTTAGGATTAGAAGAATTGCTCATTATTTGTTAGTAATTTTTAATTAGGTCATCACGAAATATCTTTTTAAATATATTTAATTATCTGTTTGCATTAAAAGTGTTGGCACACATATTATGTAGCACATATAGTTTTATGCGCTGTTTAAATCAGCTCGATTGTCTTCTAATACTCGCTGTATGCGTTATAGCAGACCATGGCTAGCTGTCTGCAGTTACCCAGCCATTGAGATGGTAGCCAGACTCTACCGCTGATTCCCGTCTTTCGAGTCCGTTTGCCTTCCAGTCTGTCAGTTGTTGAATACCCAGCGGCTTAACAATGCTCCCGATCTTATTTTATCCGTTTGAAGAAAATGAGTGAGTTCCGAATACATCATGATGTCAACGAGCTGCTGAGCTTGCTCCACGTACGAGGAGGCGATGGAGCAGAAGTCTACATCGACTTACTGCAGAAAAACAGGACTCCTTATGTTACCACCACGGTGTCGGCGCACAGCGCGAAGGTAAGAGCAAAGCACGTGTATGGCCTTCATTCTGCTCCGCGTTTAGGCAAAATTACTAAATAGTGCTTATTTGTGAAATGCATGATAAATATGTAGATGCATATCTTGCTGACACACCCCCCCACACCACCACCCCCACCCCCAGATCTTTTATATTAAAAAGGTGAAAAATTCAGAGTTTTCTAAAAACCCGGATTACTTAGTTAGGAAGTATGAGGAAATGAATTAAAAAAAAGTAAGCAAAC
>JAODJX010000043.1:7324709-7338692 GCA_026776945.1 Isichthys henryi
GTTAGTTTTTTTCAGCCCCACCCCATGATCTTTTATATTAAACAGGTGAAAATTGCAGAGTTTTCTAAATCCCCGGATGACTTCTTGAGGAAGTATGAGGAAATGAAGTCAAAGAACGTCCGCAACCTTGATCCCCTGGTTTACTTGTTGTCAAAACTCACAGAGGATAAAGAGGTAACAGCTGGACTTTTGGGGAAATAACATGCTAATGCAAAAGTCATCTTTGACATCACTATTATTGAAATATCTACATCGCCTATATTTTTCCCAGACTCTGCATTGCCTGCAGCAAAATGCGAAGGAGAGATCGGAGACATCCTCCAACGCTACAGCCAGCAGTAGCACAAATTTCACCATACCGTCAACCTCTACTAAGATGTCCATGCAGGAGCTGGAGGAGCTACGGAAGAAGCTCGGAACTGTCACTGCCAGCTCAACAGTCCAGCAGGTGCACTGCAGTCATACGTGTATCACACTGTGTCTGTGACTCTCCTTTGATTGTGTCATGTCACCACTGCATCTGCATTCAAGCTGTCAGATGTCAGTCATTGCACTGCTTTCACTTTTACCTCATGCATTGCCATTGAAAACAAAACGTCTTCCTTATAGTCGGCTGAAGTCACCCGAAAGATGTTGAGGGAAAGGCACAATAAAAAGAACCCCACCATGCTGAATCCCGTGTTTCCGAACTGGGTTTATGAAAGACCTGCACTTATCGGGGATTTCCTTACTGGCGCGCCTGCAGTCGTCGATCCAGCTCACGCTGTAGGTGAGTGTTCCTGTGTCTTAGGTGTTCATAACTCCTTTCTTAAAGGGGCAGCCGCCTGGGACCTTTCAGTACAGGCCGCATTTCAGATTTGCTTTCTTTTCATAGAATTTCCTATAAGTATTTCTCTCCTGCGCTGTTCAGTTTCTATTTAAAAATATGAAACTCCTATGAACTGAATTTGCTGCAGTGCCATTGGGGATTCTGTAGGATACTGTAGGCCGCTGGTCTCTCACGTAACGCATTTAAAAGCAGAATGATGGAGAACGTAGAAGGTAGTTTTTACGCCATGGTTTTTACTTCCTGTCTCACTGACACGTTTTCCCAGGTACTATGCCGCTACCGGCCCAGGAGCAGGCGCTGGTTGAAGACCTGCTATATGTGCTGTTAGGAGTCGACGGGAGGGACGTCATAGCACAGCCCGTGTTGGGTCGACAGAGCCGTTCCTTCATCATCGATCCAACCTTAGACATGTCGGTCAAGGAGCTTGTGAGTAGGATCTTGCCAGTTGCAGCCAGCTACTCCACAATTACCCGGTAAGGAATTTGTAATAATATTTGGGATATCAGACATAGAAGGCCCATTAAACTTGCTTGAGCTTACTGTCGATCAATCTGTGTACTACCTGCACTTTCTCAACAATTTTATATTATTATTTGTGCATCCTGTATAACTACCTCATCTCTGTATCGCATTACTTATTTATTATGGCATCTATGAATTCTTATATTGCACAAGCTCATCCCCTATTGCACTGTGGTTTGTTCTGTCCCCCCATGTCCTCATGCACTGCTCTCATACCACTCAACTGTGGCACAAGAATTTCACCACATTCCCCAAATACATGTGACCATGTACTATCCAATTTGCTGCTTGAGTTAGATAGCGGCACATGTCCATATTTGTTGCGGCACATGTCCATATTTGGGCAGTGGTGGCCTAATGGTTGGGGAAGCGCACTTGTAATTGATTGCTGCTTCAAATTCGTGACCAACAAGGCACCTCTGAGGTTCCCTGAGTCCCCAAGCACTGATCCCCCGGGTGCTGAATTAGCTGCCCCCTGCTATGTCATGATGTCGCATATGGGTTAAATCCAGAGGACACATTTTGTTGTTGTGTGCTGTAGTGTATCAACAATGATCACTGATCACGAAATTCTAAATTCATCTGTATTCTGCGATTTCCATCACCCAGGTTCATAGAGGAGAAGTCGTCTTTCGAGTACGGCCAGGTGAATCATGCCCTCACGGCCGCCATGAGGACGCTGATGAAGGAGTACCTGATTCTGGTAACGCAGCTGGAGCACCTGCACAGGCAGGGATTGCTCTCGCTTCAGAAGATGTGGTTTTATATTCAGCCAACCATGAGAACCATGGAGATCCTTGCCTCGATTGGTAAGCCTGGCTGTCTGCATGCAGAGCGCCGTGTGCACTTGACCTTAACGTTCGCTAAGGCTGCCTGTTCTTGGTTCCTTCCCAGCCACCTCTGTTGACAAAGGAGACTGCATGGGAGGGGCTACATTAAGCCTTCTCCATGACCGCACATTCAACTACACCGGAGACAATCAAGCCCAGGAGCTCTGTCTATACCTCACAAAAGCAGCTAGCGTCCCTTACTTTGAGATACTCGAGAAGTGGATCTACAGGGGCATCATTAAAGACCCATACAGGTATTTAGTCTGATTTATTTGCAGCAGATCTTTTGATCTTGGCTGTCATTAAATGTCGATACGATATCAGTTCACACCTACGTTTTGGGCCATAATTGCCCATTGAGTTATTTGGAGTATTACGGTATGGCCTCCTTATTTGTTGGTGACAAACCTTTTGGCCTAATTTGTTGTCTCGCTAGTGAATTTATGGTGGAAGAGCATGAGCTTCAGAAGGAGAAGATTCAGGAGGATTATAACGATAAGTACTGGGATCAGCGGTACACGATCGTGCAGCACAGAATCCCATCCTTCCTCCAGAAGATGGCCGACAAAATATTAAGCACTGGTTAGTGCTTGTTTTTTGGGCATGCATGTGTGTGTGCGCGTGTGCGTGTGTGTTTGTGTGTGTGTGGACATGTATGCTTGTGTGTATATACACACAACTATGGAATAAATTAAGAGACAACAGCACAATTCTTTTGTTTCACTCATTTCTCATTTTAACAGTATACTTCTGGATAATACACACATTTTTTGCTAACCGCAGCCTGGTTCTTCTCTGTTTCTCATTAATGAAGGGCTTCTTCCTTGCTTTCTGAGACTTCAGTCCTACTTCTAGGAGCCTGATATGAACTGTCCTAGCAGTGCACTTCACACCTGCACTTAATGTTTCCCATTCCTTTTGAAGGTCACTTGAAGCCATCCTCTGATTTATGAGGCACAGCTGGATAAGTTGACGGTCATCTCTGACATTAGAAAGTCACTTTTAGCCTTTACCTGGCTGCTTTCTGGCCGTTCCCAGTGACTCCTGCTTCACATTATTCTTGTGTTGAAATTGTAAATTGGACCTGGACGCAACATAGCCTTCTGCCAGCAGATCCAGGAATAAACCAGGATTTAAAAATGCAGATGTTTTAAAATATAGAGGGGTCCCTTAATTTTTTTCCTGTGTGTGTGTGTGATCATTCCATAATGTCATTCCAGTTTAATTCAGAAATTTCCAAAAAAAAGTTTTAGCATCACCATTTTTGATTTTGATAAAATTTGGCCTGTGAATTACACACCGCGGGTACCAAAAAGAACCATGAGTGTTTTCTTATGGGCTGTATCTTTCCTACTGTTACAGTTTTAATGGTTTTATTGTGAACATTTCTGAGCTCTGGAAGCTATGTGTAATTCGCATGCCAAATTTAATCAAAATCAGATATGGTATAGGAAAAGGCCATTTGTTGAATTACAATGGAATGACCCATAAATCTTTCCTTTACAGATCAATAACCTATCTTTTCAGTTTGTCATGGTTGTTAACAATGTTAGCAATAAATAATGGAAACTTTGTACCTTTTTCTGTTATTCTATAACTCTATAAAGGGAAGTATCTGAATGTGGTGAGGGAGTGTGGTCGAGATGTGACGTGCCCGGATGCTAAAGAGGTCCTGTACACTCTGAAAGAAAGAGCCTACGTTGAACAGATTGAAAAGGCCTACAATTATGCCAGCAAGGTCCTCCTCAACTTCCTGATGGAAGAGAAGGAGCTGGTGACAAGACTCAGGTAAAGGGCTCTCGTGAGATTGATTGCATCACCGATCGAGGTCTTCGAGTACATTATCTTGTTTCAATGCTATGTTTGTGGCTATCATACTACGCTTCTTTAAGCTTTATCTTGATTGTTATATTCACTTCAGTCATTTCCTGTTTCATTTACTGTGTGTTTACTAAAATTATTCAAGTTAATTTACCCTTGAAGGTATTATGTATCGGCTGTCCTGGGGTTTGAACTGGCACAGGAAATGACATCAAATCTACATTAACACTGGTCCTCCTTCTGAGATGCAGCTCTGCTTTCCTCTGTAGATCGATTAAGCACTACTTCCTAATGGACAAGGGAGACTTTTTTGTTCATTTTATGGACCTGACTGAGGAGGAGCTGAAAAAACAAGTGGATGACATCATTCCACCCAGACTGGAAGCCTTGCTGGAGCTGGCTCTGAGGATGAGCACTGCAAACACCGACCCATTTAAAGATGACCTAAAGGTGTTCGATTTGTTTGTGCTTCGTAGGTTATTTCCCCCCAGGATCGACGAACAATTTATTGGAATGCTTCTTAATAATAAAAAACAGCTTGGTATTCCATAGCGCTAGTTGCCTTTGGTACTCTTAGCGGGAATTAATAGGGAGGAGGAGTTCCAACACTGTCCACATGGGTGCGCCAGTTAGCTTGCAGTGTGACATTGCTGGAATGAGCAGTTTTTCGCCAGCGAAAGCTGACTTTCCTGTCAGAAGAAAAGTAGTTAACTGATTTAAGCACACAGAGGAAATGATGAAGCACATTGACTTTCTCATTGTAATTAGGTCGATCATATTAGCGGAATCTATTGTCAAATATTGGAGAAAATATGAGAATTTTATTATATAATTGTGATTTAAATATATCACCACATTTAAAAACCCCTTTTCAAGACATAAATTTATCCAAATAGGTGTCCTTACAATGTGAGTTTATCTGATTTTTTTTGTACTGTAGTTGTTTTTGATTTTTACAGATCGACTTGATGCCTCATGACGTCATCACACAACTCTTGCGGGTCCTGGCCATCGAGACGAAGCAGGAGAAGGCCATTATCAATGCCGACCCAACGGATGTCGCTCTCAGTGGCCTGGAGGCCTTTTCATTCGATTACATTGTGAAATGGCCACTGTCGCTCATTATCAACAGGTGCGTAGTGGGTGGCACTTGGTGGATCTCTGGAACTGATCCACCAGTTCATAATTCACTTCCGGATCATTTTCAGCTCATTTTCGATGTTTTTCGCATGCATAGCATTGAAACAATATATACACACAAATAATGTTTAAAGATAACAACTATCTCAGGAACTGCATTTTTCAGCATTGGTTATTGAAAACCCCAGTACCACAACGCTGCCATTTATTTTCATAATTACAGGAAGGCCCTGACCAGATATCAGATGTTGTTCCGGCACATGTTTTACTGTAAGCATGTGGAAAGACTGTTGTGCAACGTGTGGATTAGCAACAAAGCAGCTAACCAGTATTCACTTCACTCAGCCAAGTGGTGAGTCTAAATACAATTTAGTATCATTTAGAAAGGTATATTTTGTGTATATCATTTGCATGCACTTTATTTGTTGGATGACTATTAAGTGCCGTAGCTATACACATAAACAGTGGTTACATAAACAGATGTCAGATAAATTTACGTTCTGATAATCCTACAGTTATTATCACCAGATTATCCAATAACAGTGGTGTGTTGTGAGATTATCCTGTATCAGTCATTTTTTTTTCTTCTGTACAGGTTCGCTACAGCTTTTGCACTAAGACAGCGGATGCTGAACTTTGTGCAGAACATTCAGTATTACATGATGTTTGAAGTTATGGAGCCGACGTGGCACGTTATGGAAAACAACCTAAAATCTGTAAACACAAGCTTGATGTTTTACTCATTGCAGTTTACTTCATTCACATCTGCATTGTCTGTACAGACAGCTATAACGTAGAAAAATCAACAGGAAGATTGATTTAAACGTACTTTTGGAAGTTGTAACTACACAATATGAATTTCTCCTGCATCCGGACCCCAGTTAGAACAGTTACACATAGCATCTTCTTTCCCATAGGCGTCAAACATCGATGACGTCCTGTGCCATCATACCAGCTTTCTGGATAACTGCCTCAAAGACTGCATGTTGACCAATCCCGAGCTCCTCAAGATCTTCTCAAAGCTAATGTCCGTGTGTGTCATGTTCACAAACTGCATGCAGGTGCGTGGACTTCAAGGAGCAGCGTCAGGTGCTGCGCCCATTTTGTTTTTAATGCATTCAGTTTACATTTTGTTGTTTCTCCTAATGCACTGGAGGTTCTGGAAGGAGGACTGAACTGTTGGCTGCCAAGTGAATGAGTTTCGTGCTGATTTTTGACTTTGTTGATGCAGCGGTTCACTCAGAGCATGAGGGTGGACAGCGAAATGAAACGACTCACTCTTGAGCATGGCACGATGGACGGCCCCCCCACAAAGAATGAACGCACTGAAGAGGCAGAGAAGAAAAGACTCACCTCAAAGGTGACTCCCCATTTAGAAATTTCTCCTTGAATCACCGCACACCCCAAGAGATTTCCTGAATAATTTTTTTTTTCCCCTTTCAGTTCTTGGCAGAGCACGTCGATGCACTACAGTCTGACTCTGGTTTCGAAGCGACGATTAGCAAGTTTGACTCTAACTTCAGTAGCTTGTTGCTGGACCTGTTGGATAAACTGAGCATATACAGCACTAATGACTGTGAGCACAGTATGATCAACATAATCTACAGGTACACATTCACTCCTTAACCTCCAATTTTGTTTAAAAAAAAAATGTCAATGCTGGTCATTAATTAAATGTCTTAATCTCGCAGGCTGGATTTCAATGGATTCTACACAGAACGTTTAGAGCGAATGGCCGTTGAGAGAAGTCAGAAAGCAGCTGCTTAGCTTAGTATGCAACCTCCATGAAGTCTGCTGATTGAGTGTTTCGAACATATTCGTGTGTCCTACCCAAACCTTTACTTTATAGTAAACTTCGTAACTCAGGCTTAGCTATTGAGCATGAATTGTGATTTTAAGAGGCTTTTATGAATATTGAGATATGGATCATACATGTTGTTTCAGATGAAGAACATTGTGCTATAAGAATTTATTGCTCTACTCTGACATAAATAAGCAGGCCCAGGATATCAATACCAGTGTGGACCTGGATGCTTGAGTAATTTCTGTATTAATTGTCATTAAAGTATGAAACTGTTTAATTACAACCCTGCACTGTATATTTATACAAAAGCTTCATGGGCTTTTCAAAGTGAACCTTGACTTTTCAGGTGTCCTGTTTTGTTTTGTCTTTGAATTCTGGAGCAATGAATGTTTATCAAAGTCATTGGCCACATCCCACCTTGTAAAATCACCCCAGGTATATAGGAACCGGGAGGGATGCGGATGTATACAACAAACCCCCCCTCCCCACCCCCAATACTTAATTTACATTAATTTTGTATCCCCCCTCAAAAAAGACGTTTGCATCATTTAAATTACTAAGTTGCACCCCCCATAACAAACTCTCTCGTGCCCTTGTGTGGCCTTTTCAGACACAATAGTTAACAGAAATGTTTCTGAGTAGTTGAAGCTGACTTGGAGGAATAAAATTTAGTGGAAGCCGAGCGACTTCCTGAAGTGAGTCACGGCCTGTAACTTCCTGGACGGTTAGATCGCCGTTCCCATATTAATCATGAAGACGTTGCAAGCCCGCTGCGCTCCAGTACTGATGGCCAGACGGCGCTGAGAGCCGCTACCCGCTGTGACCATGCGCTTCTTTTCCTTCGATATTACTCTTTTTTTAGCGATTGCGTCTATAGGTAAGCAAATTTGTACGTAGTGTATTGGAAGTGCCCCGTATTTTTGCGTGGGAATGCAATATTCATGAATGTATTTAAATGTGTACTTACTTTGGGATGTATTAAACAATGGATATATCCACGTTAGTGGTAATATGGACCACTATAATATCCACCGTATAGTGTTAATGCCTTAAGATATTTCCAGGTTCATTCGTCAGAAGTGAAAGCACGCTTTCTCATGTGAAGGGCTACACTGTTGTCAGACCGCAGAAACTCGCCGTTCGTGCCAAACGAACCTTGTCCTCGGAAAAGGTGCGTGGTTTTAATTCAGATACTAGGAGGCTGGATTACCTTATTTTTATTCAACATTACACATCCTTAAAGTGTGGATTTTTGTAACTTCTTCCCGGTTTATTATATTATTATTATTTTATTATTATTATTATTATTACTTAGCCACCGTTGAATACGACTAAACCCAAGAGCCGTATTCACACAAATGTTTTTATGGTGGCAAAATGAGTATTGGGGCGTTTCCTGTTGCGTGGTTCTAACCCTAGAGGGTCTTTTGATGGACCGCAATATGTTTGTGTTTGTTTATGTTATTTTTCGTACTTATATCGACCCATTGAACATATTTTATTACTTTAAAAATATATATGTTACGTATTTCTATATTTTGTGTATATACCAATTTAACTACTTACTACGGCTGTGTTTTTTTTTTTTTTTGCCTTAAGCGTAGACGAGTTAAACTAAAAAGACAGAACAATCTGAAGCTATTTGACCACTTCTTATGCAGGAATATCCAGACAAGCTGCGGTATGCATTGTCTATTGAGGGAGAAGACTACATAGTGAACCTAGAAAAGAACAGGTACGATTTTTTTTTATTATTAAATATTTATTTTACGTGTCGTGTGAAAAGAATGGGTATTTAAATAATATATAGCTATCTGTGATTCAGAAAAGTTTGGTTTTATTCATTTTCATTTTGAATCAACAAATACATTTATTATAGTTCCGTCTTACAATTAGGTGTTCGTTAATTATGTGTTTCTTTTACAGTAACCTTAACCTGAATTACTCAAATAATTATTAACCATTTTAAACTTTTAGGTTTCTGTTAGGAAAGGATTATACAGAAACGTACTATTTGGATAATGGAACTGAAGTCACAGTATTACCAAATTATGAGGTATGAATATTATGTCAATACGCAATAAACAATCCATGCATTCTTCAGTTAGGAGTATCTGTTTCTACTGGATATCTGTATTAAATTAGCTTCATCTAAATAATTAGTGTTTTTTTTGCTCTCGATGTAAGAAATCTGCCAGACTAACGAGAGATCGTCTGCGTCTTGTTGTAGGATCACTGTTATTATCATGGAGACGTTCAAGATATTAAAGATTCTGCTGTTAGTGTGGGCTTGTGCTCTGGAATGAGGTGAGTATCTTGATTATCTGTTATATAATGTTCTATGGTAGCAGCCACAAGTGAGATAAAAAATTGGAAGCGCACACGGGACCTAAAATTGCTAAATATTTGCGTTTTATGCCATTTTCAAATGGAACCAGTTGTTCATTATAGAAGCCTTTACAAAAACCCGCAAACTGTGAAAACCTTGGTACAGACATGATTAACGTACTACTTGTTTAAATATTTCAGAAATTTGTCATACTAAATAACATTGTTTAAAAATAAAAATCAGTGGTACTTCTGAAGTCACAGTATTTCCAAATTATGAGGTATGGATATTGTGTCAATACGCAATAAATAATCCATCCGTTCTTCAGTTAGGAGTATCTGTTTTTACTGGATATCTGTATTACATTAGCTTCATCTAAATAATTAGTGTTTTTTTGCTCTTGATGTAAGAAATCTGCCAGACTAATGAGAGATCGTTATTTCTGTGTCACAATTAGCTGATGTCCCTGAATCCGCCCTCTGTATGCCTGTGATACAGGAGTTAGAAGTGTGGCATCCTACCATAAGTCTCTTGTCCTCGCACTGCAGGGGTTTCGTGAGGGCTGAGCAGACAGTATACTTCATCGAACCTTTGGCCAACTTCACAGAGGGTGACCATGCCATTTACAAAGAGGAGCATCTGAGAAGAAAGAGATCCTCGTGTGGTCACTACAACAATACTTACTATGACCACGGGCCCAGAGTCTCTGGGGTGTTTAAGCCCAGTGTTTGGGTACTGTTACTGATTTCTTTGACATGTACAGATCAGTGCCGGTCAAAGACCCTGTGGTGCTCTAGTTGGTAAAACTTGCTGAGTTTGGATGCCAGCAGTGATTAAAGGTGATGATAGACAGGGCAACTTTTTCAGCAATGTTGCTTAGCAACCAGGTGAGACAAAGGGCAACTCATTTGGGTCTGGATCATCACAAAAAAGTTGCCCACTGCCAGTCACAGTTTTTCAAACAGAAATTTGTTGCCCAGTATTAATTGTAAAATGCCCAAGCAATACTGCTCAAAAAGTTACCCTGGGTATCGTCACTCTGAGTCGGCACCCTAGCAACCATCATTAAACTAGTGTCGGAAGAAAAACATCTTTTGAAATATTTTCTTTCAGTACTATACATGTGCTTTACATGTTTTTAAAAATTCTTTCTTTTTAGAAAAGCAACTCGCTTTTCAATGGAGAACGATTTGTCGAGATGTTTTTGGTGGCTGACAATGCAGAGGTTTGTACTTTTTTTGAAAAACGTAGAATTGTTTTGAAAATTTACGAACCAATGATGGATTTTGTATACTGTGATACCCGTGTCAAAGTATTTTCTCTTTATGCATGTTTGTTGTTTTTTGTTTCAGTATAGAAAATGTGATGGGAAGATGGAAAAAGTAAAAGCAAGAATGCTGGAAGTAGTAAATCATGTTGACAAGGTAACATACAGACTTATAATTTGACATGTTTGGATGTGTGTTTCTAACATTCAGTTTTGAAAAGTGCAAGCATTGCGTAGTAAGTGTCTAACTGCCCCCCGATGTATCTCCTTTCAGCTGTTTCGCCCTGTAAACATCCATGTAGTGTTAGTAGGTCTGGAGGTTTGGTCTCACATGGACAAGATTTATGTCAGCACTAATCCTGACACAACCTTGACAAATTTTCTCCAGTGGAGGCAGAACAGTCTTATCAATAAGAGAAAACATGACAATGCACAACTTGTCACGTGAGTACCTATTTATATGATCTTATATGCTTCGAGCATTAAAGAAAAATACAGTTATTTTTAGTTATTTGTATTAGTTGTATTTAAAAATACCTGTTCTGACATCTTTTCTTGTTTCTGTTTAATGCAAATTAAAATTCTTTAAGATTCTTTAAAATTGCACATCAAATACATTAGTCAGAACAATGAAAATGTTGAATGTGGCCATGTCTTCTGGGTAATGAGAGGTCAGTTTTACTAGATCAGTTGCAACTGAAGCAGCAGCACATGAAAAGTGCACGCTGGGATGTTCTGTCATTATCTGGCTGATTCTTCCTCTTCTTCTCACAGTGGTATTGATTTTGATGGAGACACAGTGGGTTTGGCAAACAAATTTGCAATGTGTGAATCCGGCTCTGGGGCGGTGAATCAGGTATTTGACTTTTTGTTAGTTTGTTTGTTTGTATGTATCTATCTATCTATCCTATCTATCTATCAATCAATCAATCAATTTCATTTTCAATTTATGAAATGCTGTCCTGCGATGGGTTGGCGCCCCATCTTGGGTTGTTCCCAGGTGTCCGTAGCCTCCAGATTAGGCTTTGGACCCCCCCTACCCCCACCACCATGACCCTGAATGGGATAAGCAGTTTCAGGAAATGGATATGTGGAATTTATGAAATGCATTAAAAACTGATCCCACCAAATGTCATAAAAATGTTCCTCCGTTAAAACAGACACAAGAGTAAACTCGTGCATCCAGAAGTTGTTGATTTTTTATTTACTCTATAATGTATTTTTTTTTTTTTTTTAATTCAAATAATAGTATGTAAAAGAGTTGCCTAACGATCCTATTGTTTCCCTCAAGGATCATCATATAAATTCTATTGGTGTAGCTTCGACAGTCGCGCATGAGATGGGTCACAACTTGGGTTTGTCACATGACACTTCTAATTGTTACTGTGGCACATCATCAGGCAATAAAAACTGCATTATGGCAGATCGTGTTGGGTAAGATGTCTGTTTCCCTAAACAACAGTGGATGACAAAAAAAAAAATGTGTGTGTATATATATATATACACACACTCACAAATGCTTCTTGCTTTAAGATGGTTTGACTTTTATTTTATGATGGTGTGATAGCAGTGAACATTCAGTAGACACCTTAAAACACTTGGCTAGTGATATGCTGTACGATGCATTATACTGCGACCAAATGACAGCAGCATCCACGCAGCTACGCTTCCTGTCTGTTGTGAGCGTAAACATCTCATACAGTGTTTAACAAGATATTGTACTGTGTCTTTTTCTGTATTTAACCTAATAAACTTGTATTTATTTATTTACTTGTCAGTTACTGTTATTTAGTTAGTTACCGTAATTATTTACGTACTTATTCAGCCTTCGGTGCTTATTAATTTTACTTTTTTAATCTTGTGATTGTAGGTTTCCTTTAATTCGTTTCTTGCATTATAATTTCTAGATCCGTCTTCCCAGAGACATTCAGCAGTTGCAGTAAAACTCAGCTGAGTCAGTTCCTGCAGCAGTATAACCCCCCATGCCTGTTGAATAACCCAGGCTCCGTGATTTGCGGCAATGGTTACCTGGAACCTGGAGAGGAATGCGACTGTGGCACCCCAGAGGTGAGACTGTCCTGATATGACACTTCGAATTAGCTTAAAGACGCGACATGTTTCACTGCCCCTGATTTCTGCATATGGACATTGCAGGATTGCAATAATGCCTGTTGTGACGCCACCACATGCCGACTGACTAAAGGATCTCAGTGTGCATCTGGAGGGTGCTGTGAGAATTGCCAGGTAGCCCTCTTTGTCCCCTTTTTTCAGGTTTTGCAAAATGTATTTAGAGCATTACATTCAGCTGTGAACTAAATACCGTGGCAGGCTTTAACTACAGGAAACACAATATCTTCCTTCCTTTTTTAAAAGCTCAAGCATTCCGGAAGCCTGTGCAGAAAATCTGCAAATGACTGTGACTTGGAGGAGTACTGCACGGGCACATCTGCAGAATGCCCAAAGAATGTATTTAAGATGAATGGGCTTCCTTGCAACTTCAACCTAGGGTACTGCTACAATGGTCAATGCCCAACACTCCTTCAGCACTGCAAAAGATTGTGGGGTTCAGGTACCTACAGATATGACTTGCTTTCTTTTTGCACGTAGGGCATGTGACTCGGCAGGTTAGGATACAGTGCCTCTGATCAGAAGGTGGATAGCAGGACATCCTGTTTCAAAGTTGAAAGTGCACCTGGGTCAATAAGGGAGGGGCTTGCATTTCACTTCTTTAACCAATCATAGTCATATGACATCACCACATTCGTACATTTTTTTATGATGAACTCTGTGCTTGCAGCCATCCAGCCGAGTGCAGTGTGTGGTTCAGCAGGCTAAGCCTGTGCCCGTGATTGGAAGGTCGCCAGTTCAATCCTTTTTGTCATTATTATTGTTGTCACCATAATTATCATGACAGCCTCTGCAGCTAAGCATGTTCCTATGTAACAGAAGGTAACAAAATAAAATGGGCAATTTACAAATGTGTACACCTTGCTGGTTAATCAGAAAACACAACATGTGGTAATGTCATACAATGAAGACTGATCGGTTAAAGAAGAAAAATGCTTGTTGACTCAGGAACACGTTGAACTCGGCAAAATCAGGACACCATGACCCGGTTCAAATCAGGAAGTCAACAGAGGGGTGTCACCATTGAACCCTTGAGCAAGACTCTTAACCGCTTATAACTGATTGCACAGTCGTTAGCACTGTTGCGTCACAGCTCTGGGGCCAGGGCTCCATGTGTGTGGGGTTTTCTCCAGGTTCTCCAGTTTCCCTTCACAGTCCAAAAACATGCCAAGGTTAATTGAAGTTACCAAATTGACTGTAGCTATAAATGGTGCGTCAGTGAAAGGTGTGTGTGCCCTGTGATGTGTCGGCACCCCATCCTATGTTGTTCCCTGCCCTGTGATGTGTCGGCACCCCATCCTATTTTGTTCCATG
>JAODJX010000043.1:7345285-7365693 GCA_026776945.1 Isichthys henryi
CCGGGATAGGCTCCGGACCCCCCGCGACCCACTAAGGATAAGCGGTTTGGAAAATGGATGGATGGATGGATTTGTACATGATTAATACCCATAATTACTGAGTAATTGGTGTTTTTTTTATTTATAGAACGAAGTCATGTCAAGGGGCGGCATGGTGGTGCAGTGGTTAGCACTGTTTCCTCACACCTCTGGGACCCGGGTTCGAGTCTCCGCCTGGGACACATGTTTGCAGAGTTTGCATGTTCTCCCCATGTTGTCGTGAGGTTTCCTCCAGGTACTCTGTGAGCTGGCTCCCCGTCCTGGGTTGTTCCCTGCCTCGTGCCCATCCTTCCGGGATAGGCTCCGGATCCCCTGTGACCCAGTAGGATAAGTGGTTTGGAAAATGGATGGATGGATGGAAGTCGTGTCAACTCTGAGGGACTCTGGAGGTGAGTTGAATGCATCTGAATGCTTTGTGCAAGCACACTGTTGTCTCAATCTGTAAGAGCGATTTCTGTGAAAGGTTTGATAAGCAATGCTGAGGAAATTTCTTCAGAAGATTTTTGGTTGTGTAATTTGCTTTCATCCTAACTACTATTACAGGATTAAGTTACACAGCAGAATTAAGAAACAGGATAGTTTGATATAGGCCTGTGTCGGAAATTGTGTAATTCCATCGATACAACATGCACTAGCATCAGGGCTAAGATCTTTGGGTTCATACTACTGGGTGTGTCTTGAAACAAGATTTTTAGAGTGGTAAAGCTGAACATCACAGTTTTTCTCAAGATCCCTATTCAGCAATCATTCCATAATCAGCACAGGGATGGAACAATTGTGCTAGTGTTTGAGAAATGTTTACTGAAGGATGTGTATTCATTTTCATGAAAGACAGTGACTATGTCAGTGTTACATTGCAAACAAACTTCTCAGGCAATCATTCCCATCAGTCAAAAATGTAGGTCATTAGTCTGGCTAACTAAATGTATTCATTATTTTATTGAGCCATTAATTATTGTAATT
The DNA here is from genome assembly GCA_026776945.1 of Isichthys henryi. Lineage (NCBI taxonomy): Eukaryota > Metazoa > Chordata > Actinopteri > Osteoglossiformes > Mormyridae > Isichthys > Isichthys henryi. The sequence continues at coordinate 7,346,288 of JAODJX010000043.1, forward strand.
ATTTGCATTGGACAATCAAATTACTTACTTCTTCCAGCATAAGCAGGGTAATATTTTCAGCCACTCTAGTTGACCATAAGTATTTAAGTTAGATTGCAAGCATTTAACAATGTCTTTGCATTGTTACTGAGTGTCCTAGTCTTTCTTACTCATTTGTTTAATGATTTGACATACAACTCAATTGAGTCATTCTTGAAGAATTGCGTAATATCAATCATTAATCAACCAAAGCATGTGTGCATGAAAGTTAATGAATAGTGAAATATATTAAAATACTGAAAGGCATAGAAAAACAAGAACAATCCATGAGAATAACTGCATAACAAAATCAACTAGAATGGTTGATAACATGGTGGAAATGGCTTTGTCACTTAAACTCTCTTATTAAGGGTAAGATTACTTTAAGACTAATGAACTCTCTTCCACGACCTCTTGTTTGAAGATCCTACTGATGAAGGCAAGCAGGCTGATGGAGATAAAGGATTCACACGCCGAGGACCTAACAAAACATTTAAAGAGATACAAACCTTCAGGAAATATGGCACTCTGCTGTAGTGAACACTGATTCTGCGGTAACAAGGCTTTCCCTTTCACTTTCAGGACGTACTTCAATAAGATTTAAATGCAATAAGATTTTTTTGTCTTTTTTAATATTTGCTATAGTTGACTATAATCGGGCGAAACGGTAAACGGCATGCTAGTGACTAAGAAAACGAGAGCGTGTTTACTGCACGTTAATAGCTTGTCTTTTATAATGAGCTGCAATTGGAAATGGGAGGTTTTTACACGTTGCTTTTTGTTTTTTGTTTTTTTTTTTTTCGGTGTGCCAGGACATCGTGTCTTTGCGTAACGTCAGAAGCGAGCTGAATCTTATCTTAATCTCTTGTGATGGCTTTGACTACAGGATGTAAGCAACCTTCACAGGGTTCAGCCCAGAGAAGCTGGTATTCACTATACAAGGCGGGCGATACAACAGAATGTTGTAGGGTCCCACAGAGATGTGGGGGTGCAGTTGGGCTGTGGGGAAGTTCGGGAGTAGGTGCAGGTATGGTCAGGCTGAGGGGGCATCCAAAGATAGGGGCTACAATCCTGGTCAGGGCCCCTTGGTCTGTGCTCAAGTCATCTAAAGGAACACCTTTTGGTGTTACTGGTATTCCTGGTTACCCTTAGGTCACCCAGTACCCTTTTACATCATCGAAGGTACTCTGCCCAGTACACCGAAGGTGCCATCCTGTCATGCTGCAGCATATGTCTGGCAAGGCCTTTGTTCATGCAGCCCAAATGGGAGGACTGTGCACTGCCAATGTCCATTAGGGTTACTGAACACAGTCTTTTCTCAAGCCTTTGATATCAGTGGTAACTGCCACTAGTCCTTGGTGAGATGAACCAGGCCGGTCCAAACTATTCTATCAGCCTGTCAACTCTGGAATAGCTGTCAAACAAAAACGCATCATTCAGTTTCCGGAAATCGTTACAGAGCTGGAGAGCTACATCAGGAGCGGAATCAAACTGGTGAGAAAAAAGCATTAGGAAAGTATATATTCCTTATTCTTTGGATATTGTATTTTTATGTTTTTATGTTTAGAGTTGGAAAGTACCATATTGTGAAACACTGTAACATATTTGATTACACTGGTCAATAGTACGACTCGAAAAGAATTTTACTATCACCTATAGTTTTTGAGTGATGTAATTTTTAGGGTATAGTTGGGTTTTACTGGGTTTATTATTAGGTTATAATTAGATTATAATTCCTTATGAAGAATGTACGGGTATATAAAAGTTTAAGAAAAAATATTTTTCATTTATATATGTGAACATTTTTAACGGCATACAGAAGGAACTAATGTACTGTGAGTCGGTTTTGCCAGAGTTAACGCGCTGTAACACGTTTTGACATATTCAGGCAGGATCCTGCAATTTCTCTGAAACTGGATTTCTGCCAGTTGGTGATAAGTTGTTCGATCCTTAAGAGGGACGTTTCTGAGGCCAAGTACAGCAGAAAATCATAGCTTCTACCTTTTATTTGAGTGACTTCCACCAGGCACATATACTATAAATATATGTGTGGAGTAAAGTTATTGCATGTCACTCAAATTCCCTGTATTATATGGGTGCTATAAGATCCACCTATTGTGACTAAAGGAATATTTTGTTGAGTAGGATTATTAGCACTCCAGAAGTGTGGTATGGGTTATCAAGAAAGGTAGCATACCAAGTCAAACGTGCAAGGCATGGGAAGATGAAACAATCAATAAAAGTGAAGAATATTTATTGTGTCAGCAAATTTTATGTTAGATTACGCTTTCTTCAATAGTAACATGCACAATTAATGTTCATGCTTCTGTAAACTGGAATGAACTGCAGTAGGAATTCAATTTCTAATTTTGGCTAGCTGATACACAAAGGCAGCAAAATGTGGGAGGCACTTTAAATTTTTTCTAAAATGATAATGCTGCGGACCTTAAAAGATCTTTCCGTCATTAAATTGTTATTAATATTGATGCTTATTACAGAGTCAGTAGTTACCTGAAATACCTTTTACTATCTAATCTCAGTCTGCAAGATGAAGTATTTCACTGATGATAAGGCCCATTTATAAAGCATGACGTCACCACTAAAGAATCTCAGCGATATATCCACTGCCTTTCACTGCACGCCGGACGTTTGCTTGAGAATTACTGTGCTTATCTGCAGTAAGATGTGACATTTCCGAAATGTGCTGAAAGAAACTTTGAGGGAATTTTCAGATCCTGCACTGGCCATCATATAAATCATAAAATTTTTTTGCATTTACGCAAGTCTCAACGGTGTTTCATCCAAACATCTGTCCTATCATAAATAATTGTTATATTGCAATAAAACAAGTTTAATCAGTAGCAGTAACCAGTGATTAGGGCATGTCCCTGTTGTATTTGCTCCATAGAAAGAAGAGCTTTGTTTGTTGGTCTCCTACTGTGAATTTCTAGACTGCAACCCTTTCATTTTTCAAACCACTAAGAGACGGAAAGGCTCCACCATCCCCAGCTACTCAGATTTATGGCCCATTATGGGCATCTCATAAGCACCTGTCCCCTTGCAGGCTGGGAAAAACAAAGGATTCGCTCTGACTCACCGCCCTGCTCTCACACAGCGTTCTTCCCTCAGCACCATGGATGAGGCCACAGCTGGGCCAAGAATGTGGATGTAAGGAAGGGCTGGACTCCCGCACAGCAGACCGGGGAGCCGACTCAGTGCTGATTCACAGCCATCGGGTGATTTAAAACAGCCCCGATGCCATGACGACCCGGGGTGGAGATAGACTCAGTGGATTAGCCGAGCATGACAGATGTTACAGCCAGTTAGGATCTACCTGAAGATACTGACTCAGATTCTTTGAGCAGAGATCTAAGCTTCTTCGTGAAACATTTACATTTCCCATCACACCAAAAATAAATATGACAGAACAATAATTCTGTTGTTACAGTTCTGGTCAAAGATTCATTCTGGTGACTGTTAAGGTACAGAAAAGCAACTTAAATTTTTGACGGAAGTCACAAAAATAATGTAATATCGTGTATAGTAAATCTTTTGGAATTACATCTCTCTTTTAATCTGAGATTTCAGAAAACTTTTGATAATGTAAGCCAAAGGTGATTTTGCAGTGCCAAATGTCATTGACAACTTCAGTACTTCGTAAGAGCCAATCAGGAGAGGTCACACTCGGAGGTGTAAACAAACATACAAATTTTTTCTGCTCTAGCCAGCTACTCCAGAGCGAAACTAATGTTCGCATCCATCTGTCTTTTTCACCAGTATCTGTTCTAGTGCCCACAGTCCATAACATTTTAATTTCCGGATGTTTATGGAATTTACGGAGTTCATTCAGCCTGGAATAATTTATAATTTGAAGAATGTTGAAATTTTAATGGAAGGTCATTTAGAGTAGAAATCCATTAGCACATTAGCATCTTCTGCATTCATCGCCATCTCAAACCAGTCTCAGCAGCTTTGCATGCAACCGTATGGTGCATTTTATACAGTACCAGAATTCAAACGACGCATGCAAAAACTGCATGTAAAATATATAAAAAAGAAACAAGTTCATAAATATTTTCTTAAATTCCTAATGTTTTTATCCCCAAACATGGATGATATATGCTCAGCTGTCACACAGCAGTAATACCCACAATTTAATGACTCAGGCCATAAACCGAACCCACTCATCGTTAAACAGAGGAAACCAAGCAGCGTTGCCTCGCCTGATACGTTAATTATAGTGTGACCTACTTTCTGAAGACTTCCCAGATTTTTTTCAGAATTAGGGTCATTCTGCCAAGTATTTCACAAGCACAAAGAATTTATTTCAGTATGCTTCTCTCCAAGACAGTAGCAGGGATCTCTCACAGAACACATGCTAAAGATTTTGGGCCCTGTTAAAGCATATAATATTGGACCCCCCAATCCAGATGAATCCAGTTACTTTCCAAATTTTTTAGGGGTCTTTGGAATTGTCCTAACCCCCCGCCTTACGGCACCTCTCCACACACTACATACTCCAGACGTGTTTACTTACGGTGCATGCAAAGAGCATATGGTGCTTGCAGAGAGATACAGTGTATCCAGGGAATTCATTGGTAACAGAAAGCAGTAGGCGTGCATGATATATAGATTTGAATATCACACCTGTATGTGTGCACTGTGGTCATTCTACTGGTGTTCACCCTGGCCTAACTATCTAATCTATCTAGACCTTCTGATACACTGATTTGTACCACATCCTCCCCCGGATCACTGGGGATCCCCGGGGTCTGGATCTCTAAAACTGAGTGCATACTGTAAGTGGTTACTCCACTGTCTTATACGGGACACTGTGCCGTAAAAATGGCGCTGTCCTTTGGATGAGATGTAAAATCAAGGTCCCGACTCTCTGAGGTCATTTAAGATCTCTGGGTATCTTTCGAAAGAGTAGGGGTGGTACCTGGATGTCCTGGCTAAAATTGTCCACTGTGACCCTATCAGATCTGGCTTCCTAATCACCCCCTGCCCAAAGCCCCCAGTGAGTTAGCCAGAGGCGACAGTGGCAAGGAAAAACTCCCTAGTAGCAAGAAATCTTGGGAGGAACCAGACTCAAAAGAGGAAGAAATTCCAAAATAGCAAAGTCCCAGTTTATAAAGTAAAAGTATGTATAGTATAAAGGTCCAGCTAATGTCAGGATGGGCAGATGAAGAAGCTATTTCAGCAGGATGGAGGGGTGGTGTGGTTCAGCAACAAGCAGAGGAGGAAGGCAGATGTCAAGCTGGGTGGGCAGGGAACATGGGATATTTTGTAGTGCGGAACTCTAGGCACAGCCAGCTAGACTATCCCTGAGCGAAGCAAAGGAGGACAGTTATCTGGAACCAATAAGCTGCTAATATTCTCCGATGGTACATCACTCAATGCCTTATACAGTAGGTAAGAAGCAGTACTTTACAATGGAGACGAGACCTAACCAGAAGCCAGTGGAGTGATGCCAGTACAGGACTGATTTGTACATGTTTTCTAGTCCTTGTTAGGGCTCGTGCAGCAGCATTATGCACCAACTGGAGTTTATTTAATGATGCAGAGGCACGCCCAAGCAGTAGGGCGTCGCAGTATTCTAGTCTAGAAGTTATAAAGGCGTGTTTTAACTTTTATGCATCCTGAAGTGAGAACATTGTTCTAAGTTTGCAATATGCCTCGGGTGTAAGAATGCTGTTTTAACCACATTATTTATTACAATATTTATGGTCCCGAACCACTTAATACGAGAGAGGAAACAACACTATGCCTGTGGGCCTCATACTTGCCAGCTGAGCAGCCTAGTTAATGCAGCCCCTTCACTCTGTGACCTAGATCTGCCTGTGACTCCAACCCCTTGGTCTGAGTCACAGAGACAGTCATCCCAATGTCTGCGATTCCTACCCATTATTCCCTGCTGTCTCCACTAATCTGATCCCCCCACCCCCATGAACCAGAGTATTCTCTAATCTGCTAAAAACACAGGGGTCATTTGGCTGCAGAGTGAAAGGTCCTATTGTCATTCAATAATGGATCAACTTTATGTAGGTAAACTGATAAAATGTTGCAGCCTCAAGATCTGATACCATACAGCAAACCGAGCTTGTATCTTGATACTTTGTTTTAACGTGCTTCTGTTGTTTTTCATGTGAGTATTACGTGATAACATTACCCTGCTGTTCGTTACTTTTAGGGTTAAATTTAGGATTTTGCTGTGTCATTGTGCTGTGCTGTTCGCTCCATAGTTTTGCACAGATTTAAAATAAATGCTCTTTGCTGGTTTTTGATTTAGATTATGATCTTTCACCTGCCAAAACCCTAAAAAGGAGAGCATTGTCACAGTTAGCATGTCCACAGGGGTTCCACATGAAGTTTACATGGGTTTCCTGCATTCAAACTGACTAGTGTTAATTATTGGGCTGTCATTGGTGCCCATTTGGACTACCAAAAAGAATAGTTGAGCTTTAACTGGGCAAGTCACATTGGCTGTTTTGTGGGCTGTCTCAATGGTTTTTTTGGGTCCAAAATGGGCAAACATAATTATGTAGTGAGTTCTATATGGGTAACCACAAGTGAGTTCCTTGTGGGCTATTTCATTGGCTGTATCTGGGTCCCATTTGGGCAAACCATGAACAGATTTGTGCTTTAGATACACAAACTCAAGTGGGCTCTTTTTGAGCTACTGCAAAAAAGCTATCTAGGTTCCACTTGGGCAAAGCATCAATACAGTGTTTTAGATGGGCAAACCTAAGTGGGGTCTCTCTTGTGTTACATCATTGGCCATTGAGGGGTTCCACTTTGGTTCACCATTAATACAGTGTTTTAGATGGGCAAACCTAAGTGGGGTCTCTCTTGTGTTACATCATTGGCCATTGAGGGGTCCCACTTTGGTTCACCATTAATACAGTGTTTTAGATGAGCAAACCTCAGTGGGGTCTCTCTTGTGTTACATCATTGGCCATTTAGGCGTCCCACTTTGGTTCAGCATTAATACAGTAATTACACAGAGGGCTTCCTTGACTCCATGATCTTTTATGCTATTTCCCCTAAATGGCCTAATGAACACATTTTATAGAGCAACTTTTACTGTCTGAAACCAGAAAAGATTCTGAGAAGTAGAATAGTAAATACTTATGTGCTTCTTCGGGAATTCTTCCACAATGAATGATTTGCCTCACAGGGAAATATTTACCAGTGCAAAAATTAACTGAATAAGTGGGAATGAAGATGGACAGAGGGACTGATTTACTGTTTCCCAATTTTAATCTTTTTTTAATCAATTATAAATATTCACAAAGTGATTTTATTCCACAAGGAAACAAGGGAAATATGGCTTCAGACAACAAGCAATTCACTTCTTGTTCCTGGTTCTCCCCCTTAAAATATTATGACTACTTTTAAATCCTTCCTTCATTATCATTTTAAAATTCTCCTATTATCAGATGGCACTGGACACCCCTCCTTACTTCTGGTTCTGTCATGCTATAATTCAAAGAATTCCTGTCTATTTATAGGATGAATCAAAGGACTGAGGCATGACCATTTTAGGCCAGTAAAAATGCACAGGCTGATTACATTCTGGCTGCATTTAAACATGTATCCCCATGTAAACCCAAACAGCTGAGTTAATATTGGTCACATTAACAAAAAATCAATCACAAAACAAAAACATAACTGCAAAACTAAAACTACATACTTTAAAGCCATTAAATTATTGCTCAACTCAGTATGAGTACAAATAAAGTGGCTCTGCAGTGAATGTGAGCACTAATCGCACAGAATTGCATCTGCGATTGCAGAATTGCAATAATTAAGCTCAATAATGTTTGCATGTGCCAGTCAGAAGCTATTGGGCTCCAAGGGGTTGGAGTTAATTAGAGTCAGGTGCGCATGCTTAAGTAACGAGGTTCACCCAATATGCATAGATTTTGTATTTAAAGGGTAGTTTTAGGAGGCCCCAGGATTTGTTCTCTTAGGTTCAAGCTTGCAAAAGCAATTCAAGAAAATATTTCATGTATTTTTTTTTTTGTTTTCACAAGGTCCATTTGTCAGCCGTTCTGAATGAGCTGTTTGTTAGACTAGTTGCGTAGGATATATTTTTAATCATATTGCAGTTTTTATTTAACTCCTCATCCTGATGACCTGTCGATGGTCACGAAGCATTGCAAAATGTGGATTTCTTTCTTTTATTGCTATTCTGTTGTTTTTAGAGAGTGATCTGCTTGTTAGCCGTCACTTTTGTGGCAAAGCAGCACCAAAACTCCAGGTCTCATGTCTTCGCCGCAGCTCTGCCAAAGGCTACATTTCCTGTTATAAGTCTCATGATTCAGAATGTATCATCTGGCACTAGCCCTTCAGGAAGCTCACTGTGGAAATTCACCCCAGTGAGGGAAGGGATATTGCACCATCTTGGGGAAACTGAATAACAGTAACTGTCAGCATTTTATTTTCCTTGCATGACTTGCTCTAGTTGCACACAATACTTTTTTTCCCCAATGGCCCTGTACAAAATCAGCTGGAGGTTTAAAAGATGCTAGCGATAATGAGTTTTCATCAAAGTCCTTCTGTGTTCCTATCATTGTTTAAGAATTTCAAACCGAACATTTGTTTTATCTCTTGTGTGAGCTTTTGTTCCCTCCCAGCCTAGCATTCCTGGTTTGGGGTTCTTGCGATAAGAGCAAAGTAGTGACTGTGAAGAAAGCGCGGTAATAAATCACGCGGCGGAGTTCTGCGGGCTGAGTAATGGCAGTTTATTCTCTGGGTGATCTGAGCTGGCTTGCATAGCTGCACCAGATGCAGAGTTTCAAAGAGGGATGTTATCTACTATATGGACAACAGCAGGAGTGATAGTGGCCAACTTGGCAATGGGTCAAGGAGGATGAATGTACTGATAAATGGCAGATCCTTCCAACTGCTGCAAAACAAAGATGGACATTAAATGCATTTAAAGTATAATAAGTTGCGTGTATCTCAACAATAAAGGCAATCGAAAGATAGAAGACAGCATATACATATTTGCATTCCTTAGTAAGTCCATCACGTACAAATAGATTGCCGGAAAATGGTGGTGACTACAGGCTTGTAGCTTTCTGCTTCAGCCATGCTGTTTACCATTTCCATGTTGGGAAAGATTACGCTCACTGAGCGGATTCTCTCCCACCTTCACTGTTTATCTTTTCCCAGATTCCTTGGGACTTTTTTTTTTTCTCTCTTTCTCTGCACGAACATCACGCTTGCAAAATCATCCTAGATTTGAGAACCGAAAAAGCATCACGTTTTAAAAGGGCCGTGAGGGCTCAGGGTGTCCGTTTCACTCAATAAGACGTTGTCCACAAACCTTTGGGTCATTTCTCATATGCTAGAGTTATGAAAAATTCAGAACAGAGACCTCTAAGAAGATTGCAAAGGGGGGGTTGGGGTTAATGTTCAGGATGGACTTAGGCTGCCTAGATGCTGCTCCAGTGACTGATTTACATTAAGTTATGATGTGTGTAGTTCCAGTAAGTCCTTTACCTTACAACATATAAGCCCACTTTGGCTCATAGGGATTAATTCCATAAAGGCATATTCATTGTATATGTGTCACATTAAAACGAATAAACTACTCTGTCACCCTCTGCATGAGTCATTTTCAGTCAGTCCCTGTAAGCCTGTATTATAAAAATTACTCCTTAACTTAAATACACTCCATAGCGTTGCCCTTTGAAAACGGTTCCTTCTTTGACGTCTGGTTTTCACTTTCTGTTCAAGGTTTAACAACAAATAATGATCATCAAATTACAGTAGTTTAGCCTTCATTATTAAAGCAATGAATGGAAAAAAAAAAGAACATTTGCAAGAATAATATCATCCACTGATCCATTATCCAGAAAAGGCTCACGCTGAGCCTCGAGCATCTTTCCAGAAATACCAGACGTGAGGTAAGTTACGCTCTGCGCTCCCCTCATCGGTGCCTTTTACGTGTGTTTCTATGTGTGTTTTAATTTGTTAGTGCAAATTCCAGTTCAGTGAATCACACCCGTAGTCATCCAGCAATTTTATATTCTATTTTCTGATTTTATATTCTGATTTTTGTTTATTATATATTCTATCCATCTTTTTTTTGTATTTGTATCCTTGCTGTCTTTTTTATCTTTGTGGGACTGATAAGGATAGTCTTTCAGTTTGTTTACCTTGTGCAATAACAATAAAGCCGTTCGTTCCTTCATTTATGAGGATTTATGATAGTTTAACTTGTAAAGATCCTATAGATTAGATTACATTAGATTAGATTATCTTTATTAATCCCAAAAGGGGAACTGTTGGTGTTATAGCAGCAGTTAAAAAGAGGATCAGACAATACACACAAGTTAAAAGCACAAGACAACCAAATAACAGCGGAAGTCTAAGACCTGGATTGCACTGTACAAAGCGATGAGTGCCAGAATATGTAAACACAGGCCATGCGTACTTTTTCTGGGTACTTCTGGGTACTTTTTGTGCATCAAGGCCCTGGAGGAACGATGTATCATTTCACTGTATACTGTGTATATGGCTGAAACGACAATTAAACCTACTTGACTTGACTTGATGAGGTTGGAAATGGCACTATCAATAATAATAATAATGACAACAACCACAACAACAGCAACAACAGCAATGATGCTGTGTTAAAAGTCCTTCAGGGTGGCCTGCTAGTTTCTGGTAATATGTGAGGCACATTAATGCACAGGCTTCCCCAGGCTGAAGCTCAGGGGCCTCACTAAAAAGGCCACCCCCTCACCCTGTCGACAACTTTTTCCGTCGCCCACCCCACTGACATCCCCCCATTGTAATAGTAGGGGGGGGGGGGAACTCTTACCGTGTTGGTGCACTTCTGGATACTGTGCTGACAGTAATCTGCTTCACTGACCTAAAATATTATTAATCTACAGTAATGTTCACTGATCGTTTTAGAGCATATTTTCATTCCCATTTTCCCAAAGCAGAACATACACGCCAGTTTCGGAGGTCTTAGGGTACACCTTCTTCGGGCTTTTTTTCAGGTTACAGCCTCTGTGCTTTATCATGCAATGTAACACATGTGCAATACAGTGTTACTCACTTTACCAGTGTCAGTCGTGATCTGATTGCTGGAGTCCTATTAAAAGACTAAATATTCCCAGTCCATAAAACTCACTTGAGTCAATCTGTCTTCCGTGAGACTCCTCTCAGCAGAAAGCTAATGTGGCAGATCATTGATAGAACGCAAATCCCCACTGCAGCGTGCAGCTCATTTTAACTCCTCCTCTAATGGGTGTCTTTTGTTTAATCAGTGCTTTTTATCCTGTTTTAGAGAACACTTTTAATATCACATTTAAAAGGAATAAACTAGAAACTCAGTTCCAGATCTTTTTTTTTGGTGAATTTATTTAGCCTTGGGCAAACAATATTAGATAATTCTGGATTGTCATGATTTAGCAGATCAAGGAAAATCTCACAGTTTTATTTTAGTTAATAGAGAAATGCGTTGGTGCTGTCATTTTGAAATGACGCATAAATGTGGTTAGCTGAACTAAACCCAAACTCACCATATAAATCTCAAAGGTTATCTCAATGGCTGTCAACGTTAAACCAAAATACACAAACATGGTAGATCCGACTAAATGGTTTATGCTTTTTCGTGTGTTTTAAATTACATTCTTCGATGTGAAATGACTCACAGGTATTTCAGCATGTAAAGCTTTCGATTTGAAGGAAAACAGCTCCCTCTATTGCCCCAGATATCTTAGCAAAGGTCCTGCAAAAATCAAAAGGGAAAAGTTTCTAGGAGAACGTGAAGTGCAGAGATGTCCCTCAGCTAAATATCTATGTAATTAAACGTAAGAACTCAGTAAATAGTAAAACAAAACTCAGTAAATAGTTTGATTTGTTGGAGTAGTTAATATTATGATTTACGCGTCAATACCATGGGATGCAAATACAAATAGACTACATTACTATTACCTTCCCTGGAACAAAAGTTTCTGAATGGAAAACAAATGCTGTGAAACTGAGGCAATATGTACAATATGTATAGCATAGCATAAATCATGGGCCTCCAACTCCGGTCCTAGAGAGACACCGTCCAGTAGGTTTTCCCTCCTTCCTGACTTCTGTTGAGTCACACCTGTTCTCAGGTAAATACCAGGAACATGTGTGGCTCAACAGAAGCCAGATAGGATAGAAAACCTACTAGATAATAGCTCTCCAGGACCAGAGTTAGAGACCCGTGATATAAATAAGTTGTTATCCCTTCTTAGACATGCGTTAGTGACATAACTGTAAACAGACATAAGCATGCATGTCAATGGAAGCAATGAAAACCACAATGTACCTAATTATTTCAATAAATTGAACTGACCCATCAGCAATGCTATACTGATTTTTAACCTTTTCCATCATTTCACTATGTGTAAGTCAGTTTTTTCCACCCACAGTCTTTAACTGAAAACCTATGGGCTTTTAAAACCTTCCTTATCAGTGGACAGAGTCCATTCTGGAGACCTTGCCTGCAGAATGCGTTAATTTCCTGGAACTCGCAGTCTTGTCCAGAGACCTATGCTGGTCACTTGGGCCCAGCTCCGCCTGAGTTCTGCCAGAGGGGGCACTGTTGTCAACAAACATGCTTGGAATATCCTGGCCAAAGTAGATCTTGCTGCTGGCTGCAATCGCCTGGTATTTCATGAGCTCCAGGTACTCCGGAGTCAGTTTCACCTGAAGGTAGCAGAAAGAAAATTAACGCCAAATGTTATAAACATTATCAAATATTACCAAAACACTGCTCCATGCAGTTTCAAGATTGGACCAACCAGTTCAGTCACAGTCATACAGTTATAACGAGTCACAGTCAGAAAGAGTCACAGTCCCAGTGTACTCAACTGGTTGGTTGAAACAAAATCTTTGGCTGGATTTTTACGTTCTGGACCTGAACTATCCACCTCTGCCAATTATTAAAATCATAAATATTTAAAATTTAAATGAATGCTCCAAACAACACTACTAAAACACAAGAAGTGATGGCAGCAAAAGGAATTACCCTATTAGCCTCAGCAAGCCTTTCTGCAGTGTAGTACTCAGCATCCGCCTTCGCTCTTTCTCTAGCCAGGAATGCCGAGTCTGTAAGAAACACGTCACTCATTCAGACACGGATACGTGGCAGCATTGACAGGAAGGATGTCTCTATGCATGCGTATCGATGTCACATCTAAACGAAAATGAGCAAACCCTCTATTTCTGAAATCTTCTTTTCTGTTTCTTTCTCCATAACTTTCTGCTTAAACTGAATCTCTGCGACTTGGGCGATCTTCTGGGCTTCTATAAAAAAACGTATCGGAAAGAACGATGCAAAAAGAACTTACAAACAACATCCACACTCTTTTGCGCGATATTTTCTGAAATTGGTCTGATGAGTCAATACTGCCTACTGCTCACATCAGTTCTTTTACGTCCTTACTTCCTCCATACAGCGGGTTTTAAATGTATAAGGCAAGCTAATGAAAACCCATTTTGTTGCTCTCCATTGGGAAACTGCTACATTTATTTAGAAATCCATAAGCATTTACTAAGTACCAATAATGGCTTTCTTCCTCTCTGTTTCTGCCTCCTTCTCGACCACTTTTTGGGTCTGGGAGGTGATGAGCAGACGGGTCTTCTCAGCCTCCCTGGAAGGAGTGAATGCAGTGACATAAGCTTCTTGCCCCAGTGCAAGATTATCATGGGGGAGGTCCTCATTTCGGGACACATGTCTATACATGCAAACAAATCTAGAAGACCCCCACCCTGAGAATGAAAAATTAAACTATGCTGACTCATGATGCCAGTTTTGAATATGTAAGTGCAAGGGCATAACCTTGGGTTGAATATCAGGGGGGTTGAAGTCCCCACCCATTTAGGGGAGTCCCCACCCATTTAGCGGCATGCATTGGTCAGTTTTAATTTTAACCCAACCATAATTTAAGCCAATATGTAAGTGCATGCATTTCACTGTTTATCTGAGATTCCCTTCCAAACTGTAATTCCCCCAGATATGTGATTCCGCAACAGGCACCACAGTGTCATGATTTCCACGATGGTGCAATTAAAGCTCATAATACCGGCGATACTGGTAATACTGCTGGTTGGACAGTAGGTGGCAGAATAAGCTGCACCACAGGTAATAGTAGAAGACCACTTTAATTTCTCACTACATTTTTTTCTTTTAGTGTTATTATAACAGTTCACAAGATGAGGTTGAATATATAATGCTTGGTTTCTGCCAGTTCATAATGCAATGTAACATGCATCACTAATTTTAAGTAATAGATCAACAGCAAACTGTTGGATGCCTATAGGATAAATGTGCTGGGTTATCGTAGTCAGTCCCAACCCAAAAGCCAAATACAAAACCTGCATAAAATTTACTTTTAAAGTCAATTTATCTTATTTAATTTAAGCATTGATTTAAGACATGCCAAGACTTTTTTTTTTTTTAAATGTCTTAATATATAAAAATATATCACACATATATAGCTGTACCCAGGTTGTTTAAAATTTTATTCCATAGCATTTTGTGTGTTTTTCTAAACATTTCATGAACAATTACTGTCATAATAATATTCACATCAGATATTACATATATCGAGTAATACTATTATACTCACATTAGTTCAAAATTTCTTCTGATGGCCTCAGGGATTTTGGGCTTTGTAACACGGACAGCCTATAATAAAAAATACAATATAATCAAATACGAAGCTGTTACTCGCTGTTGCTGACTATATTTATTTATTATATGAATTGTGTATTACAGCTGATCCCATCCAGCCTTGTGCCCTCCACTACTTGGTATAAACTCCAGGCCCCCCTATGAACCTGACCAAGATAGGTGGTTAGAGAAGAGATGGATGGATGGATGGATGGATGGATGGATGGATGGATGGAAATTACAATTGAAATAAAACTATCCAAGACTGAAATTCCATAGCCAGCACCAAATGCCTTGTGTACATGAGCTTCCATCCCCTTATTTATATTTGAACTTATACCTCCAGACAGTATCACTGATATAAAATAAAGTCTACCAAAAGTCCCTTATGTAACTAGTATGACTCATTTCTTTTTTGTGATTTTATATTTAATATTTTATCATCTGATGCTTCCACCCAAAGCAGCCTGCAAGTTTTCGGTATTCATTCGTATAGTTTGACACAGTTTGACACGGTGCAGCATTCAGAATAAGCAACTTGTTTGAAATACCTCTTAACATCCTTCCTGAGCCTGCCTCTGCAGCTTTTCGATCAATACTCTGTGTCAATGTTTCCCAACCTGGTCCATGGGGATGCACAGACAATCCACGTTTTTGCTCCCGCCCAGTTCTCTGGAAGACGGCCCACATGGACTGTCTGGGATCAGACTGAGAAACACTGCTCCCTGTCACTGACAACCTCACTACCTGCTGTCTTAAGTACCTGAACTGTGAGACCAGGTGCCATGACGTTCAATTCCTTCTGAAGAGCAGTCTTCAGGTACTCATCAATAATGTCTACGAAACAGACAAACAGGCAGCCAATGCAAAATGAATCTTCCAAAATACAGCAAGCAGAAATTTATGGTAAATATGTCCATCCACCTATTTTCGGAAACCGCGTGTCCAGTTCAGGGTTGTGGTGAGTCCAGAGCCTATGGGTGCAAGGCAAGGAACCCATGTCAGGGCACAGTCACACACACACCATTCATACTCAAACACACACCATTCACACTCACATGCACACCTAAGGACAATTTGGCAGCTCCAGTTCATCTTAGCATCTCTTTGGACCATGGGGAGAAAACGGCATACTTGAAGGAAACCCCACAATGACATGGGAAGAACATGCAAACTCCACGCACATGGAGCCATGCTAGAGATTTGGACTCTGATGAGTCCCTGAGGAGAGAAAACAGTGCCGACCACCGCGCCAGCATGCCGCCCCAGTAAACCTGTTATTATGTATATGTGTGTTTTACACTGCAAATCGGAGGAAATGATTAATTACAGTGCTACTTACCAAACAATTCAATATACACCTCTTGGAGCGTGTGCATGCTGCAGAACTGATTCAGCTCATGGTGGATCTTGTTAAATATTAGAGTCTTGTCATAATCGGCAGTGTAGTTCCTCACAACGCTAAGCACTAAATGAACAGAAGGACAGAAGGACTTGAACTGTGTCAGAATGGATGCTGAAGAATCAGGCAGTGTCAGAGTACTTACCTGCTGAGGAAACCAGCATGTTTACCACTTCAATGCGGTCAAAATAGATCATGACACCCCCACTGTTGAAAAACAGGTCATGGAAAAACTGAAAGACAACACACAGATTTGTACAGCTGCTCAGTAAGGTGTTCAGTTCCTGTGTATTCATCCAATACTACATCATTTCCTACACTGTTCCTAAGACAATATACAGTACGTGTTGTAGTGGAACTTGTAAATGAATAGCGTGACTGTTCTATACATTTATTCTAGGACATTATTCCTTTCTTTTCACTTAAGACCTGCCTGGAACTTCACATTCAATGCAAATTTGTAAGCCTCTGTCTCATACATACCACTGTACTGACTAAAGATCACATCTTTCAAAAGCTATAGAGCAGCTCCAGTCATTTTCCCAGGAGTTGCACTAGTGCCCGAAATTGTGGAAACATTTCAAGTTTTCAGAGATTGTGTAATTTACTTAATCATCCAATGTATGATATTTGTAACATTCTTTGATTGCTCATAAATATTACGGCAAATATTGGAGTAGTAATGCCAAAAGTGCAAGGTGTTTCCACCATTTTGGCCAATCGTGTATAGTACACAGTACTGTACCTTGTTCCACAAGGTACATTTTTCACTTCATCAGTCTGAAGGGTCGTCTGGAATATTAAGACAGTTAACAACAATTATCTGCAGTATGAGTATCAAAAATGGCACTTATGATTAAATGTGTTGCTGTCTTTATTTAATGGTAATGTAAACATATCACGAGATGGGAATGTAGCACAGTGTTAGTCACTAAGCTAATAAAGATCGGGGATTGGAATTTAAAGCATACTAAACTGTGATCTGCAAAGTATGCATAATAAAGGAAATGGTTTCTATGTTATATGTAAAAATTACACTTATGGGAATTCCCTGGGGAAGTAAAAAGAAGGACTGAATGTGTAAAAATAAAAAAGACAGAACTAAGGATGAGATGGTCCTTTGCCCGTACTTAACTGCATTAGTATTTGTTACGTCAAACATGAGAGAAATGACAGACATCATCTTTCTGATTCTGAAATACTTTAAAATAAGACCAGTCATGATTAGAAATCCTTATGAAATACAGGTACAATTGAAGCTACATTCCATGTTTGGGCAGACCTGGACAGATCTGTAGGAAGTGATGAACGGCAACATTATGTGATACCCTGGGCCATTAGGAGATGTCAGCAAAGCTCCACCTCTGAAATTAAAAAAATAAATAAAAAATATCATTTTAAAAGTATAAACGTTTAAAAAATTCAAAAGTATAATTATAGTGTGAATAAATTAAGCAATACTAATACCATTCTACAGATGACAAGTTATTTTTCAAGATATTAAGTAGTGAATAACATTGCACTCGCTTACCTGTAATAAACTGCAAGGTGACCCTCTTCTATCTTATGTATGGAAGCGTGCATAAGAAAGCCTAAGACTCCCATGAGTGTCACGATTAACGCGCATGCGTAAGTCATCGTCGTCCGTGTCACAGCATCAACCTGGGATACATCGGTAACACTTTCAGTCGAGACAGGACATTCTACTGCTTTTACACCTATTTCAGATCATAAGGTTAACTGTGATGCTCAGTAAAACCGAGTCAAAAATACATCAGAGTCCACAATTCTGAATGCTCTTTGTTAATCAGTGGTGTCTCGTTATTTTTTAATTTATATGCCTATACTTTAAATTGTTTATTTTTAGAAGTAAACTTAACATAGATATACATGTATCAACTTTTATTTTATTCCTAATCTGATCAAATGCGACCTAAAGTAAATTCTGTATGAGGAACACGGTTACAGTATGACGACATGATCAAACGGCTTTTAATGCTATAGCCATTTACGGCAATGAAAACTTTTCAGCTTGTTCTAAACAGCTCCGCATTTAAAACGAGGAACGACAGCACATTAAGACTACGTTGTAAAAGACAACTGATAATGCATTTATAGAGTAGCACGCTGTAACGCAACATTTAAGATGACACATGCATTGTAACATGCGGCATGCTTATAAATTTAGCTCTACCTAGTGATCAGAGCAAGTGCACCAAAAATAACAGACCATGCTCTTCTAAAATTACCCGGAGTAAAAGGCTTCTCCCGATATCGTATCCGTAGAAATGTTACTCCTAGATGTTAAAACACACTTTACCTGACGAGGATTCGTTTTGTTACTTTGCTGACTAGTTTTATAACACCCAAAAAGGTCGTTGCACAGATAATTTTCAGTATCTGCGAGGGGTAAATATGCCGATAACGCATCTGCATTCAACATAAAATCAAATTAATCAAAAGAAAAAGCACGAAGCAGTACCTATGCGAGTTGGTTGCCTGTTTCCATAAGAAATTTAAGTACATTACAGCATTTGAAAAACAGGAGCAAATATTTTCTGACTGGAAATTCATCGGCTGTGTTCGAAAAAATAAAACAACGCTGCTCAACTCTGGCTTACTAACAACAGTGCAAACATATATAACACCCCAAGCTGTCTTCACTTGCCTAGAGACTCCAAATGCTAAAATGCAATTGTTAACACATTCCCACTGGACAGTACTGCGCCCATGCTCGCTACTTCTGGCCGTGGGAGTTTAGCGATGGTGGGAGGCGATCGCTTAACGGTATTAATTACATTATGCGGAGGACCTTGCATGCACATTTTACAAACACGGCGGCTAACCCATCACAATATCACGGCAGTCTTGGGAATAAGTGTTGTCACCTTCCTAAGGACTGCACTGCAATGTCAGAAGCAACAACAAAAAACACGAACAACGCCTGGTTGGCAGTCAGCAGTAACCCCATGGCAGTCATAAGTTTATAAATGCTGAATTTTCTTCCTACTACCTCTTCCCCTTGCACGTTGTACAATGTCACAAATTCTGGTTACTTATTTGGAAAGGTATAATGAGGTATAATAACCGATTTGCGTAATAACATGTAAAGTTGTCTCTGGTCTCTCTCTTTTACTCACCCCAACAACATTTTCAGGGACAAACAGCAATTGTACTTAAGTAAGAAAAAAAGGAGGAAATTTAAGGAATTTCCTAGGCTCTTAAGAAAAGCCCTCAATCTTCAAACGGTTGTTTGTGTGTGTGTGTGTGTGTGGGGGGGGGGGGGGGGGCCAATTTAATAAA
>JAODJX010000043.1:7365793-7381624 GCA_026776945.1 Isichthys henryi
CCCCCCCCCCCCCCCCCCCCCCCCCCCCCCCCCCCCCCCCCCCCCCCCCCCCGCCCGCGCCCCCCCCCCCCCCCCCCCCCCCCCCCCCCCCCCCCACAGGTAATACATTATGTGGACCAAATGTCCGCATAATATGGTAAAACCAATCACCAATCCCCTGTGAATGCAACCAAATAACCATTAAAGCCAGAAGTCTTGCATTTAGTTTGGTTACTTATAGTTTAGGTCAAGGCTGTTATTGTTGGGATTAGGGGTATGGAAAGTCCCCACACAAATGTAGGCACCTAGTGTGTGTGTATGTTTGCATGCACATTTGCAAGCACACATGTTACTGAGGTACTTTTTCACATTTCTTTACACACACATTCTTCTGTGCTTTACCAGAAGCTTCTCACGAAATACTTGGAACTGCGTAACCATGACATTAAAATCCTTGATCCTGATCCAGTGGGCAATTTTTGCACATTAGGTAGTTGAGTTATGTTTTGTCCCTCTTTGTCCCCATGAGTCATACATCTGGCATCTGTTTACAAGGTAGGGAAGAAAACTTCAGTACCCTGAGTAAAGACAAACATTACCGTCATACCTTGTTATAATTTATAACTTAGTCTTTTTAAACATTCCATTCTTTTTCAGCGCCCTGTCTTAGGAGATACAGTATCGCCAATAATATGCATATTTTACTCTAATCAAAATGTTGTGATATGGAATATTATTTAGCACTTAATCATTAGAACTGTATTAAGAAGCTGATGTAAACTGTGTAGAGAGTGACCTTGTAACTTAGAGAATGCAGACCATTTACTGCTGTGCACAATGTGACGAAAAAGAAGTATGAATTAGCACCTTGTGTCGGCTCAGAAGTTTCTGTATCTGTTAGCTATTTTGTTAGCCTTTGATGTATGGATATGTACTTTATTAGTGCTGCAGCTTATCACTGTGTTGAAGGACGAATATATTATTAACCCTCTAGCCAGATAATGTGCAACAAGCAGAAGCTGCCAAGGTTTGCTACTGAAGTAAGGGATTCACCCGAGTTCACCAAAAGTTTACGGCTGGGTATTTAAAAAACCGAGTAGAGATGGTCACGCCACCATTATGTTCAGCCGAGGCACCAACCAGTAAAAGAGATGATTGACATATTTATCATCTAGGGGTGTGGACCAAGGGAGAAAACAGCGATGGTGAGTGGTTGAGGGAATGATGACGCTTAAGTGACGAGATATTGTTACACAATAAGAAAATGTATAACAATTGGTGTAAAACAGTATGGGACACACTTCTAAGTGTCCGGCTTTGGTTGTAACTTCATTGTTGCAATAAAGACTGAATCTGAAGATCTACACAAGTGTCTCCTGACTCCTGATTGGCGGGGAAGGAAAAACCACAACAGTGGTCTGTGAACAAAAACAGATCTAATGACACATTTAGCAGTGAAATTATTTACATAAAAGATGTGAATACTGCAGAACATGAAACTTTATTGTATACCCTGTACATTAATTAGAATTATACAACAATTATTAATACATATATGTATATTCCAGACCAGAATACGCTAAAATTGAGTTCAGTACGGTAGTCTTAAATACTAAGAATGTCATACATTGCACTTTGGTGGCATAAAATTAAATTTACTTTGATTATAGGTAGTTTAAGCAATTACTAATTTCTTCTCTCTCATTGGCTGTAGTTTACAACCAGATACTATTTAACAAGCACATTACTTTATTCAAACTGCAAACGAGGCACCTATCCATTTCCCAAATTAAGATAAAGAATTTAAGAGGACCAAAAAAAAAATAAAGAAACCCAAGATGTAATTTTAGATCAATCATTTTACGTCTATATTTTCTTTTACTAGTGGTGTAAAGAAAAAAAGAGAGAGAGAGAGAATGAGCAAAAGCCCAACTTGATGCCTCCTCTAGCCAAAACCAACAATATCAAAGGAGGAGACATACGTCAGGGGTATAAACCCCATAAGCTAATTTTGGTCACAAGAGAGACCTCAGAGGGATGTACAAAGGCATTAAAGTGCAGTTTGAATTTCGCTGTAAATGGGCCAAAAAATATCAACAACACAACAGGAAAAACAACAACAATTATAATAATAATAATACAGTTATAATAATATTGTCCTTCATTGCGGTTTTGTTTTACTGAATCAAAATACACCAAGTGCTCAGATTACGGAGAGACCGATTACTATTCGCTTTAGAGTATTCTGACAAAACGCCATGGACACAAAAAAAAAAAAAAGAATGATCTTTTATATAAAACCACTGCAAAACTGGACAGACACTTATGTTCAAAGAAATAAATACTATCTGAAAATCTTCAGCAAATGTGGTAACCAGTCTTCACAACAAAACCCTTTAGTGTTACCAGATGAGCAGGCAAAGAAACTGGACACCTGTCTACTGAATGTATGTGTGTTCATAAGGGCTGTAACTGTACAGTCAATGATTCATATTTAACCCAGCTCCAGTCTTGATCCTGCAGGGGAGGAGATAAAAAAAAGTGTCTGAGAAACGAATAAGAAAATCACAAACCAGAACTAAACAACTGAAACTGCCATCTGAATATAGCGACCAAATAAATATCCAGTTCTGTCCTCACAAAAAGAGTTTTGTCAAATGGTCTACGAATATACGTAGACAGTTCAACTCACCACCATGCTTTTTGATTGTTCCTCACTGGTTTCCTGCATTAAACTGGTTAGCTGGTTCAGGTACTTCTGGTTTTCTGCCAGTAACTGAGGAACTGAATCACTGGATGAAATAAGAGTTGTTTTATTTGCACAATGGCCAGCAATCATTACATCAAAAATGACCCCATAATACAGCAACTTATATCATGGCTTTGGTAAATACTATTTTCTTATTGGTCTGGAGATGTCACATGGGTGTTGATTATTTTCGTGTAACCGCACAGATAGTTCCGGCACCCTAATAACGGCCATATATTACAGCATTTTAATGTTTTAACTTTTTATTATAAAAACCTGTGTGACTTTTCTGATAAATAAGCAGTTAATATAATTCCCCTTGGATTTCAAAACGCAAGTGTTTTTCTGTTGATGGTTTCTATGGTAACTGCCACTTCCAATGAGAAGCCTGGACCAGATGTTCTATCCTTACAGGGACTTCATTTTCATAAGCACACCGGAACATTATTAAATGCTAACTGAAATATTAACCGTGACTGATTTATTTCATTATTATTTTCCGTTCACTAGCCGTGGTATTAGCGGGATAAAGTACTTTGAGGTATGCAGTTATACGAAAAAAATCAACTCCAACTGGGTTAGTGGCCCAGTTATGCGTCGGGCTGCATTACAGTTATCATCGATTATTTTCGTATAACCACACACCTCATCGTGGTTTATCCCATACTTACTTATTCGAGAGCCTGTCCTGCAATGGACTTCTCAGCCGTCTAAATATCCAGATCGGTGTATCTGCTTACCCGTCGTTTGGTCCAGGTAAGGATGTAAGCGGATGCGGAGTACTGGCAGGTTGCCTACTCCATCCCGAAACTTGGGGTGAGTTTGACACCTCTGGACTGTGAGTTATTGAACTCCGGGTAGAGTTCTGGGCCTAAGAGGACATTTAAAAAAACTGAGTTATTAGTGAAACAAGACAGCCAGAAGCATGGGAGGTTCTATCAAATCACTGTGGATTTCAAAGCCTGCGACAAACCTAGAACTGATTTCCTTATTATTATCCTCAGTAAGGTTTTCAGCGAAAATAATTTAAATCTACTCACACAGGCAATTTTCAGCAGATGCCAAAACTCTCTCTGTCTTTTGACCTGCATCTGCATCACAGTGGCGTCAGTTTCCTTAATGTTGTCCAGCGACTTTTCAATCCTTGGAAACAGGTCGATAATCTTCTTCTTGCTGAGTAAGATTTTGCTGTGTGGGAGATCGCTACATGTTAACTGCAGCGGTTGCAACAATGTGGAAATAAGGTGCCTTTTCTAAAGTCAAACAAACCCAGACAAACTCAATGACTCTGAAACCACAGGCAGCTGTGTATCTCTCTGACTCTAAACAAATATAAAAAATAACTTTTTCTGGGTGCCCACAGAAGTAAATGACAAACAGCATCCAGAACAAAGACGACGACCGCCAAAGGGTCACTACTGGAGCTGGATGCCAGTGTCAAAAATCTTAAAGATAAAAAACGTCATTACAGTGATCATTAGAACAGCTGCAAACACTGCTGTCCACCAAAGTAAATGAATAAAATGATCGTTGTCAGTTATAATAACTATTCCACAGTTTGTTTGACAGTGGGTAATTCATACCTTAGGTGTGCGTAAAGATCTCTCAAAACCTGGTCTTGACTTTTGACTGTCTGAACGATTGTCTTCACCATTTCCTCGCTGTCACTGTAACCATGCTGTGGATCAGGCACTAGGAAGAATCATCACAAACATGGATACAACTCAGAAAGAGATTTTTTTTTCCAGAGAATAATCCTGCAATATCAATGCAATGTCAACAGTAACATACTGAAGCTTTGCTAGAAACCCCTGGTGAGACACAACGGATCCTTTATTCCTTTAAAAGGTACCAGCCTAGATTTCTGCTGCTCCGCTGTCCTTATGCATGTCTAGGTAATGGTACGAATGAGTATGGTGTGCTGGGAGATTTAAGGGATTATCATGAGGTTTACAAGATGCTGCATTGTGACCCCGGTAAACCAAGGGTTCTTACTTCTGCACCTCATCTTCAGCTGCTTGTAGAGGTCTATCGCCTTTTCCTCACTGCAAGGACAGAGGTCAGATCCATCAGACGGCTGAAGAACTTCGCAAAATGAAACAATACTCAAGAAGCTCTGTGCAGAATAATGGTGAAGGCCTGCTTGCACGGGTTCACGCACAGCTGCTCCATGACTTCTCCCTGGCGACGTGCATATGGGCTTCTCTGCAGTTCCACGATCTCCGAGTGCAGGGCCATGATTTCCTCTTCCAGGTGATTAACCTCCGCGACCTTCAAGTGAAAACGCAAGCAAACCAGTCAAAGGCCTGCATCCAATAAAGCCGCTGAATTCAAGTTGAAAGGCTTTAAAGTAATACCAGTATACAACAGCTCAAAATTTGCTTGTAAAGCCACCAAAGTGTAAACGCTTATTTACAAATATTTATTATGTTACAAAGAAAACTCCTTATGCTTGAAATTGAATTTTTCAATTTGCCAAGTTAGGTCAAATAAAAAAAAAAAAAAAACAACTTAAGACTATCCAGAAGGACATTTGGCTAAAATATATGCAACATGGTAAAAGTCAAGCTGAGTAATACAACAAACCATCAGAATGAAAAGTCTTCTACATTGGTAGCGTGAAAGGAACGATGGTAAACTATTGTGTAGGATTTTGACATGGAGAGTTTAAGGTTTAGTAAGGAGTGACGATGATTAATTAGAGAAGCGTTCTATAAGTAACCAGTGTCTCTGTAAGTAACCTTGTGTATTCAATGGTTTGATAAGGACTGATCATAAGTGATTTGGCATAATGGTATAGAACATCAAAGTACATCACCAGATTAACAAAATGAGTAACCAAACCTGCAGTTAACATCAGGATAAAAAGTGGCCAGTATAGTCCTTAAATATTATCCAGGTAGACACCTAAATATTTGCCAGTATAATCCACTCCACGTTGAAAAACTGTGTTTCTAACCTTCAAAAAGGCTTGGATTTTGTTGGTAATCAATGATGGGTAAAAATGATTTTTGTGTTGTTTATCTTTTGAACACTGCAAAGAACTCGGCATCAGGGCAAGGAGGAGCTTCTTGGATGTGAGACCGTTTCTGGCAGGAATTCGAAGCGGGGGCCAGTACCTGTGCGAAGGCAGCTGCCTTCTCCTCATTCTCCTGCCAGGCCTTCAGCATCTTCTCAGAAGCTTTTAAGGGGGAATCACCTTCAAGTCATATTCAAAGCGCATATAATCTCAAAAGTTCAATGAAGACATTAATCCTAATTTCTGAGGATTGGTCAATGTGTAACAGAACTACCATTCAGAAATAAATCATTATTATTCAATGATATACTCATCATTCCAGAGAACTATACTTATCAGTATCTAAAGTTAAAAATGAACAGAAGCTTACAGATCTCTGTTGAAGTTAATGTTTTACACTAATCAATTGTTTACACAATGCTGAGAACAGAGGTGCACAATTACTACTTTGATCATTTTCCAACGACCACACTGCAATTATGCTGAAAGCCAGGGGTTACAGAATGACAAACTCACATATCCCATAATGCATCTGATCACTGTACTTCTCCAAGTCAAACTGAATACTGCTCTTGAAGAAATCTAGCTTAGCTTTTAACTGCTGAGAAACCGCAAACATTATGTTCTTCTGTTTGGTGAGGTTGGTGTTGAATCTGAGGAGACTTAGCCTACAGAGACAGAGAAGTGAAGGAAAAAATATTTATGTGTGTGTCTGGGAAATAAACAGTTAGATATAGGGACAAAATAAATACTGCGATACAGGGACACCATAATTACCCCTTAAGCACCACTACGTCATTGCTCATGGTTTTTATTTATCGCTATTGGCATCTCAACAATCCAAAACATCACGTACATTGCCGCTCTCTGACCCTGGAACAGCCTGCTATAATCCTCCTTCAATCCACAGACGTAGCTCACTGCCTCCCCCCAAACTTTCTTCAGAGTGGTCAGAGGCAGTTGGGTCTTGGGCTCTCTCACTGGAGAAAAATGAACGAAAAACAAAAATAAACCACAAACACTACAGCTACCTGAAACAGAGCCACGGGTGCTGATGAAGAGGAGCGTGGGCAGCTGTGGATGCCCAGAATAGCAAGACCAGACCAAGCAGCTGCTCACCTATGAAGTTGACGTTCTCAGAAAGTGGCCGGGGGCTCAAGGGACCCGAATATTTTGTCAGGCTCTTATCAAATAAATATACAATGTAGCTGTCCCACCCCCTCTGTGCAAAAAAAAATTGAGAAATAGTTAATGACAAGTTTATCTATATAAACCACTGTACTACACACCACCTAAAGAAAGACCAGCATCATTAGTTTATAGGACATGACAGGGCTGTATCACACAGTCATACATATTGGGATGTGAGCAAACAGGAAGGTCCTACCACTCCATCCAGGACACACTGAGCTGCAGGCTTCCTGGGGTCTAGGGAAACCCCCGTCTCCTGTAGGAGCTCTTGGTTGAGATGTTCGATCTTCGTCTCTGCTTCAATGCGCTGCTGGAGAACGTGGAGCCCCTCGTCAGGCCCCAGCTGGAAGGAGTGGATCTGGGCCGAGGTCATGTTCAGTATGTGCACCACCTACATGCGACCACCAGGGGGGAGAAGAGGGGTTTTTCTTTATTATTCTAATAAGTGTACATGTCTGGGGAGCTAGAACAGCCGTCGCTCTGACTGACCTTCATGGTCAGTATCTGATCCAGAATAGCGAAGCACATGGGCTGTTTGGTTTCTGGGTGAATTCCTCCACCCCGCTGAACAGGGTCCCACTTCAACATTAGTTGAAGTAGAGTTTCCAGATGCTCCACCAGAGTCCTTAAATTACAACATTCGCCTTAGATGTTGAAGATTAATGAGAACAGAAAAGACTACTATGCTGTTTAGCATTTGAAGAGACGCAGGTAGCAGAGTGATTAAGGACACTGAGCCACAACCTTATAACTTAAGTTCTGGGAGGGGAAAATTACTAAGCAATATAAAAAAATAAGAATAAAAATAAGATGAAAAGTCCTTACCGACTAAGGTTGTTCGGGTTGGGCAATTGTGTCGAAAACCTAATTTCGCCATTCATGTCCTCAACAGCCATAATGTCCTTTGGACCCTTATTCCGGACTTTATTGGTCCTATA
This sequence comes from Isichthys henryi, assembly GCA_026776945.1. Taxonomy (NCBI): domain Eukaryota; kingdom Metazoa; phylum Chordata; class Actinopteri; order Osteoglossiformes; family Mormyridae; genus Isichthys; species Isichthys henryi. Next base: position 7,373,670 of record JAODJX010000043.1, read on the forward strand.
AAACATTTCCAAGTTAGATGCTCAAATATTTCACCAATTACTCCACCAACACAATCTGATCCAATGTTTCTTCACTAATCAGAGACCCCCCCCCAGATAATCAGTAAACATAAAATAAATTATAGAGGCTCTCAATAACAGTACAAATTATGCAGCAACATGCCCCAAAATTGAAAACATTGAATCGGCGCTGGTCTTCAAAGTAACACCACAAGAAATACTGAAAAATAAACCTAAGCAGGGTTTGTTTATGCTGCCATTTTGAAAAAAATCAGTCATACCACTGCACAGGCTGCAGGTTATGCAGGAAGGGACGGAAACCACAGCTGCATTCGAAGATCATGGTGCCAAAGCTCCAATAGTCTACTGTCACTGTGTAGGGCTTGTTCTCAAACAGCTCGGGAGCCTGAAGCAAAGTTATAAAATATAACGTATTTTTATAAAGTCCAACAAACTTTACTTAAAGCAGTTATGGTAATGTATTATGCATACCTTCATATGGATACCTTCATAATGCATTATAATGGTTAGTATAAGCCATTCCAATTAAGGTATTTATAGTACATTATAGATGAGAGCTTCATGGAACAATCATAATGCATAATACAAATGACTATAATGTAAACCGTTTTATAAATAGTTATAGCCATTTTTAGAATAGTTTATGAATGCATTATAAAGGTATCTATAATGCATTATGCATGGGTACTTTAAGTAAAGCGTTACCCAAATTTCTCAGTGCAACATGCAGAGAATGACAGAGACGGTGGCAGGAATAACAAGTGCTGTGTACTCACCAGGTACTGCAGCGTTCCCACAAAAGATGTACAAAGACTCCCCTGATCAAGATCTTTGGCATAGCCCAAGTCTATTATTTTGTGAACCAACTGTGGAAAAAGAACAAGAATTTGTCATAAATACCCACTGAGTCTAAAAATAACTTCTTCAAAAAAGGAAAACAATGACTCTTCAACTAGAAATACCTTTCCATTAATTTCTTGAAGCACCACGTTTTCCGGTTTAAGGTCTCTGTGTATTATTTTGTTTTCATGCAAATACTGGATCCCCGACCCTGCAACACAAAATGCACACAAACTACTTCTGAAGTTTATATAAAGAAACGTCGGCCGACAAAAATATCCTGATCTTAAACTGAATATCAGCCATTCAATAAATATAGTCTAAAGGAAACAAATACATGACAGCTAGACGAGTTCCATCCATACGACGGTGTATTTTTAACACTGTACCGACGTCGATGAGTAAGGACAGCACTTCACTCTCTTTCAGTCCACAGCAGTTTTCCGGCTTGCTCAGCAGCTACAGCCATGACAAAAACAAGAATGGGTGATCAAAACAAAGGTACTTTCCCAACTAGTGACTCTGCCATCATACAGTACCAATGGCCTAATTGGTGTCGTTTTGTTCCCTACCTTTCGGAGATCTCCTCTGGAACAGTATTCCATCGCCAAGAGTGGGAGATCGTTCAATGCTATGTGCTTAATTTCGTCCGGCACATCTCTAGCTGTTACTACGTTGATGTGATTCAACCTGCATCATTAAGAATATTAAAGGATAAGGGACATAAAACAACATACTGATTCGAAGAGTCCAGAAATTGGTAAATTAAGACTGGACTCCTAAGAGCCCAAATTAGAATCTTTTCCAAATCACTACAGAGGCACACAGAAAATACAACAATTAGTCATACTTTTTTTCAACGACATACTTTTTCATGATCTGGATTTCACGGCTCCATCTCTCTTTGTTCTTTGGGGTCAGCTCAAGGCGACAAAGTTTGAGTGCAATTTTTTCCGAGGTTTCCTTTACGAAATAAATACAATTAGGTACAAGCAAGCATGAAAAAATATTCATTGTGTAAACAAATCTGTCTGTTTATAAACATCTTCTTGCTCTTGTTTTTCTCCTTAAATAAGAGGTTACTTATTGGGTGCCATTGTCTGCCCCGTGCCTGCCAAAGATACTAAAGGCATGTTCTTTCTAGATTCACACACCACTACCTGCTGCTCACCATTTATAAACTGTGGGTCACATAAGACGATCCCCACATCTTCTCTCACTACAGGCAATCATCAACCCTCAGACATCAGGCACATCCACAGCATGAATAGGTTGATCCGCCAACCGTAACACCAGAGACCTCAAGTCACACTTTTCCCAAGTATAAACTAGTAATTTATCCCAAAGTAACTTTAAACTCAATGTGTACCCTTAGATTTACTCCACTAGTTTTCTAACTATAGACTAAACGTGTAGAATTTACTGTAAATCTACATTATCACATTGCCACAGAAAAAGACTGATACCCCATTATTAAAGTTTTCGTTATGTTTTACAATGTTAATCTGAACTTTTTCTCTAGTAGTTACCGGATACGGACTCCAGTGGTGTTTATCGTGTAATCAAGCAATCGTTAAATTGTTGCATCTCCTCACAATCCTCAAAACCCTTACAGACATTACAGCATCTACTCCGCAGTTAAACTGACATCACTGACACCGACAAGCCGCTTCTCTTAACACAATGACCAGGAAAGGTGCAGGGAGACGGAAGCCCTCACCTGGTGCTGGTAGAGATAGACGTGGCCGAAGCCTCCGGTGCCCAGCTTCTCCTTCATCTCCCAGGCTCCGCATTGCTGGCTCTGTCTGAACGGTGGTCTCTCCATTTGCCAGCAGTCAAAGGTGCGATCGAGCCCGATCAGCCTGTTAATACACCGCGTTCATAGTTAAACCATAGGTCCAGTGACAGTTACCAAAGCACAAGAATTAAAGGATCGGCTTCTATATTTCCCCGACTCCACACTCAAAGGCCGAGGAAAAAATGACTAACCGTCTAAGCGAAAACGAAAGCAAACGGAGCCGCCACTTAGCCAGTCTGCTAGCCAGCCCGGGCTTTAGCATGGTGACAGGCTAACCGGAAATCAGCGCGCCCTTGTTTACCCCCCGCTTTCGAAGTAAACACGGCGCAGAGATCGCAGTTCGCCTCCTCACCTCTCAGTCGGTCTCAGTTAGCCCCACTCCGGGGTGAATCCCACATTTAGGCTCTATCGGCGAGCGGAATCCGTGGGTAAATCAGTTCAGCCCACGTACAGCGAGGTGCATCCCCGCCTGATCGATGCGAGCCGGCAGCTTGCAAGGCCTGCGAACTCCTACACTAAGCTAACTGGTTAGCTAGCCGACTAGCCAACGATGCGTCAACTAAACTTAGTACTCGGGGGAGGGCAAAGACTCAGCAGGACGGCCCGATCTAACGACGCATACTCCGGTGAACACAGCCGAGCCGAACAGCCACATGTCCCCATGGAGGACAAGCGTAAACCAGACGGAAGCGCTGTTCCCCCTACCCCTCCCTGCTTTGTCTTATTAAATAAATACTGTCGATCGCCGGCTGACGGAGTCCCACGCCGCGCTATACGTCCTCCGAGTCCGCCAGGGACAGCAGCGACACTGCCGGAGTCAGGGAGACGAATTCCCACAGCACCGCGCACACGGCAGCCTTCCCAGCAGTCACGTTACCAGTCCAGGAGTCACGATTAATAATAACGAAAAACAAACAAGTGTCAGTCACCGTCCCTCTGCGCCCTGTAGACCTTCACCTTTTCTCTGCTTGTCCCTTGATAATCACTCTGTATTTACGACTTTTCCTCTACTCACACATGATCATTGTGTTTTCTTCTTTCTTTATATAAAGGTTTTTGCTACCACAGAGATAAATATGCGTGGTATATCTAGTAGGTAGTGAGCTGGATAAGCTGGGCGGATGTTTTCGCTTGCACTTATTTTTCTTTCGAGTTGTCCGTGGGATTTCCAGCACGCATCTTTTTAATACCAAAGGTACAACTGTCATGCAGTTCAGCAAGATTTCCCATGTCTTAATTGGAAGTTCAATGTCGTCTTTAATTTCCTTTGTGATTTTTTTTCTAACTGCTCGGTGTTTTATTTGTTTTTTGTTCTTAAATGTATTATTATTTTATTTAATCAATGCACTTTAATGTTCGTGGATTCCTTGTGCTTCATTTTTGATTCATTTAGATTGTATGATTACATGTCAGGGCTTGGATATATAACATCTAGGTAATATTGCCCAATTCAGATCTATTAAATATAAAATGTACGTTCTTGTTTTATAAACTATAGTAGCAAAAAATAATGACACCTGCTATTCCGGATTGTATTAACCAGGTATATAATGTTTATCGTGGCTATATGTACTAGTTTGTGATCTATAGTTACTAGCTAATAAATTTATTTTACATTCAGTTGCTGAGACTTACTTTGTTTATTACTACTACAACTATTTTTATTTATTATTATTAGTAGTAGTAGTAGTAGTACACTCTTTGCAAAAAGGGTACCAAATTGTACCTTTGCTTGTTAAGGGTACAACTGGCAGACCCTTGAGGGTACAGCCCCAGTGACGTGTAAAAGGTACAAATTGTTACTCTTTTTTTCTGAGAGTGAGCTATAGCAGTGTAGTCTAAGAACCCCTTTGAAAATCATCAAGGTTTGAAATCCCCTATACTGAATGTGTTTCACCTGATCGCTTTTCAGTACCATTCTGTACACTTTTCTTTGTTGTAACCTGAAGTTTAAGGAAGGAATATGTTAATATTTAATATCACAATGGCAGCCTAATATTAAATTGATAGGTGGATATATTCGATATAATGTTCAAAATGATCTTTTTCTAATATCCCACGCTTAATGTGATTAAAGGTTAAACTGTTCCAGAACGTCATACTTTCCTTTTTGCCTGTTCAGCAATATTTAATGACTACAAAACAGCAGTTTGTTGTCCTTCTTACTTCTGCTTAGATATAACATCATACAGGTTTCTTAACAAAAAAAAAATCGTCTTCAAAAAGCCCTCCTACCAGGCGGTCACATGACGGTCCCGTCTCGCGTTAAATAAAGAACTTAAGCCGCATGAAGGCATCCATAATAGGGACTAGACGTGCGAGGGAAGCATCACGCGGATTTCATCTCTGATCGTCTATATTTGTACGTGGTAAGCTTTCTCAGATTTAAAATGTTAAAATTATAACTGTGTCCTGTGAAGATGCTCTATGTAAGTGTACTAAGATACAATCTTTTACAAGATGTATCTGCAGTCTGAACTATTTGATCACAGAGATTCCATTACAAATGTATTGCTGTCTTCTATTATGCGTTTCTTTTATTATTCCTAGTATTAAGAATAACTTATTATTCATTTATCAACTAACTAGCTTCTTAATGTTGTATGGAGAATGGATTTAATCTTAAACTGAATTCTGTTCTTGCTTGAATATCCATGCAATCATTTAGACATTGTCTGGGATGCTTAATTGTCATTATATTTTATTGTACTTTGTACTTTGTTACATAAGTTACATAATAGTCAGCTTGTTGGGGCGGCATGGTGGTGCAGTGGGATAAGCGGTTTGGACAACGGATGGATGGATAGTCACCTTGTTGTTAGGTTAGGTTAAGTTACTCCTGGAAGTCATTTGTGGAGCAGGGGTATTGCTAGACATAAAGCTTTACTGGTATACAGGCCCCCACCTCCCATTACCCATATGACTTGAACGTGAGATTTTACTGGGGCATAGCAAATGAATGTGCCCCAATAAAAAGGATATGGCGACACCCATGGTATGGAGTAAGGGTTCATTCATTCTGCTGTGTCTGAAGATTTTTAAGATGTTTGCAACAAAAGCATCTGCTTTATGAATAAATGAATGAAAATGTAAGTTGTCCACGTGCATTATCTGTCCACGACGTCTACACTGCCGATTATACTCCCTGTTTTGTCATACCAGATGTTTAAAAGAATTCCTGTGCAAGCAATTTAAGAAGAAATGGCATAAGATTACAGTAAGTGGAAAATATTGACCAGGAGAATCTGAGCTGAGAATGTTTGTGAATTTGGTTTTCCTTTGCGTTTGTTTAGATCTTTCTATGAAAGACAAGGAGGATCTTCAAAAATGCTAAAACTCCTTCTGTTCTTAACTGCAAACGTGGAAGTAATCTTCGGTGCTGAGATGGTAAGTGCAGATTTCCGGGCTGTCATCCCGAGACGTTTCGGTGTGGTGGGTACGGTAACTCACTGTACCAGTGCATGCTCCCCAACCTGACCTGACCTGACGATTATATTTTACCTGATCTTATTTTCTGTATCTTTCCATTTGGGAATATTACTTAACTTGGGTGTCAGAAACAGAAAAATAATGGAAGACATTTCAGCCTGCTTGACAGTCTTTGTTTTCTGGGCAGAGTTGGCTGACACTCATGAGACCAGGTTTGCTCATGCATTCAGCTGAAGTTTCAGGTATCTTCATGTCTTTTCACTGTTTATTTTCCTATTCCCTGCCTCCAAAGACTGGGTTACAAGAGTGAATGTGTTTTGGTCTCTGCACATGTCTGCAAATGACAGGTCTATCTTCCACCTGCCTAAATGGAGGTACTTCCATCAGCATACCCTACTTTTTTAGCAAAAGTCGTACAATTTGTATCTGCCCCAGAGGACACAGTGGCCGGAACTGTGAAATAGGTGAGGACCCATCTGTCATTCACTTACTACCTTGGCTATGCCTTCTGCTCAAGTCGGTTCCTTAAAAACAGAGGTGGAAATTTCAGGTCCAAGAAATAAAAATCCAGACCACAAATTTTTTTCAACAAACCAGTTGAGTTCTCTGTGACTGTGACTCTTTACACTCAACTGGTTGGTTGAAACTAAATCTTTACTTTCTGGACCTGAAATTTCCATGTCTGCTTACAAATGCATGCTGCCATTTCATAGATGCCGATATAGCTGTGAAGCCATTTTGCTTATGGTGCCGTTTTGCTTAGAGGAGTCAGCTAACTGCTTCATCGGCAATGGGCATCAGTACAGAGGACCGGTAGCGACCTCAGGAAGTGGACAGAAATGTCTTGGTTGGAACTATGAGCACAATCAACAAATCTTAGGAATGGATGCACTGATTCTAGGTCTTTGGAACCACAACTATTGTAGGTGAGAGCGAACTGAAGATCATTCATTGTTCTTCAAATATGAAAATTAAATCTAGTTAAAAGTACAGCATCTCCAAATGCTTGAGAAAAGCATCCCGAGAAATTCAGACTTATTCCCTTGAACAGGTTGAATATGATGGATGAATGAACTGAAACTTCAGGCCTTATCTTTTCATGCCTTATCTTTGTGTTTAGGCAAGGTTGCACTGAGGCTACAAATGCTTACACAGAATGACTAGAGTCTGGCTTTTCTTAAGTGCATGAATCTTTGAATCTCTACTGTAGACGCCAAGAATTGCTCTTCATCTGGCAAAATCTTGCATTCTTTGACATCTGTGTTCAAATTGCTCGCCCTCAAGAAATCCAGACTACAGGGAAAGACCCTGGTGCCATGTGAAGCGGGGACACCAGATTGTACAAGAGTTCTGTGACATCCCACACTGCGGGACACCACCAGGTGAACAGAAGTTCTCATCCCCAATGTAGTGACAAACAAACATCACCTATCGAGATCATCATTCCTCATACCGTGGACTTGACCAATGCATTCTAATGCATTTAAGAGACTAGAGCTTTCTTAAAATTATCCCTTTTTTATCTGTCATTTCATTATATGAACCAGTACATCCAATGTTTCTGCTTTTCCAGTGGCAATATTTTTTTTGCAAAAGACAGATATCATCCATCCATCCATCCATCCATCCATTTTCCAAACCGCTTACCCTACTCGGTCGCAGGGGGTCCGGAACCTATCCCAGAAGCAATGGGCACGAGGCAGGGAACAACCCAGAATGGGGGGCCAGCCCATCGCGAGGCACACTCATACACCATTCACTCACACATGCACACCTATGGGCAATTTAGTAACTCCAATCAGCCTCAGTATGTTTTTGGACTGTGGGGGGAAACCGGAGTACCCGGAGGAAACCCCACGACGACATG
>JAODJX010000043.1:7422267-7432654 GCA_026776945.1 Isichthys henryi
GCGGCCCCCCCCCCCGCCCCTCTACTGTTTGTTTTCCGATTGTTGTTATATTTGCTTTACTGTATATCTGTAGGACACATTACACTAAATATTTTGACAAAGACACAGGATCAGTATTTGGAAACGCAACTGCAGAGGAACAGGCTTCCTTAGTCACAAAACAAATGCAATTGTTATTTTTTATAATTTTTTTTCAAGTTGGTTTATTTAATAGTTAAGGCACAGGATGCAAAAATGGTACTACTATGTCAGTGGTAAAGTTTCTGTCCTTTAAAGACATGTATGGGTGGTTATTGTGAATGTTCTGGTGTATTTCTGGTACATGTCGAAGTCTGTTGCCTCCCCAGCTTTACAGAGCCCCCTCCCCCGAATCTAATTCCTGCCCACCTTCCCGTCCCTGTCCTGTAGACCAGCATTTTTGAAACCGGTCCTCAGAGACGTCCAGACAATCAATGTTTTTGCTCTCTCCCAGCTCCCTGCCTAGAACTGGGAGGGAGCAAAAACCTGGACCATCTGGGGGGTCCCTGAGGATCGGGTTGAGAAACAGTGCTGTAGACCTCCTCCTACTCCTCACACTAACTCTCTCCTTGTTTCTCCCTGCTGCCCTCCACCACCTCCTCCTCCTCCCACCCAGCCCAGGGCCGCGGACGCGGCTTTCAAACCCGCTGCGGCAGATTTAGATGTAGATGATGAGGACGAAGCGGATTTTGAGTTCGTCCTGCCGTCAGACAATGAAGACGATTACGAACCCGAGCTGCTCTTAGTGCCCGCCAATCAGCCGGTTAACCAGCCTATGCTGGCCGCGGCTCAGTCGTTACATCAAGAAGCACGAAAATGGTCCAGTAAGGTACTCGATGCTTTGCCTCGTGGGCCGTGCTCCAGTCTGCATCCAGGCATTCGGAACGCTGATCCAGTGTTGCTGCATCACATCTGGGCCCTTGCTGGGTACCTCTGGCTATGTTGGAATGACAACTTTATTATTATTTTTTTGGATTGCTCTTCTTGGTCAAACTGACGCTGGCTTCACAAGTCGTTGGCGCTGCCCTTTGAATGCGTCCGGTTTGCTCCTGTCTAAAAGTGGCCAGAGATTCTTGGTGTCCCCGCTTCTATAGATTGTGCTCACCTGTGACGTCATGGATGAGGGCTTCCCAGTCACGTATCAAGTCATGTCACGTGCCTGTTTTTCCACAGTGGCTTTACTAAACGAACCTAATCGACCAAACTGGACATTTTGGTCTTTTTGAACTGATTAACAAAAAGGAAGACTGTCTGCATGAAAACTAGTAATGTACCAAGAGGTTGTAATTTTATAGTAATGTGAGCCGTCCTCTTTAACTCGGTCTGTTTATTTGAAATAAAAAAGAGACTAACAAAGGGATACTAACAAAGTTTAATGATGGTAAATACCCTTGCGTTTTAGCACTGGTGTCAGATTTCTGACAGACACTCTTCCTTTTCTGCTGTGGATTACTAACAAGTTCACAGACTGCATGTTGTGACCATTCAAAAACGTGCGCTTGAGCTGTATTGTGAAGTGCACAGTATCAAAATGACACATTTGTACAGCATTGATCGTGGGTCGTCATGTTAATTACCTGTTCAAGTTATTTGCATTTGAAGTTCAGTGGCATTTTTGAATTATGTGCAGTTTTGTTGAGAGCTGGAGGATTTGACAAAAACCATTTCCTCTTGAGTGGGGGGGGGGTGTTCTCTTGCAGGATCATATCAATCCAAGCATGCAGAAGGAAAGAACCTGAAATGTCTATTTTAAATTTTTTACCCTCAGTATTCATCTTAACTAAAAGTTTTATATCTGAAAAAGCCTGATAACATTTTATACTATTGCTCTATGCAAAAACCAGCTGTATCGATGATGCATTTATTGTAATCGTGATGGTCTCATTTATATTGATTTAACAATTACTATATACACCCCTCTTTAGGGTAATGACATCATCGGCGCCGCCAAACGCATGGCGCTCCTGATGGCGGAGATGTCCCGCCTGGTACGAGGTGGCAGCGGGAATAAGCGTGCTCTCATTCAATGCGCCAAGGACATTGCCAAGGCCTCTGATGAGGTCACCCGTCTAGCAAAGGAGGTGGCTAAGCAGTGCACAGATAAGCGTATCAGAACCAACCTTCTGCAGGTCAGCAACCCTCTTTTAAATCGGGAGTATAAGTTCAGAGATTTCATTGGTTTTTCTCAATTCCAGGAACGTAAAGAACGTACTTGTGTTCTTGGCAAGAGCAGTCTTGCTATCTTACCTTCCATGAATGAATTCGAGATGCAATGAATCATGGGATTGTTCTCCCTAGCCAAGGGTACAACTGTTGCATCCTTGTTGTTTGGGGATGGGTTGCACGTCATGTTAGGCCTGAGTTGGCTTCAGTGTCATCTCAGCCATCCCAGTTAAATGGCTGACTTCGAGGGGTTATGTACCTTGTCGAGTTGGACTGTGTTGCCCGCGCGTAAATCTGTCGTCCTCTATACAGGTGTGCGAGCGCATCCCCACCATCAGCACGCAGCTGAAGATCCTGTCCACAGTGAAGGCTACCATGCTGGGTAGGACCAACATCAGTGAGGAGGAGTCGGAGCAGGTGAGCGTACCTCAGTGGGTGGGTAGAGGGTAGTTGCGTGTATTTACCGTATTATGTGGGCTAAATGTCCCTTCAGTGTGGTAAAATCTGTTACTTATAACCTTGTGGGGATATTTTTCCAGTTTTCACAATATAAACCTCAGTTTTGTAAACGTCTGTGAATGCAATCAAAAACTAAATTAAAATGGCCAGAAGTTGTGTATTTTCATTGGTTACTTATGGTTATGGTTATGGTTATGGTTAGGGTTAGGGTTGGGTAGAGGTTAAGGTTGTCTTTGTTGGGGAATATAGGTTATGCCCATAGAAATATAATGGAGAGTCCAGACAATGACAGTAATGTATGCACGCACGCACACACTTCTCGTGTGTGTGTGTGTGTGTGTGCACGGCCTCTGAGCTCAGTAATACAGTACCCTTAGGGCTCTCTTTGTGTGTCAGTGTTTCTGTGTGTTATGTTTTAATAACATAACAATCAGGGATTACATTTTTGTTTCTGCCCTATTTATTGCAATTGTTTATATACATTCAGGCACTATATATGTATTGTCTTGAGTCCATCTCCCCTTGACTGTCCTGTGTTTGCAGTTTTTTTTTTTTTTTTTAACTGTTGTTAATCCCTCACTTTGTCACTTGCTGTCTATTTTGCACTGTGGTCCTGGGGGAGAGTTACCCTGTGCTGCTGTATACCTCCATTAGGATGGGAGGGGCAGTAACGCCTCTCTTGACTGGATAATATATCCTGCTGCTTTCTCCCTCTCCAAAAGGCGACGGAGATGTTGGTCCATAACGCTCAAAATCTGATGCAGTCTGTGAAAGAGACCGTGAGAGAAGCCGAGGCGGCTTCCATTAAGATTCGAACCGACGCGGGATTCACTCTCCGCTGGGTCCGAAAGACCCCCTGGTATCAGTAATTCAGGAGGGCGGATGCCCTGCACAGCCCAGGGCAGTGATGTCCTGGAATAGGGACAGACGTGTCCCAATCTAAACATACCTGAAACAGTCCTACAAACCGTCCCGTGACTAGTTGACCACTTTGTAATTTTAAGTAATTGCTGCAGACCTAGAACTGTAGACAATCCAATTGCAGGAAAGTTTCTTTTTTTTTATTTTTTTTAAAAAAAAGCACAATTTTTCTTGTGTTGAATTTCAGAAGTTGAAAAAAAAATCTTGGTTTATATATGTGCATTTTCTATTTTGGTATCAAAGATTTTACATTTTTAAATATCTAACAGATGTCTAAATCTGCAAAAATATATAAAAGCTTATTTGAAAGAGGACTGTTAACTGTAGTTTTGGCCTTAAGATATATTTTTTCTCACTACTGCTTGTCACCTGTCTGAACATTTACACATTTCACAATATGCTCTTACGTTTATTTTTCACGCTAAGTTATAGTATAATAACTCTACGAAAACACTGTTGCTTTTCTGATATTTATTTTAAAACATGAATTATGAGTTGCGTTTTGTCTTCTGTTGTAGCAGAAAATGGTTAACCAGCTTCCTGTATGTTACACTGTCATAAAATATACCAAAGATTTTGTTTGTGTAATTTTGTGTTTCAGCAATATCTGGAAACACTAAGGGCTACTTTTAAGGATTGTATCAGCTGAATGTTGTGTTCTTTCTGTTAGGTAAATATTCCACCCAAACTATCAGAGATTAGAAATTTAACATGAATGAAAATGGTTTCTTGGAATTTTGACTGAAGTTGTATAAAGAAAGGGTCCTTTTGGCCTTTAACTGTAAGCCATATGAAGATATAATACTTCAGTTGTATTACTATGAGATTACTAAAGTTACTATAACGTTAATGATGCAAATAAAAGGTCTCAGACTGTTCCACTGTGTTGTTATTTTTGTGATGCAAATTCACCTTTAACCTTTCCCCATGTGAATCTATAGCAGGAAGGGTGGTCTCATGAAAATAGCATAAAAATGACTTTTATTAATAAACCAAGTGCTTTAAACTGGCATGGGGGGGTTAATTGGTGATGTGTCTGAAGTTATGCAGATGACAATGCCTTGCGTCAATCAAAACATAACGTGGAAGTTAAATGTTATTGCCAGATTAAAGGGAACATTATCTCTAATCGCAGTGTATCATTTCATAGTAATGCAGTATATGCAGGCTAATTTAACGTGAAATGAAATGCGCAGTGGAAACGTGTAACTTCCGTTACATTGTGAATAAACTTTGAATGATACATGAACATGAATACTGCAATTTGAATGTAAATAAAATACTACTACTTGTTTTTATAGCATATTACAAACCTCTAGGTGCCTTAGGGTCTTACAGTTGGGTCTGAAGTTTGGCTCTAGTCAATGTATTAATTAAGATTTAGTGTTCATTGTCCAGCATGCTTGACTGGTTCGGATTTGAGTTTATTTGCAAAGTTGTCATTTTCAATTGTACCATGTTGTCACTTTTATAATAAAGCATTTTATAACATTTACTATGTGTTGTGATTCCTCTTTATATTGTGGCCATAGAATGATTCTGAAATGAATAGACGCCATCTGGACAGGCCATGGTATGTTTGTGTGTATTTGTATTTAAATGAATCATATTTATTTTGCACACAAATTCCTATTCGCCTTTACACACACCATTGCTTAAGCTATATTAGGAGAATATACATTAATATAGTATAGTACAGTAAGTCAGTCATCTCCATGGACATATCCTATACTTTCTGGCGACTATAATTATGTTCCCAAATTAAACCTGGAAATGTTTTTATTTTCATAGTCGTTAAAAAAACGTATAACAGTGTAGTCTTATTCTGCATTTTTCGAAGCTGTATACGTGTTAAATGAAGCCTTCATCCCTTTGCTCCAAAATATCAAGATTTAATCTATATAACGTAAATGCTGCATTAAATTTTAGTATATCACAGCACTACGGCAAAACTTAGCCGGTACTATCAATGGAATACTGCGGCCTCATTACAGATCTCCAGGCTATCAAATATCTGAAATTATCAATATATGAAAGTGGAAATTATAAGATTAATCTTCGTTTTGTGTCTGCAGTTATCGCGCCGCATGCTTCGAGTAACTTCACACAAGCTTCCGACTTTGAGAATTAATATGCCTGCGTATCTTTTTTATTGCACATCTTCAGAAATCCCTATGTGATACCAATTCATTCATTGCGTCCACATGCATACGCCTGCGCTGCGTCCGCGGGGCCGAGCGCAGGCGGTGACGTCACCCCGCTGCGCGTGCTTGCCATCAGTTCGGAGATGAAGCTCGTGAACACGCTCTTCTGGATCTTCTCAACATCTCATGCATCTTCCAGAAGTGCTGCAACTGTCCACTGACCATGGCTGCAAACCAATCTAAACCGAAAAAACCCAAACTGGATAAAAAGGCTCTCAGGTAAAGTCTCAATCAAATGCGACGAGCGTTACGCCTTATTTTAAAAGCAAAACCAACGCATGCCCTGATAACATTATTCCCTGTAAATTAGAAAAACAGCTAGCAGGCTTTCGTTAGCTAGTTTGCCGTAGTCCAGATATTAAACGGTTATTTTCTACCAGTTAAGCCAAAAGATTTAAAATGTTTGTGCTGAACATTTGACCATACACACCCTGTGCACAAAACAGAGGTCCGCCGCATAAAACGTTTAATATCTAATACTTGACTTTCTAATTCTTTCTCGATATAAACTTGCCTAGACAAATTCACTACAGTGTTAATAGCAAATTAAGAATGTTATTACATGATTTGGATAGCTAGCGGTGCTGGGTAGTTCTAAGACAGACGTCACAAAACGATCCGCTGTGGGGACCTCACAGAATGCTAATTGACACTGTAGTGTTTCTTTAATAAATGGTTTATGTACCTTTACTAATTCACTTTTGATTCGTAGATAGAACAAACTAACTACCCGTGTCCAGGAATACCAACAGTATACAGGCTACCCAGATTTTATAATAATACTCTAGCTTCTTGTAAATGTGTAAGCTAAAGAACTTGTAAGACGTTGGTTAGTTCACACTTGTTAATGCAAAGTGTCCTATTAGCGACAGTCACAAATAGAGCACAATGTGTCCTTGCATCCTTATAAAGTATCCAGACTGATTATATTAACAATCGTTATTGTACATAATAATAATACAAAAACTTATACGGTTATAATATTACTGATTACTAATTTAGAATTAAAAGCGGCATTAACACATGCATATTTTATGAGGTAAAAGTTACTGATAACGAAAACGGAGGTTTGTTCCTCTGGATTTAAGCAGATGTTTATTATTAGCATTCGTTTTTTGCTTGACATAAATCTTTACTTGTATGCGGCTCGATTTAATTATGTGCACAAATGGGCACACGTATAAAAACGGGGGTTAGAGCAAACTATTCGCCATAGATAAATACAGGGTACAACAGAATTTCCAATCTAAGAATTCAAATCTGTATCCTTCAAGTTAATCTATTACTGGAGTTCTGCTGTGAGCTGTGAAAGGAAGCTGTATTTTTCCTCCAATACCAAGTCAACATTGAATAACGTTAATGTGATCGATCTGTTAAGGATGTTGGGCCGTTTTCTTTTACTCGTTTCTTCCACTCATTCATTACTACCGGGTTATGCCAAGAATATGCGCAGTAGAATTTTATTCGCGCACGCTGTACATTGTTTTACGAGACAGGCGTTACCGTTGCTACTTTATTGCACCGTTGACATGTTTATTGAGCTGTGCATACAATTTAAGAAATTTACAGCTTGTCAGGCGGACGAAAAAGGAAAGGGCAGCAAATGCCATCATTGGAGGTATTTACAACAGTTACTCGCTTTAGAAAACGCATTACTCTTTTGCACGTTTTAGTTTGTCATATTATGTAAATGTTTTCCAAGAACGCTAATAATCTCTCATGCCAAAATTCACGGGCATAATGGTTTTTGAATACACCGCAAAAAGACACGCCATATACCTGATTGAGCAGATAGAGCCAAGCTGTCAATCTAGGCGCGCCTCCCACTCTTTCTGCATCCAATCAGGTACGAGAACGCGGGGGCTGAGGGTTCCGGTTTTAGTAGAGAATCGACGCGTAACGCACGCTGCTCGAAGATAAGGACTCTAACGTGAAGATAGCTGTACCTCGTTAACCGGGCACTGTGCCGATCTCACGTTCTACACTAGAGAGCAATGCCCGCCGCAAGGTAACAGCATGTTCCACGGGGTATTTTATTATATATGTTACAGTAATGCTGGTTATCCGAGGGTGGGGGCGCAGGCGTTGTTTGTAGGAGTATTATCTTTAAAAATAGGGTTTAAAAGCATTATTTTGGGAACCCAAAGTTATATAAATTGCGTTTTATTTTAATAATTTAGCCAGTTATCGCAACGCGTTTTTTTTTAAGTTATGCGACATATATTACCCCAACAAATTTCATCATCTGAAGTCACCGTATTAAATTGTCTGTTCAATTTAAAATAAAGTTGCCGATGCTTCTCGGATCGTGAATTGTTTCCTTGGGGTCCTTATACGGTTCTAATGGGAAATCAGGAATCATCTGTTGACAGTATCATAAAGTATTAGAACCCTATGGTTTATGAAGGAATGGCACTTCTGATTCATTTCAGTGTGGTATTCACACTAGCACATGCTTATTGGGTTGCTTGGTATGTAGACTTACACCTGTTTGCTTAGAACCTTCAGCTCAGCACTTTGTCACATGGAAGCACACATCACATGGTTGCTACCCATTAGAGCTGACTACGAAAGCTTTACACGTGAAAATTTTGGTATCTTTTATGTTCCTCAGTTGTATGTTCCTCAATTGTATTTTTCTTCATTCATTGTGATCCAAACACATGATTCCTTGTTATCATTTTCTCCTCAGCCAGAATGCGTTGTTTGGAATGGGAAACCCATTGCTTGATATCTCTGCTGTAGTCGACAAGGACTTCCTGGACAAGTGAGTTGAATACTTTTGCATTTTCATGTGGAACTAGGCTTTGGTAATGAAGGATTCTTAATGATCTGTTTCTCTCCTCCTGCTTCCAATGTTTCTATGTATGGATTTATGTTAATCTGTATATGTTAACTCAGTATTAAGTGGTGTTTTTTGTACCAATCAAAGCAATTCTTGGTTCTCCCCAGGGGCCTGTATCACCAAGCAGGATTTCTTGCTTAGCCGGATAATTTGTCGGATTTAAGGTAGTCTGGACTAAATGCAAGTTAACGAAGGTGAAGTCCATTTAATCTGGGCTACCTTAAATCCAACAAGTAATCCGGCTAAGTGAGAAATCCGGCTTGGTGATACAGGCTCCTGGGAGCTTGATAGTATAAAACAGGACAAAGCTGTTTTTGGTTAATGCAAGGTTCTGAAGTTGACTTTAATCAGGGCGGTAGCCATTTCTCTAAGTGACAAATGTGCTATTAAGTTTAAAAAGTTTGTACCACTCAAAATACTAGAAGCTCGCTTGAGGAATTTTAGTAAAACACTATTCCATGAGTTCCAAGAAATGTGCTGACACTTGCTCCATTAGCAAACAAAGTTTTATTAAATTCATTTCAGCTAATAATTCAGTTTAATAACACCTGCTCAAAAATACTATGTGAAGATACTCGCTCACATATACTGGCTCTCACTTTCGCTTTCTGCCACCGTACAGTTTAATGCACAGCATATCGGTACTGCTAACATAATGGTTACCTTCTTCTGAACCGACGTCCTCTCCCGGTTCCTCCATATCGACATCCCTCTTGAATTAATGAGTAATCAGTTTTATTTTCCATGTTTGGTATCCTTCTAGCATGTGCCCAGCTTGGGGACAGACATCATCATTCTGTGGCCCAAAAAATTCCAGGGCACTCTGTCTTGGAAACTCCCTTCTGTCACGCTATTCTTTGGTCGCATGCTTAGCTGAAGTCTGTCGCTTGTGGCTTTGAGGCAGTTAAAAGAGCGTTGCATATCTTGCTGTGTGCAGGAGTTAGCCTGACAGCTAATATCACTTACACGTTTCAGGCTTGTGTAAGATTAGGCTGCCCACAAGGGCTGGGTAATCGGTTGGGCCCTGGAGCCCTGAGGTTTAAAATCCCTTAACTACTTTTTCTGTTTTTTTTTTTTTTTCTTCGTCATTGTCTCGGGGGGGAAAGGCAGAAGACTTGCTACTGTTTAACCTTAATTGCTGTCTGATGATGACATTCCTGAATCTTTAAATGCTTTGGAGTTTTTATGGGAACTAAAATTGTTTTATGGGAACTAAAATAAATTTAATTGAATTCCCAGGGGTGGCATGGTGGCACAGTGGTTAGCACTGTTGCGTCACACCTCAGGGACCAGGGTTCGAGTGTCCGCCACGGCTCCATGTGTGTGGAGTTTGTATGTTCTCCCCATGTCGCCGTGAGGTTTCCTTTGGGTACTCCGGATTCCCTCCACAGTCCAAAAGTATGTTGAGGCCAATTGGAGTTACCAGATTGTCTGTAGGTGTGCATGTGTGAGTTAATGGTGTTTGAATGAGCCCTGTGATGGGTTGGCGCCCCATCCTGGGTTGTTCCCTGCCTTTCACTGGTATTCGCCAGGATAGGCTCCGGACCCCCTGCAACCTAGGATAGGGTAAGTGGTTACAGTAAATGCATGGATGGATGGATGGATGAATTTCTTGGAACTCTCCAATCACCCTGTCAAGCCTGGTCCTACATTTTGGATATCAGGGTATTATCACATGAGCCATTATACAAAGACCTTTATTACATTTACATTTACAGCATTTGGCAGACGCTCTTAGCCAGAGCGACTTACATAAGTGCTTTAAGACTCCGCAATG
>JAODJX010000043.1:7440570-7451426 GCA_026776945.1 Isichthys henryi
CAAAACCGCCTGCCCCGTCGCTACTGCACATAGCACTTCCTCGTGAAATCCACTCGATCCCTCCGGTGTCCCCGCACTGCAGACGCGGTCCAGCCTGCCGCTGACCCGTGCGGTTCGGCTGACGCCAAACGAGCCTCTCGTCTGCGGCCCGATCGATGGCCCCAGCCTCGGCGCCGTACTCCGTTTGTGTGGGCTGAAGCTTCCTCCGGATGCCGCTGCTTCCATTGTCCCTTCATCCAATCCCTCCTGGTATTTTCGGGCTCGGAGGAACCTGTCGTCTGGCGCTCTGCTGCAGCTTGGTGCTCGCGATAGCATCAGCAGCGTTGCGGTCACCCATCTGTCTCTTTCTCGTTTCATGTTTTGTTTCCCCCCTCTCGTTTTTTTATATGTGGAAAAGGGGGGATCTTTCCCTTTTATAAGCTTATTTTCTTCTTAAATAGTAATATGTTTCTCTCTCACTTTATTTCAAATAATAGATTGAATGTGGAATGCTTTTATGGTTTGGAAAAAAAAAATTGAATACAGCGTTCTGTGTCCTGAAAACCGTGCTTTTCCAAATTACTATGTTCCTAGCCAAAATGGGCATATGCCAAGATGTCTGTTTTCCTTTCCTTATATTAACAGGGAATTATTAAAACATATGTTTGTTTTATTTTTGCTTTATTATCCTGAATCGGTTTTTCAATGTATTTAATCACGCAGCTGTCCCAAGACCCATGCAATTTTTTTCCCCCCCAATGTTGCCTGTGCAGAGTCTTTTTGGGTGGTGGCTGATGCAATCTCAATTGAGACCAAAGTTCTGCATTTTGATCTTTGTTGTAGGGCTCATTGTCCAGCAGGTGGCACTAAAAAGAGCAGCAGGCATTTAAAATGTAATAGCCGTATAAGTAGATTATTAGGTACGGAAATCAATTGTCCTTTTCCCCACACAGATAAGAGTAAATGTTTCTTTGTTTCCTTCGATTATTCATTTTTAAAGGATAGGTAGGGTAGGTGCTGTTCATTCTAGCATGAGAACTGATGTGGTGTTTATGGTCTTTAACCGTTCTAGAGAGTTATGATGAAGGTGTTTATCTATATGCCCTTCTCAGAAGTAGACAGCATGAACCTAGTAGTTGTAATGATAGATGGGCATCTCCCTTAAAGACACTTTGGGGGAAGACTGGTTGAAACCACACAGCTGAATTATTTTTGGGTCTATGCTCCCCTAAGTACCTGGAATGGGCTCCCAACAGAAGACAAAAACATTCTCTTTGTGTTCAAAGTTCACACCAGGCCATCTGGTGTTCTCCACATGGAGCTGAATTATTCACATGGAACATTATAAATCGCCACTTTTCCCTGCATCCACTCTGGAGACCAGAGATGGTCCTTATTCTGAGTCCTGGCCTTAGGAACATTAGCCTAGGAGAAAGGAGGAAGATTTACCTGTGTTCCTTTCACCCGATTGGTGTAAAGCAAGTCAGAGTAGTATCACTGCCCTGATGTCTGAGCATGTCTGCTAGCTACAGATCTGGTCCAGGTTTATTTCTGTAGCAATTGACAGCTGCTCAGAAACGTAAACAAAAAAAAATACGGTGACAACTTAGGAATATGGTGATGTATGTTCAGTAAGCATGGGTTTGGAATGAAGACAACCAATTTTAGGACTTCCTAGAAGTGATTAGATGACCTCAACCTTGGGTGACGGTGAGAGTGATTGTGTTTAGGTTAAGTTTTGCGGGACTGATCTGGTAGCAAGGCAAATGAAAATGATACCAGAATATTCCTGTGAAATCTGATGGGCCAAGCAGCACAGATATCACCGGCACTGCAGCAGCAGCTGCAGGAGGGCTCTGCGTAGATGCCGATTTCCATGGATGTGCGTGGGTTTCCGTAGCGGGTCTGAGCAGGTGTGTTTTGCATACGAGGGCGAGCGTCCACGCCCAAAACTGTGAAACGCTTTCACACATTTACACCTGAAGCCCTTTACGCGACGTAACTTCATGCGAAATCTCAATGTTTACGTTCAATATTTACGTCCCGAGCTGGCTTCCTCTGGGACACGTTTGCAATGATGTTTTTCATTATGGCTCTCCCCGTGAAAAAGTGCTGCATGTGAAGGATCCATCCGGTGACTTTGTTCGGGATGAAAGCTCCACATCTCTCCCCACATGTGCCTCTTCCGTACAGGCCGTGGAAACGACCAGTGTGTGTCCCTCCTTTCTTTTCGGTCAGTCCACAAACTGGAGGGGACAAAGATCCCAAAATCTCTTTGACTAGCAGCTAGTGATTCCGGCACATTTGGGAATGGCCTGCCAGATGACTGCGTTGAATCAGATTAGCCTTTTTAACTCTGTGCCATCCTGTATTGGGCGTGGTCCCATGCTGCACTTTTTTATATATATATTAGTTTAAACTTAATTTTTCTTTATTTTGTGGCGCCCGCAAACTTTCTGTGAAAAACAGCATGCCCATTTTCAGTGGCAGAACGCAGTAGCTTTTTTTCCCACCCTTTTTCTCTTTATTAATGTTTCCCAGTCCCTACCCTGATTAGCACCAGTGCTTTTGATCGTGTTTCTTTGCCGTCCCTGTGATTTGTAAGCTGTTTAACGTGAGTGAAGTAATTAAATGACTAGACCGCGGAGGAGAAGAGAGTGGGTGCCGTGGCGATCATTAGCAGTGAATTACCTCTGTGTACACTTGAAGACTCTGAAGACTTTGAGTCCGCCCGCCTAGAAGGAAGCGGATCCCGTCTAAGCATTGATTAACAGAGGCTTGTTCCTCCTGTGAAATCACTTAATGGGTGTTTTTAGGGTCCTTTCAGTGTTAATGGGATAGGCTAACCTCAAAGGGAATGACGAGGAATCGCTTAAATGAGCTCGCCTCCTGTTAAACGTAAAATTCTCCGAGCAGCAAATCTTGTCTTATTGCACCAGCTAAATTTATGCCTCTTCTTCTACCTACTCTGACAGTCATTTTTTGAACAGACGTCCCCCCAAGGCGCTTCACACCTAGAGACAAAATGAAATTTAATTTTCAAAATGGAAATATTTGTGGCACTTTCGCATGTAATGATGTACCGTAATGAGTGTTAAAACTGCCTGTTCTGTTTCCTGCTGATGACAGAAGGTCCATAAACGGAATAATTACCGTCAACGTATAAACAAAATAATTACCGTCGAAGTACAGGCATCTCCCTGAGTTTCGGAATCTAACTTTGTCTGCAGTTTACAGCCAAGGTCTTGGGCTGCTGATGTTTCAGCTATAAATAAGAAAAAAAAAAAAACAATATTTTAATGTTACGTCCCTCGGCTTCACATTTTCGAACCAAGCTAGCTTTGAGCATTTTCACTCCCAGTTGAATAAAGGAAGATGCCAGGTAGCAATTTTGTAGAAGTTTGTCTCAGGTTTTCCTTCAGTAGATGGGCACAGCTAGCCTTCAGATGTCAAGGCTAATATGACACCCCATATATATGTCTTATAAAATGTGCATAAAGGGCGAGTGTTCCCCCCCCCCCCCCCACTCCCGGGGGTAGGTGTTCCTTGTGTGCAGCATTTGAAAAGACTCCCAGGGCTGGGGCTTCTGCTATTGGCTGAAAGGTGAAGCGTTGTTCTTTCTGGGTGGTGTGTAACAATCCTTGAGAAGTTCCTTGTCTATTTCAAATAGCTCTAGGGGCCCTTGGTTCCCCGCGACATATAAACAACCCCTGCATTCACATATTGTCCCAGTAAACAGATGTAGCAGGTGTGTTGACGGTCTCTTATTTCATGTGTATAATGGTAGCTGAGCTGCCAAAGCTTCCTTAGGTTACCTCTCACTCGGAAGCAGTGTTCGCAGGCTTTGTGTGAAGATGGGTCTTTCATTTGCTGTTTTCTGAAAAGGCAGTAAAACCTCGTTACTTATTTTTGCTTACCTATGTGACCGTGTTTCCAGAAAATTTTTGTAAGGCTGTAATGCTATTCTCCTATATTCGGCGGGTGTGAACCTTCCAAATACTTCGAGGTTTTTAAGTAACAGTATGGTGCAGCTAATGCTAGCACACTCAAAAAGTCAAGGCTTTACGCTGTAAATCAATAAAAACAAACTAGAAACAAGCAATCTGAAATGCTTTTTTTTTTTTTTGCGTGCAGAAATGTGACTGATTGCCGAAGCACATGCTATTTTTCCAATCCATTCTTAAACAGAACCCCACGTTTTATTTTTAAAATGATAAAAGAATGGTTCATTTGTAGTGTTAAAATAGCAAAAATATGAAAACATGGCTTCTGAAAATCCCATTCTAAAAATTGGCCTGCACACAAGAGAATGTATGTTGGAAGTTCTGGACTCTGGTATTCTTAGTCAGGTTTGTACCTGGTTCTGGTGTCTGGTTAGCACTTCTATAAGACAAGGAGAATACTAATGGAAACATTAGTCAGATGACCGTGCCGATTATTTTTAGACTCTGGCATTTAAAGTTGGAACACTTGGTTCCGCTTGTCTGTCAATGAGTCACCAGAAGAGAGAGATTGCCTCCTCCCCCCAGGCTCTGCATTACCGGAGTAAACCGGGGGCTGCCAGTCTGGGGATCCTCTTCTACACACACCTCACATGGCCAATCCTGAGCCGTGTTTGATTATGCGATGTGCAGCTAAGGCGCGGCGTATATTTAATTTTTTTAAAAAAATTTTTATTTTTTCTCTCACCGTATCTGGAATGTTCCAGAAGGCACTCGTCAACCTACTTCTCATGTTTTCGCAGGTTAGCCGCAATTAGTTTTATCACTTAAAAGCATATCATCTAAACCAAGCGAAACCAATCTCTAATCTCTGATTTGCCCCCCTTGGAGGTCATACTTTTTTAATATAATTGTGATCAGCGATACGGCTCATGCTGTGACACCAGAATACAGTGTAGGGTTATACAGAGTAGCGTATTTAGCATTGATATGTGGAGACTTTCCATTGTGATGATCAAGTAAATTTGAGCTTGTCTCCCTCATGCCACTTCCTCTCAGCACTGCCATCGATTTTATTTTTTTGCACCGCAGAGCATTGACAGAAAACAGCCAAAGCCATAATGCTCCATAATGGAATTTCCTCATTAGCACATTTTTGCTCCTGTCGAAAATTTCCTTAAGAAAAGTTCTAGGTTGGGCGGCTGCCAATCCGGTGGCCTGGCTGCGTTGAGGTCCGGTGTCTTTGTGCTGCGAGGACATTTCCGTTTTTTGGTCAACAGTGAAATCGGTTCCTAGTGAAGGGGAAAATGGGATGCTCAGTGTTCAAGTTCCCTGCAGTGGTTTTTAAAATTCAGGAGCAGGCGGCTTAACATATATAATATTTATTTTATCGTGGTGTTTCACACTAAGTGTAATCCTGACATAATTATTCAGATGGTTATGATAGAAATCAGCACACAATACCCAAAGGGCGCTTCTCATAATTCATGCTTTTAATAATAATTTGCAACATTACAATTTGTCTTTGGCGTGATGAATGAAGTTAAATAAACTACTAATGTTATTCCCTTATACATGGTTGATTGTTTTATCGTCCTCCTTTAGTGTTAACTAGGCCCAGAGGTCCATTTTATTTCACCACTGTGCCAGATGGTAAATATTCCTTTTTTTAAATTTCCTAAATATTAGCGAGAAGCTTGATCACTCAAATGGCGTTTTTTCTCGTGCAGCGGTGCTGTCTTACCAATGAAGACTTACCGTAGAATCAGCCGTTTTATTGGTTTCGGTTAATGGTATCCCATTTGTTAACGAAAGCCATATTGGAAGGAAATATTCTGGATCTAATTAAGCAAGATTGTTGCGGTTCAGAAGTCAGCCTAAACAGATACACAAGACATGGCCTCTTTCAATACCTGTCTCCATCTTTTATTTTTTTTTTAGCGTCCCAAGTCCTGCTTTTCGCACAACATTTCCTCTAGGTTTTAGACGAGTTACGCATTTAAGGCCCGTTTCTTTAAACTGTCTAGAGCAGCCGCACGCATGAGACGTGAGGTTAACAAAATAATTTTCAAGATTGGCTTGAAAGAAATGTTTTAACTTTAGATTTAAGTTACTTTTTTCCATCTTGATTTAATACAGGCTTTTTAACTGCAAACACATGTTGAGGAATGCACTCTTGGCTTTTGTCAATGTGACATTTAAATTCCAGTAAGATTTGTGGTACATTATTTCCAGAAGAATCATCAAATGTATACTGAAATATGTTCGTTTTCTTTCATGAGTTTACTGTTGATGAATTTATGCAGATCATCATAAATAGAACATTAAATTTGACACCTTTCTTGAAGTGTACTGCTTAAAAGACCCTGTTGTGGAAGATTTTTAAATGACGGATATATTCTCGATTGCCTGAAATTGTTTATTTGATATGTTTTATTATAAATGACTCGCATACCATTGAGTGAGTTTGTTCTACCTGTTCATATGTCTTAATCAGGAACCGACTGCAGATTAAGTAACATGTTAATGTTTTAACAGCTTTGCTGAACTCGGAAATCTTAACCATATTGATTTTCCATCCATCTTCCAACCTGGGGGGGGGGGGCTTGGAGCCAATCCCAGGCTGCATAATGCACAAAGCAAAGCTATTCCCTGCATGGGTTAGCAGGACGTGGCAGGTCACACACCCGCACACGCAATCGCACGCTACAGGCAACTTACAGGCGCCGCTTGCTTCTGTAGCTTTGCATGTGCTGTTCTCAGTGCTTCCCTCATACCTGATGTCATGCCACCTGCTTTTTTCTTCCTGTTTAGAAGTCAAATCAGGAGTATAGCTGAGTCACCCGATCCCTTAGCACAGGAGCGCGTTCACTTGACGGCGGTGAAACATTATGATTTTTGGCCGCCCTGGGAATAGTCCAGTCCATTGTCTACCTTGAATAGGGGGAAAATTGCCGAGGATTGTGTGTCTGAGTGTAATTGAGAGAGTGTGAAGGAGACAGTGTGTGTGTGGCTTTCACCAAAGCGCACTCTCAGGCCTTGTGGTAAAGCTTTGCTGAGCAACTTGGTGTCTACGGAAGTCAACCCATCGTTCCCACGCTCTTAAAACCCACCACGTGCTCCTCCTATACCCCTCAAAACTGCCACCCCCCCCCCCCCACCTCAAGACCCTGTCCTGCAACAGACCCAGTCATAGTGTGATGGTTTTAGTGGACGACGTGCGATTCCTCGCAGTTAGGAGAGACTGCATCAGACGGCACACTCTCGTAAGACCTCTGATTCGTTCTACAGAGGCATGTGTTAACTGCGAAATTAGCATGACCTCACAAATTGCTTTCTGAAGTTAGACAAAGTTCTGGGGAGGTTCGTTTTAAATTAAACCGAGGGCTGACATCAGCTTGTTTATTGCCCAATAAAAAGTATTGTCTTATAGCCTTTTGTTACTTAAGCTGGCCTGGTTTTGCTGTTCGCCCTCCCCTTCCTGTCTGCCCATTAGGTCTGCACCTAGGATAGGTCAGGCTAACGTATCTGGTAACAGTAAAACACTCCTCTTCTAGATGAGTGAATAGTTTCTAATTTTACCACCCTGGTTTAAGCGGCAGTTGCAGTATTGCATGACATTTCAACTTTAGTAGAAATTCCTGACGTCACCGATTCAGTTGTGTTTTTAAGTAGCTCCGTGGAAATCCAGAAAAGTGTTAGGTGCATCTTCCTTTTGGAAAGTTCAAGTTAAGACTGATGTAAAGGAGAATGTGAATGAGAATGTGTCTCACACCCCCCCCCCCCCCCCACCCCGAAGTGAAGGGAGTTGAAGGGCAGCCGTTCATAGGCTGAGAGGGTTAAAACACCTTTACAGTCAAAACATTGAAGTCGGAGGCCTGTATTTCAAATGCGCACATTTCATTACCTACAGCATTGCAGAGATTTACACTGCTTAAATGATGCATCTATCTACAGTCATTACTGTAATCGTTCGTTATTTTAAATGCATTAGCTACTCCGGTTCTTAATTGTATGTATGTAAGAATCATTTGGAGCCTAATCATTTATGCATATATTCTTCTGTGAACCCACAAGGAAAATGTATATATTGAATGAATGGATTACGTGTGTGTGTGTGTGAGTGTGAGCAGGTATACCTTACTTTATGGGGACACACTATCCCAACATGGTGATGAATACCCGTTTCTTAAAAACTCAGTTTAATAAAAAAATCTGTGAATGCAATGAAAAAACTACAAATGCAATAACTCTTGTATTTTGTTTGGTTACGTATTGTTATGGTTAGGGCTGGGTAGGGGCTAAGGTTGTCACAATTAGCGTTAGCATTTTTCACATAGAAATGAGCGGTCCCCATAGAGATATATGTTTAACCGACGTGTGTGTGTGTGTGTGTGTGTGTGTGCACCCCTGGGCATAGGTTCTGGAATTTCCAGTGTCGCCCGAGTTGCATGGCGACAGATGTACATAGGGTTAACCTTGCACGACTTCTGATAACTTGTTCTAGGGGCTGTCTTGCTGCAGTGCGAGCCTCGTAACTCCCGTTTCATCCCAACATCCCCCCCTCCCCAAATTCGCTGCTGTAGATCTGACCACAACTTCCTGTTTGCAAACATGAACGTTGAGCGTGACCTGCCATCCACTAGGTGCTGCTTTCCTGTCGCCCTTAACATTTCACTGACACTTTTAAAACATGTTGTTTTTATTATTTTTATATTTTTATTTTTTTCTAGGTTTGAGGAACTAGTCAAGAAGAATTCAGTAGAGTACCATGCTGGGGGCTCCACCCAAAATTCAGTCAAAATTGCCCAGGTTTGTTCTCTTCTCGTCTTCTTTCATTAATAATCATTAATTAATGATCATGTATTTTTTTTAATGTGTAGGGATTGAATGACCAGGTTTGGAAGAAGAATACAAATATATGAACTGAAATATTTTTATTATTTAAATGACTTGAATGTGGAATATCATGGCTGTGTACCATGTATCGGGGCACCTTCCCCGGCCGCTCGCCATGTAGATCCAGCACGCATCCATTATGTATGAACTGTTAGGATCTCTCCCCCCCCCCCCGTTATGTGTGGCAGTATTTAGCTAATTGACAGTGCTGTGCTAGCAGAGCCACTACCGGCTTCCTGTGCGCAGCAGTGCGACTACAGGAAAGAGAAGGCCTCAGGCGATCTAGCATCCCAACACCCTGGAGATCACAGGCAGCCGCCTTTTCAAAGAGATACAGACATATGTGCACGCTGTAAATAGTCTTTAATTTTGAAGACCAGGGGCATTTACATAAATTCCCTCTCTAAAGACCCCCTCATCTTTTTTTTAAATGTAGGACATTAACTGCTAGTTTGCCTTGGATATGGGTTTTGGGGTGATGCCAAAAAAATAGTGAAAATCTTTCAGCCAGTTTTAAATGGTAGCCGCTGGTGCAGTGCCCGAGGAAGCAATGAAGCCACACTCCGTGGAGGGGGTTCCTGTATGTGGACCCTGGGGCTCCCTGCAGTTTCAGCCCTGGGCATCCTGAAAGCGTGTCACCTTAGCGTTCGTTCGGCCACCCACAGGTTTTAATCAACGCGAGTCACGCGATTCGGAAATAAAATAATGGAATATGTCTATAATGCTTGCTTGAACATGGGAGGCTTGTTCTCTGTGTTACACGAGTCGATTATACACTTCAAATCCTAAAACCAAACTTCCGCGGAGATATATTTTCACATTGTTACAGTTGGTTTGAGCTCTGAATCCAGTATGTAGGTTTTTAGTTAAAGCGTCGACCTTAAAAAGGGATTTCCAGTGTTTTATTTAAACCGACTTTGAGGAAAATGCCATGGAGCTTATTTTAACTCCCTGGTGAAATCTTAGACACACTGAGCCTTCTGCTGCTCTGTACACTTAACCTAGATTGAGGAAGTATCTGTATTTCACTCTACAGCGGGCAATCACAAAAGGTGTACAGATTTTCTGCTTAGACACTGAAAACCAGATGCTCTGAAACCCTGGGTTCGAGCCGCAGTCCTGGGCTGTATCAAACCAGACAGTCTCAAGACCAAGATCCCAGACCAGTCCAGCATCAAGGCTACTATTACATGAAGTATCATCTGAATTTAGTTTCAGGTTTGCCGTTTAATATTAAAACCGTGGGAATGTTACATTAGGGTCTTTAATCAATACTGTCTGCCATGCTACATTTTTTTTCTTGCATTATTTAGCAAATTAGGAATAATGTTAAATTAAGAAACCGAATTAGTCGCTAAAATATTGTAATTGAAAGGGAGTTAGTATTTGGTATGGTTCTTGGACATGAAAATATGAATGCGTAAAATACTGGTAAAATGCTAGGACAATAACGTTTATTAATTAGAACAAAAGACTCTTACAGTTTCAATTAAATTCCATAAATGTGCGAGAGGTTTGTCATGTAGTATTAAAGCTATTCTGTGGGCTATTTTCAGTGCTCTCTTACCCCATTAGGGCGGCGCTATTCATGGCTGTTTGTAGCTTTTAGTACTAACCTTAAGGGCACCTTTTAGTAGAAAGTGTAGTTATATCCTTTTTTATTATTATTGCATATGCATTGTATCAAATAGTGTAAATGACACACAAGATTTCCCATGTATAGGAAGAGTTGGGGACATCAGACTTTCCTGTGTTATGTAAGCTTAATGTAAAAAATGTGATGGTAATAACTGAAGTCTGACTGCTCATCAAACACAAAATGAGCAAGACACCTACATATTTGCGCAGGTCAGCGATCCGTGAGCTTCAGAGACAGCTCTACGAAATCAAGGCGACTTGCTTGGGATGCCGAATGCGTTCGTTTCATTTGCAGGCTCTGGAGTGTCATTTCCAACCGAAACATCCATCCATCCATTTTCCAAACTGCTTATCCTTACTGGGTTGCGGGGGGTCCGGAGCCTATCCCGGAAGCAATGG
>JAODJX010000043.1:7505581-7520182 GCA_026776945.1 Isichthys henryi
GGGATAGGCTCCGGACTCCCCGCGACCCACTAAGGATAAGCGGTTTGGAAAATGGATGGATGGATGGATGGATGTATATATGTGTATGTATATATGTATATATGTGTGTGTATATATATATATATGTATGTATGTATATCACTCGACAGCTGTGTCTGATGATGAGGGCATGTTAGCTGAACAGTCAGTGATAGCGAAATTATTCACGTTGCGTGGGTATGTGCACTGTTTATTATACTCATGCTCCATGCTAGCTTATGTAGCAGTTAGCATCCTGGCATAAGCTCTTGAAACACAGTACATTGTAAAATTTTAAGCGAAATGTGAATATGTTTTCATTCTGTGATGTACTCCTTTTATTAAAAGGGGATATCCATATGAATAAGGCACATTAAGTATTAATGGTGAGGTTACATACATGGTTGAAATGAGCTTCCTGCAGTTCTTAGGTTTTTTTGTTCGGTGATGAGAAACCGTTCTTATTAAACAGGAGATTCTGTTAAAAAAGAGTATTTATTCTGTTAACCCTAACCCTAACTCCGAATAGCTTGTTCTTTAAAAATATTTAGCTATCTGTTAAATGAAGTACAAGATTTGTGTGGTACTGCCCTGATGTGTTCAGTAAATTTCAGACAACATTTATAACTGCTATTTTGACCTTCCTCACAGTGTACTTTTTTTTGGCTTAATGAGTGTTTGCACTCTACTGGTTTACAAAAAAAAATAAATAAAAAAAGATGCCATTTACCAAGCACTAATTCACTCAGCTCAGTGTAAAACAAAGATATATTTCTTCAGTGTTAAGGGCATGTGTCCTGTCACCTTGACAACTGTTCTAATTACCTTGGTCTGGCCAATCAATAGCTGATGTGTTTTTTCCCCTCCTGCACAAATGTGGCTCTTCAGCCATGTAGTCTTCACTTAGCCTTTTGATTATTCTCAGCTGAAGAGATTGGGCCCTAGCGCTTGCTCTTCTTGGCGATAGACCAAGGGCTCCCTCTAATATAATCCTCTTCATCGATCAGATTTTGTTGACTTACATAGCTTCCCCCCCCCCCCAAAGCAATTAGGAACTTACCTCGCTCCTACCAAGCAAAGCTTTTAAAGTGCTTGGCTTTTCTTTGGTCCCATATAGGCCGAATAGCTACTCTCCTAATTTGGAAATGATTATGAGACTACGATCACACGGACTGTTAGTGGCCGTAAGTTTAACTAAGAGTAAAAGCAGATGTGTTAATCCTGACCTGGAACAATAATTATGGGATCAGTCAGTTGGTTGGGTTGGAGGTTAACAAATAGCATGAATATGATCTTTAAATCCCGTTAACACATTATTGCCACATTTTATTTTATAGTTTTGGCCAAGAACAACTTTTTATTATGATTTTTACTCCCCTGCCGCTTTGGTCTGGTTATTACGTTCCACATTCGCAATATATCTGATAACAGACAGGTCCAAAAAACACTTTTTATAAGCAATCAATTATACATAAATATAGACAAAATAAAATCATTATAATGATAGATCTAAAAATGTGTAACGTTTAACCAAAGCATATTTGGTTCTGCATTGAAAGCTCGATTATAAATTAATATCAGTGCTTCATTGACTTTTCTCCTGCAGTGTTCACTTATGATGTTTACATTTTGTGCCATATTCCATCCTCTAGTTCAGCATAAGAATGACTTCCTAACACCTGACTAGCATGCTGAATTATATTTTGCATTTATATAGCTGTATATGAATTTATTCGCTGTTTGCTCTTTGTCTGTGTGTGGGTCTGTTCTCTGCCAAATTCTGATCTGCAATAAATAATGTAAAGGCTACTTTTGTATTATTTGTTGTGATGTTGATTGCATAGTGTTCAAAAAATCTGCAGGAAGTCGGGAAGACATGATCAGATACAAAGTGTAATGATATGGTTGCATAAGTATCTCCTTTTGAAAGGAAAATTGCATTTGTTTAGTGAAATCTGTATACTTTTGACAAAAGCACAATACTACAGTTCTACCACCCACGACTGTAATTAACACTCATTTTAGCATACGTTATTTCTACGCTTTGGGTAATTTATTCAATTTTCAGATTACATGCACAGAGTTCAGTCATATCATTTCAATTCACAGTCAGGTTGAGAAACTAAAAACACATTTGTGTTCCGCTATCACAGCTTTGGTGAAAATTTGACAATTCGTTTATAGGGTTATAATGAGACGTATATCTTCAGATGACTAACCTCCTATTGGTTAAATAGCCTTCTGTGATTCTTACATCAGCCAGAAGTCATTGTTTTCAAATCTGTGGTAGACATTTTCATCAGGGATCTTCACATTATAGTAGCCTTGAGACGTTTTTTTTTTTTTTTAAAGTAGTTATGAATCATCAATTAACTGCTTAGTATGTATTCTTCTTTTTTGTTGTCGGCGTAAATTTTATCTGTTACATCTCAGTATGGGGTACTGTGTGCAGCTCATAAGCGGTGAGTTGTTACAGCGTTGTATACAAGCATATACAATTGTTTACACACTGTTTACAATAATTAGGGGATTTAAAGAAGCCATTAAGAGTGAAAGGCATGCTCCTTCAGGAGCTCTTAGACTTTACGAGGGAAGTATAGATCAAATTAACTGTCCATCTCTTCACTTCTGGCTTTGTTGTTCAGTCTCTGTTATTTTAGGTCCCTTGAACCAAGACCAAGTGTGATTCATTGGCTTGTATGGTTACGAGCACATTTTTCAGTATGGTGATCTTCATTAGACAGACGATTGTACTGCAGTGACAGACTGCCTGTTTGAATGTCTGTAACAGAACAGTTACAGGCAAGACCGGAGGCAGGTACACAGCAACCACCCAAGATGATTTCTGCAATCACAGCCTGAAGCTCCTGGTCTGTGGGCCACAACTCAAAATGTGGTCGTCTCCTTGAAAGATGTATTCATGAGAAGATACTTCACAAGTCTTGCTGATATTTTTACCATTATGTATTCTTGGTCATAATAAAAGCATATTTCAGTATAATGTAGATACAATATGTCTGACAGAACCCTTAGTCTGTGTCTAGGTTTGTGCGGACAAATCATTTTTTCAAATTAGGGACCAGTTCATTCAACCGGACACATTACTAAATCCACCTCTGATGTGTATGAATTTTATTGTGTCCAAAATATGGATTTGAGGATGTTTGGGATGAATAAGTCAAAAAAATTCATTAATTTGACAGCCCGCAATCGGTGTCATGTAAAAAAACAGATAGTTGAGCAGTATCGGCTTTCACACAAAATTCTGAAATGCTGGTCCACATGACATAATTGTCAAAATATTGAAAATTTATCAATTAATTTTTCTGAGTATCACTATAAAGTGTGCAGAATAGAGTAATAGCTTGTAAAGGTTATATATAAACGTTTACATATTCTCACTTGGACCATGGACAGAAAACAAGGCAAAAACTAGTCACTGATTTAGTATGAAACACAGGGAATATCTTAGACAATGTCTGTTTAGTTAGTTGAAATATATAGATTGTTTATGAAACGCATTGCCATTGCATGCCGCCAGAATATCTATCCACGACTGTCTCAGAATCACATCCCTAAGAGGACATTTTCTAGCAGCCATCTTAAAGTTTACATTTAAAATGTTGCCAGTGCATAATAGCTACTATTTCTCATTTGTTTTTTTCTTTAATCACCAAAACATTAGCAGCCATAAAGGCACGCTTTACCTTTTTAAGAAATGCTGACAGGCCGTTTGTCAAAATTAATATTGTAATGAACTATTATTTAACGAAACATGAAATTGATAGAAATCATTGTATTTCTTGCATATGCAGCACCATGATAAAGTATTTGCCACGTTTCTGATTTTCTGCATGTTCACGTCGTTCAAGAGAAGGGACCCTGAGTGCAAGAATGATTATGTCATTTATTTTGTACCGCTATACAACAGTCAGACCCCCCGTATGATAAAGTAATTGTCCCCATGCACCCAATAATTGGTTGTGCCACCTTTAGCTGCAGTGACTACAGCCAGACACTTCCTGTAGATATTGATCAGTCACTGACGGTGTCGCGGAGGAATTCTTGCCCGCCCTTCCACGTAAAACTGCTTTGATTCTGGGAATTTGTTGATTTATGAGCATGAAATGCTCATTTCCTTCTTGCCACAACCTTACATGAGTTTAACTCTGGATTAGGCCACTTTAGAGGTGCAATATTTGTTCTTCGGCAGTTCTGATGTACACATGCGATCATTTCGTTGCCTCGCTGTGTGACCCACTTGCATTTTAGCTTGGCGATAAATGGCCTGACGGAGGTTTGTAGGTTTGGTGGAGAGCAGAATTTGTGATGTTAAATTATCTGGATCCTGATGCAGAAAGGTGTCCCCAAACCTTGGTAGCACCATTACTCTTGATTATCGTGGCGAGGGTGTGTATCTGGGTTTTCGCAGATAAAATACAGCCCATATTTTGTAAAAATGTCCACCTTCCATAGTACAGTGTTTCAAAAGTAGTTATACAGCCATTTACTTGGGAATTTGTGTTAGGCATTCATGATACTGTGAACAATAATCCTTTATTTGTTTTGAATTCATTAGCGAGAACAAAATAGCTTTTTCTCACCTGAATGTACCTTAACTAACCCTTTTTTGACTGACTAACAAGCAAGGTTGGCATCGTCGGGAAGTGACAGGTGACATGGGTGTACTTCCTGTTTCCTGCGAAGACCCACACCTAGCAGCACATTTGTATGTGTAGAGAGATGTGCCATCTTCTATGTGCCATGCTGTGTTAATGAAGTGCATTAAAAGTCAAGGCAGTGTGAATTACTAAAGCAGGGGAAAGAACTGCTTGATTTTACTGAGGCATTTGAGAACAGTATCGGTTCTCTCTAACAAGGTTCATACCCCCTTTAAATGTGCCCTCATAGTTTAGTTTTTTTTTTTTTTTTTTGAAGAAAGTTTCAACATCTGTTTCTGTATAGGTGGGATTAGCAGACTGTTTCTTGTTACTCAGGCAACATTTTCCATCCACCAACCCCCCCACCCCCCCCCTTGGCATTCTTAACAAAAAATGGCAGCAATATCTCAACCTGTCTGCTCTAAGCTAACTTGTACCTCCACCCTCATGCGTCCATCGAGCCTCCATAATAAGCCACGATTGTAACTGCAGCCGAATGAGGAAATGAGAGTCAAATATTTCTGGGGATGTTTGTGCAGGTATTAATTATATGCAAACTGAACAAAAGTGTGTGGTTTTGCCCGTCCCAGTTCCACAAACCAGAATGAAACAGCTTTCTTTCCATCAAAGTCAGTCACAAAGTCCGCACTTGAAAATATCCCCAACTACTAACAATGTCTGCTCTGTACCTATTTGTCTAAAACTGAGGTTAAAAAAAAATCTGTAAGCATTTGCATATACTTGAAAACTTTCTTTAATTTTCTTCGGGTTAGCATGTGTTGCCTTTACACAGTGCGAGTCTAAGGCTAGGTTGTGCGCTGAATTATGTGGACTAGTACTGGCATTTGGAGTCTTTTGGCTCCGAAAGTTGTCTGTTTTAAATCCTAAGTACATTCCTCGCTGTTTTTTTTTTCCTTCTTCTTTCCCCCTCTCAGCCCAGTCTGTAACTTTATCCACCACGTTTTTTTTTTCCCCTCCCCAAACACTACGGGAGAGAGCACAGGCCGCAGACCCGAAGAGCTGCGAGAGCATGTCGCACAGCAAACATTAGTGAGATTCTGTGCTAATTATGTAAACTCCCCCTGTATTTAGTGGCTGGCTACCTTTAACCTTCCCTGATAGGGTTAACATCTTCACGCCTTTTTTGCTGGTGTGCGGCTAATGTGCCACAGGCCATCGTGACTGCGATTCTCCATCAGCAGTGCAAATTAAAGTTTCAGATCCTCCTTTCCCCGTCCGTTCGGTCTGAACGCGCAAGGTTAGCAGAGCGCTGCATGATAGATGCGATCGGCCAATAGTGCTGCAGGTTAGGTATCCGTACAGGCCTGGGACGGATGTCACGCTAATGGCGCCACTGATTATTTATTTATAGAGATTATTGCTAAATTGCTGATTACATATATTTGTAGTATCTCATTCCTTTACACATTAATTTCCAGGATGAAGGATATGCCGTGTCCTAAGTAAATCGATTCCTGTAAAAATGCCATCAGATGTGAATATGATAGCTCTCATTTTATGGCATATAATCGAGGAAAATGCTCCGTGTACATTTGTATTATAATTTAATTAATTAGGTAGCGATGCAGCCATGGTGTGTATTTGTATGCTCTGCATGCAGTTGCTATTCATTTTGGTTGTTTTGTTTTGTTTAAAATGAAATGCCTTCCTTTTTGTAACACATACTAATGAGATCCACAGATCTATTTTCAATAATCACTTATTCAACCCACACACAGCAGAAATTTATCATATGAAAAGAATATGAATTCTTTTATTTGTGCAAATTATGTATTCTTTGTTTACTATATAAAGATTACAATAGGCAAGTGTTATAAAATGCTGCAGAGTAGCGCGGGTGAGGTTGAGCCGCACCATGGTCAGGGCTGATAGCAATTTGAAGCAGCTGTTTTATATGTGCGGTACGTTGTGCCAGTTCCAGGCAGACTGGTTAACATGCAGGAGCATCACGGAGACAATTTAGAGTCCTGAAATATACAGTAAAGGGGTTGCATGGAGCACAATTTACGCTCTCGCCATTGATCTGAGATTTGTTTGACTTAGTACATATAATACAATTAATAAATCATCGGATACATCAATAACAGACTTCAGCAGATAGATTATGAAATGAGATAGTTGCTTTAAGGCAATTGCATTTTTCCCCCCCACCTTATAGAATTTTTTCACACTGTGCAAGTTGACCCCTGAAACCCTGTTGCTGTGAATAAGATATAGTTAAACTGCGGCAGCTCAAGTCGAGTAACTATTCCAGGAATGGGCTCCGAGTCCTAACTGTGGTTAATGGTATTCCATAGCAGGCTGCCGTAGTTCAATTTAATGACTGCCAAACATTCCCATTCCTTTGGTTTGGCTGCAGAGGTTAATAAAGATGTATGAAATTTGTGTTTCACATCAATCAATGTAATTCATCGTGCTTTATGAGCAGCATGTATGTCGCATGTACACAGTGTAAATTTTAATGTGGCCTGCGATGTAAATTTCATTATCTGGAACATGTGTATAAGTTTCCAGGTGTCTGACATTTTATGAAGTCAGATCCTCACTGTCATATAAAATCCAGCTTGTTTTTTTCCCCCCTCTCCCCTATTGGGCAGGTTGACAATGGGGGGGGGGGGTGGTACATTTAATTTGGGTATCCGAAATCAAATTACCACAGTGTATTTTTTTTTCCTATGCAGTCAACCCATTAATGAACAGAACAAAATTTGTTTTTAACAAAAATTATTTAGGTGATTAATAACATTTTAGTGGCTGATCTAATTCTAATGTGTTGTTTTCTCATTCTGAGGGTCTATTGTCAATTGGACACATGATTACTAAAACAAGTAGAACTGGTAATTAGCTAGTAGGCTGTACAGGGTTTTTGACACAGACACACACACGGACACAGCTACAGTCATACATTCTTATACTTCACTGCCGATGCATATTTGTAGTTTTGAACTGGTATTGATATGAGGAGTAATTACCTTTGCAGGAGTCTTTTTGTAGGTCTGATTCTTGGCGTGGTAGTGTTACCCTCGGATGTTTGGTCATTAAATGACTTCGTGAGGTGATTTTCCATTTTAAAGAATTATTCAGCATTTGTCTGCCATATGTATTGTGCTTCTGTTTCTACTTAAATATCTAATAGATCCCCCCCTCTGTTTTTCTGATATATTGGTTCTCATTGTACACCTCTATTGTGATGGCTGACTGGTGGCCATGTACAGTATCACAAAGGCTGTTTTACTTCAATTTTACCGTCTTTTGTCCACTGACCCGTATGAAGTCCTAAATTTCTGATAAGGTTGTCTTGTGCATGATTAGCTGATGTTATGAAAAGACACGACAGATGTTATCTGTACAGTTACACTCTGAAAAATCCAGAAATTTGGACATATTTTACACCCACTGGCATGTTGAATGATGCTGCCCTTTTTATTGAAACAGATTTATTGTCTGTCCCATCAGCTTAATTGAACATGTGTTTAAATAAAACCAACTGACCTTGATCTCAAGTAAGGAATAAATCAGCTGCTTTAACAAAATAACTATAGCACATATTTCATATTCATTTCTCTATAACGGAAGTATATACAGAACTTTATTTTCTCTAAATTGCTTTCATCCCCATGCAACCGGATGGTATTTTTTAACGTGAAAATGTTAATTTACTTTGTACTTCACAAGGACATGCGATTTCCTTCGTTGTGTTTTAGAGCAGAACCACTGAGACTGGCTGCTTTGGGCCTTTTGATACAATGAAATGAGATCTGTGTTTGTGCCACAAGCAAATTTAAGGTACCTGTTAAGACAGAGACTCGAACTGCATTAATAAAATCATCCCCCCACCCTAAGATATCGATCTTCTTGTGGTATGATTTCGCAAAGCTGCAAGAGGATACCAGTGTGTGATAACATATGACCTTAATCAGTGTAGCTCCGTATGATTCTGCATAATGAAGTCTGTCTACCTCAGCGCATGTCGGGGGAGCTCGCCTGAGGTAATGAGATGCCGAAACCTGCTGGTGAATGGCTTTAATAGACATACTAAACCCGGACAATCTGGAAGACATTTATCAAAACAGAATAAAGCTCCTCTTGGGGAAAGTAATTGAAGCTTTGAGAAACCTTTCTGTAAACAAACATGAATTTAAGAAAAATGAGTACGAATGTCAGAGCCGCACGTAATATAGATGATTTACCGAAGTAACAGCGGACGTTTAGTTACTGCACGTTCATTATAGAGTATGGGTACACACATGTCCTCATGCTCAAGATATTTGGCTGGAATTAACATGGATCTGTTCTAAAGGTTTACATCTTTTATTGTGTATTTTTAAGGAATTTGTAGTACTTTCATATTACTTTATGGGCGCCAGTTTTCCAAATGGAATGATCTCCTTAATGCAGGAGAGGAACTGAGCATTCATCTCAGCCAGCCAATCAGAATGCAGGAGTGGCCGAGGTCATTTCGTGCTTTTGCCACTTCTGTTTAATAAGCGCGTATGACAATGGCGAATTCACGATGAAGCTCGCTCTAAGATGAAAGCTCCTAATAGCAGGTGGCATTGCAGTGAGGGGTTGACAACTAACTGAAGTGTCGCAGGATAACATTTCTTAATGGGCCACTTGAATTGACCCGAATTGCTTCTCTAATGAACTGTTAAAATAGTTATTGCCTTGCGAACTTGTAGTCTACTAAACTAATAATAATTATGATAATCCACCCATCTATCTATTCAATTTCTATGAGCAGTAGTCTGTACATAGTCATGACTATATCATATTATGATATAATAATATAATATTGATTATATATTATCTATACAGTTTGTCTAAAATTATATTTGGACTATTATAGAAATATAATCCCTATGTCATTATGTACATTGAACCTATTTTAACAAAATATGGTCATTCGTGGCTTTTGCTTAATGTTGTACAAATTAGAAGTTGTGCTTTAAACATGTACATTTTACATAAAGAAACTGATGTCTTTGCTAACAGTTATAATGCATCATAATGCTATGAAGCTTGGGGAAAAAAAAGTGCCCCCCCCCTCCCCTAAGAAAGACTTTAAGTTCTGAAGCTGTGACACTGTACATCATAAAACTGTGTTATGAATAAAGGGCATACAGGAGTGGAAATGAACTCTGAATGAAAGTCACTGAAGTTTACAGGTACTTTTCATAACCTCCACTGGCAATACACAGAAAAATATTCTTACTAAAATAGAACACTTTCACTCTTCAGATGCCTGCTATATTTTTAGTCATGTGAGATCATTCATGTGTGTAACACGGATATTCTGATGTCAGAACATCCCCGGGAGGGCAGACCTGAGTGCAATTAGCATTGATGTCCTATTAAGTGAGTTTCAACTTTAGTTTAGTGTTAATTTGTGAATGATTTTGTAGCGCAACTACAGAGTCCTGAGAAAGCATTCGTTACATAACCTTCCACCCAAAATTCAAATTACCTTGGTTAAAAGTTCACCGCCGTGTTGTGTGAAACAGAAAAACAGTCTCTGAGTGACTTAATACATCTTTTGTCACAACTGAAATACACAAAGTGTACAGTAAGCACTTTGATCCTTAGCTGGAAACCGTATAGTCATTACTGTAAGACTCTGTGACATCTGGAGAAATTACATCTGTTATTCCTGACACACAATCTTTACCTGAGCTCTAAAGACTTGATTTATTCAGCTTCTGTTCCACAAAATCAGGTTTATGATAGGCCTTGGAATTTCATAAGACCTGGGTTCCTTACCCAGAAGCCGCCGAAGTCACAAAGCTTATAACTTTCAAAAGACGTACATTATTTTTATGAAAGGTCTGCCCCGAGCATTCCTCGGACTTCAAACACAGAAACACAAAAGCTGTAATGTGCGGGGATTGTGTTTTCCGATTCCTCGGCCTCAAAGCTGAAGTGTGTTGATGACTTGAAGAACACAGTGCAGAACTTAGCAAAAGACGAGGATGGCCTTTATATCAATACGATAAAGCAAGAAACGGCCATGGTGCTTCATGCTGACCACATATGAGTGCCTAAGCACTAAATTTGTGTAAATAAATGCAGCTGACCTTGGTGATAAGGAGTCAGCGTACACTATGTGTATATACTTTTTTCCTCAGTCTTTTTAATGTGTCAGGATCTGGAATTTTAATCCCTTAAACATCACTTACAGAACTAGTTTTGTCAGTGTTTTGTTATTGATGTACTGTGATGTATTGTAATGTTAGACAACGTTATAGTGCTCTTTTAATTAAAAAGTCTATGCGGAATTTGTGTTTTAAAGTTCAACAACCCCCTGGAAATTAAATAGATGCTCTGCCCTTTGATCAGAGGCAGTAATGCAGGGCCTACAAATGCTCGTCTCCAGCAACATAAAAAGCTGGTATTGATCTGTTTAAGGGGGGGGGGAAAGCAGCGTTCCCTTTAATAGACTGACAGCATCTTAGAGAAAAATGTCAGGATCGGTGATTGGCCATGTGCTGCAGGTAAGCCTCCGGTGTATTTATGGCAGCACTGGTATAGGAAATTACAGTCATGTAACGAAGCAAATCAACTTTGGCCTACAGCAAACTGCAACGTAATCAAAAGCCATTTTTGTGCCACACATAAAAGCATTTCAAAGTATCCTGCATTTATGTGAAATTCGGTAATTTTATAGATGTTAATACGTCGAGGCGGTTCGTCACAGTTTGCGCTAGGAATGCTTTTGGCATTGTGCACATGTATCCAGTAGATGTTTTTTTTTTCCCATTGATGCAAAGCTATTACGAATAATTGTGTAGCTAAAACAAGGTTAGGAAGATCAGTATCAAAAGGGGAGTTTTGTGTACTTGGCATTGGGGTGTCGTTTCGGATTTCCAGTTGAAATACAAAGAGTATTTCTTACCTGATTTGTATTCATTCACACAATGCAGAGAGCAACCTCTCTTGTTTCCAAGTAAGGAGAGTCCAGACAGGACTTTTGTTTTGCACATAATCCGATACGAGCACGGCGCTTCCTTCAGAACAGGCCCTGGACCTCAGCCATCGCTCTTGTATTGGGTGCTTTTTTCAGGACGTTCTTTCAGCTGGGTGGAAAATTACATGTCTGGACTTTTTTTTCCATTTAACTTTGATCCCATTATTAATGATTTGAAATAGTATTTAAGATGCACACATGCAGACTCTATTGACGTCTTTTCGGATGATGAGCGAATAAAACACTGGATTTTCAAAAATAATTTTGAATGTGCTGCAGGTATCATTTTTGTTTTTAAAAGACTTCCGTTTTTATCTGTTGTCTGATTTGGGTGTTCATTGTGGTCTTTGCAGGAGGTCTACATTGATCTATATGTATTTCACCTTGTATTAAATATGCAGTGAACTAATGCACTGAGGGCCTTTGTCATTATGTATCTTGTTCACAGTAGAAGTCTACGGCTCTTACAAATATGAGGAAATTGCTATTTCCTTTCAGGGTTTTTTCCTGACAGTGTCCCCAGAGTCCATCATGAAGGTGGCCAAGCATGTGTCGGACAACAACAAGATCTTCTGCTTGAACCTCTCAGCCCCGTTCATCAGTACGTTCTTCAAGGAGCCCTTGATGAAGGTCATGCCATTTGTCGACATCTTGTTCGGGAACGAGATGGTGAGTGAGTTTGTTCCATTTGTCAGCGCCTCAGGACTGACATTATCTTCACAGCATATGTATCACGGTTTAAATGCCTTTAACTCGATCTGTGGGCGGGGAAGGTGGGCGGATTTTGCGATTATGTTTGTGAGTGTGTGTCTGTCTGTCTTTGTGCGTGACCTGAGAATTCATTGCGCTGACCCCCGTTGAAAAAGGAAAAAAGGAAAGACACTGTAGGATTTTCAGGCATATTAAAGCCCGCTGTGCTTTTTTTCACCCCCACCGGCAATTTAACATTTCACAAAGGCACCGCTTGGTAAAGAAAATATTAAGAATCAAACTTTTAATCATCTGAGATCTAATGTAGTTTCCAGATTTGGCTCGGTCGCAGGTCAATAAATCATTGGGAGGTCCTCACATGGAGACCCAAAGCCACCTCTGAAATGGAGCATGCCTTCAGCAGCTTTCTGGCCTACCCAAAATGCAGTTTGATGAGTGGGGCAGCTAGCAGTGGAGGTTGTGTGTCAACCGTGCTCCAACATTCATGACGCCCCCCCAGCCTTCGTAAAGCATGGTAGATCTGGAGACTTCATCCAGAATCCCCAGTAGGGGCCCTGGTCCAAAAGACTGTTCACCACCAGAAAGATTATCACCCCTGCTTATGTACCAGAGTGATGATGACTTAAAGTTATCTGGAGTCAACGCATGAGTTTATTAACTCATATAACCAGTCATAACACTTGTTGAGAGGTTGCACACATTGTCATTGTTGGGGAGTCTTTTAATATGACTGTTTCACTTCTAGCTCCGTGCTCTCCAAGGAAAAGCTATCACTTGTATATGCATGTTCCAGACTGGCTTGACTACCAGAGCTTGCTGCTCCGTTTACAGTTACATATGGATTTATAGTTTGATGGAGGAAGCTTCACCAGGTCTTGCTTCCGATCCTCTATCATTTTTTTTTCGGTAACTACTTATCCAGTCAGTGTCACACAGCTCCCAGAGGATATATAGCTGTTTGTACTCTGAAGGAAATTCCAGACTATCTTGGGGTATTAATGCATAAGTACACACAGACACACATATACACACACATACACAATCGTTTGTAATTATATCTTCGTAAGGACTCTCCATTCATTTCTATGGGGAAAACTCTAATCACAACGACCTTAACCCCTACCCATCCTAGCCTTAACCATAAGTAACCAAACTTTTTTGATTGTATTCACAAATCTTTGTGGGGACCTGAAAAATGGTCCCCACAGCGTCAAAATAACAGGTTTTTATTACATTTTAGGGAACATTTGGTCATTGGTAATATAAACATAGTCCGCACACACACACACACACTTTCCTGCACTATAAGAGCAAATTATGGTTACCTGAATCATGTTTTTGGACTGCGGGAGGAAACCTTTGCAAATGAAGGGCGGTGTGTGGCTAAATGGATTAGAACCCATTGCCAGTGATCAGAAGGTCGTCGGTTCAAATCTCCTGGTTAGCAGAGTGATTTTACTGTTGGGCCCTTGAATGAGGCCCTTGACCCCAATTGCTCTAGGTACTGGCTGGCTCTGCTTTCTCAGTTGAATGTTGTTTTGGATGAAAAACATCTGCCAAATAAGTAAAGTGCAAATTTGGTGCAAACTTTGAACCTTGGGCCATGGCATAACAATTGAGTCAGTGTATCACCCCAGTTTTAGAAAGCCGTTATAGAGAAATTGATATGATCAGCAACATTGTACATGTTATTATGTTTCACACCTGCATAAGCTTAAAGCGTACTCATCCTTTGAGGCATCTCAAATTATCTTTAAATCTTACTACATTTCTAGCAAAAGATATCTACACACATAAGGGGAAGCAGACAAGGGTTCAGTGATTATGAAACGATACTTCTAGATAAGTTCTGAGAATCTTCCTTAACGAAAATCACTGTGTCTTTGCTTATCCTTCAAAATCCATTATCTTTTTTTTTTTACTGCAATTTATTGTTTATTAGCACCTGACAGTACATGCTTCAGTTCACATGGTAGCACTTATTAGCCAAGTTGGCTGTCCCACCAAATCAGTGAATGTGGCAGTAATGTTGCAGGTCTCGCGGCTGCAGATGTGTTTGGATATTTCATTCTGTTACCTGCCGTATTTGGTGTAACTAGGGGTGAGTGACATGGCCGAAAATTTCTATCACGATATTTTTGGTGGCGCGGTGGTTAGCACTGTCGCCTCACACCTCTGGGACCCGGGTTCGAGTCTCCGCCTGGGTCACATGTGTGTGGAGTTTGC
>JAODJX010000043.1:7524770-7540851 GCA_026776945.1 Isichthys henryi
CCCCCCCCCCCCCCCCCCCCCCCCCCCCCCCCCCCCCCCCCCCCCCCCCCCCCCCCCCCCCCCCCCCCCCCGAGGGTATCCTGTTTTGGTTTTCTGGCCCATGGAAGCAGCCCACAGGCTTGGCCGAGAGAGGTGTCTCCCGCGTCTTCCAAAGGAAAGGATGTGCCCGTGAGAAAGACGGATTTAAATGTAAAGGAAGTAATAAGGGAAGTGCAGAGACAATGCGTACGGCCAGATCGAGCCCGCTGCCTTCCTCCGAGTCACTGTCCTTAGTCGTTTAAGTCAAAAGCCCACACAATGCCTGTTAAAGAAAAAACGGACAGTACTGACACTTTCTGTGTTGTGTAACTGGCTTCATTGTTGCACCAAGTGGCATGTTTATTTATTTATTTCTGAAGCACCATTGGCACGGCGGTGCCAGCGGCTGCTCTGCCGCGGTATTACTTCACAGCGCCGCGTCGAGACCGTACCCATCGCCAAAGCGCTCACCTGCTGCTATAGAGCGCCGAATCAGTATACGTCGTCTCGGTACATGTCCCAGCCAGCCCTGCCAAATGTTTTCTGTCAATAATCCAAGCAGCGAGAGAGCATGCCTCCGCCAAGGGAGCTCGGCTAACAACTGTAATTGTGCGGACTCGGGGTAGCCTTGGAAATCCTCCGAAAGTGAACCGTGGAATATTTGAAATCGCCGAGGGTTAAAAGAGGGGTTCTCGAACGGCGCGCGGGAAATATGAGACCGTGCGGCATCTTAACAAGCAGGTTGGGACCAGAGTGCTTTGAACGAGAGTAATGATGGATGTAAGAGGAGATATTGTGCTGAGGGTCGATCAATAGTGTGAGCTCTCCGCCGGCGCTGGGGCCGGTATATTTCTGTCACAGCGAGAGTGAGTGCAGGATGTCAGCTTGTTGCTGGAATGACTTAGAGAGGTTTAACACCGGCCTCGTCTGATACCCTATAACCCTGTATTTTCCTGCTTGTGATCTAGTGGGACTCAAAGGCCAAAGGGATGTTTTCCTTTCTCTTATCTTCCGGAGCACTGTGAAAAGAAGGCCTTTTGTCCTCGAATGACAATATTCCCACAGTCCTGTCATTTTTTTATT
This sequence comes from Isichthys henryi, assembly GCA_026776945.1. NCBI lineage: Eukaryota > Metazoa > Chordata > Actinopteri > Osteoglossiformes > Mormyridae > Isichthys > Isichthys henryi. The sequence goes on from JAODJX010000043.1 coordinate 7,525,872, forward strand.
TATTTATTTTTTTTATAGGGCACACTCACCCTTTGCTTTCCGTCACCTCTCATCCCCCCATTCTGGTGCAGTTTCTAGATGTATTATTACAGTAAGTCGGACCGCAGAACTTGTATAAAAACAGGTTCAGAAGTCAACATCAGTCTTTTGATTTTAGGTAGGAAAAAAAAATCCAAATTTCAAAATTCGAACTGGTTGCATGGCCTAAAAGTGCAGCTTCACTAGATACAATGGGCATCATTTAATTATTTTTTTCTGACTGTCAGAGGTTATGCTGGAACTCATTTCTGTGCTTGTGGGTGTTAAAAACTGAGTAAATTAGGTATTATATCAGTCACATAAATTTGAAGTCTACGCTTTTTTTGGAACTGTGGTTTTCATCGATGAAATTATACGGTGTTCTTATATAAAGGTTTTGTTGAACAAATCTAAACGATGTCACGTAAAATGTCTTGTGTTGGAGGGAATGTTGTGTTGCTGTAGAATGAATTGATATAACATGGGGGGGGGAGCGGCAGTTAGAAACATATATAAGATTGATGGAATACAGACGATTGAATGGTGGAGGAAATGATCTGTTACTTATTTTGAAACCACACCCCTTTGAAGTTCAGCATTGTTCCCATATGAACCAAATAACTTATTATTTTGATGACCCCCATTATTGTGGCCTTTTTGATTGCATGGTGGTAAGTATTTCCTTGGAGCAAAGCCTTGCGGATATAGCCTTTCTTTTTCGGACTCCGCACAGGCCGAGGGAACAGCTCACTCCTCCAAACCTCAGTAAATTAGACCCTGTCCCCCCCACCCCCCTCACCTGGCACGGGGCCATTTCATGCCACATCAGCAGATACGGCCATGAACAAATCCGATTTTGATGTGGCCAGTTCATTAAAAGGAAGCTTTCATCTCCTTGACACAAATGGTTCATATTGTCGAAAAATACTTTTTTCTTCTTCTTTTTTTTTCCACGTTTTAAATATGCGAGCAGTAAAAGAGAGCAAGATCTTTATTATGTAGTCAGAAGTGAATAGAGCAGGCTAAGTGATCTAGCAGAGAGATTATGTTCTTTTTCTCTGTGAAGCTTTTGTATCTAACTGCTGAAAGTTTATTCAATTTATTTTTTTTTTGTAAAGAAGCAGCACGTAAAATATCATTTAGCAGTACTTTTACTTTGCCGGTACAAATAACCAGTTCTTTCCTTCATTTTGTTTTGATGGATTTTTTTGGTATTATTCCACTGCCAGTAAATGTCTGTTGGTCTGTTGTGTTCTTTCCATTTCACCTCGGTGTAAGCGTGGTCTTTGCTTGGGGACAGCCCCATGCCATTGCAGATGCCGATCGCATACACAAGCCAGTAAGTCCGCCCACCACCGGGAGCCGAGACAATGCGTGCCTCTGCATTGCTTGCTTTACCTTATGATGTTATATCCTGTATTACAAATTCTCTCAACTTCCTGTTGCTCCTACAACATTCGTGGCCTATCAGATGTAGATATACCGCAGATGTTTCTTTCTGCTTTAACTCCGAGCTTTTCCAGAAGCCGCGGGTTAATTATTGTAGTCCGCGTCTTGGACAGTAAAATGGGTCAGAAGAGAAGGTCATACGAGTGTCATTAAAGTAGGAAAGGGGCACGTGCTTTGCAGAGCTCTGAAGCTGCCATACAGGCTTTGGAGACAAACCCTCTCAGTGGCTGTGTAACACTGTTTGTTTGTGTTGTCTGCCTATCACACCAGGCCTGACAACTGAGCATATCTAGCAATCTCTTCAGTCTTGCTTGGCTGCTAGTGTTTTGATTAAATTGTGTCTCGTTGCCAAGTGGCAGTAAAATAGACGTAAGCTTGTATTCTGTAAAGTCCCTCCCTATCAGCTCCTTAATTGAGAGAATGGAGCTATGGTAGTTCATGCAGAACTCCACACAGTTGGTAATGACATCTGTCAACCGCTGAGGCAAATCTGGTAAAGGCTCCAAGCCTCTCTTCTGTAAAAGTTCACCAATGCAGCCTGTAAATGGCAGGGAAATGAAATTAATTGTGAGCTTCTCTCCCAGCAAATTAAGTGGAGTCGTAACTTGACCCATTTTTTTATTTTTTTTTTGACAGGTATCAGGATGGAGAATTCTGCTTAAACTATAACTCAAAAACTAGATAAGGAGGTTAACCAGTACAGTACTGGGTGTGTCTATAGATTTTAAGCCTTTAAGCTGTCAACTACCTTTACATTTGAAGGTTAGACAGATCAGTTCCAACTATCCATCTTGTGTGTGAATTTAAGTTCACTCTTTGATGGTTATCTATAATATTTATATTTGAATTTCAATACCAACATTTCTGACTTTGGAAAATGTGTATACTAATAACAGCTAGATATCGATTGTCTTTTAGTGTAGATTATCTGACTCAATCCACTACAGTGTCTCTCATCTGAGCCTCACAACTAAAAACTGTCTTAAGCAATTTGTCTTTGACCCAGATCTTGTAGCTTTCAGACGTTTACACATGCAGAATGCATTAATAAACAAAGTAAAATTATCTACAATAGGCTAACACGCTGCTCACTGTATTATAATTTGTGCAACATGAGTAACCTAAAGGGATTTTGCATTCATGCCAGGAAAGATCCAGAGAGATACACACTATGTTGCGGGGCTGCAGTGTATGTTTGAAGAGCTTACAGCACCATCTCTCCATGTTGTCGTCTGATTAACAATGTGGGCATATGACTTGCATCAGAACCTATGTTGAAATCATTATAAACCAGACCAAGTATAGACAAAACAAGCCTCTAGACTGTGTCAACCAAATCTGTAGATCGGCTTTAGCAAGGTCTTGGTAAAAATAAATCCCTGATGGTCAATACTAAACATATTAAAAGCTAAACTTTTTCGGTACCTCTGTAGTTTGGCGATTTTTTTTTGGTGTGGCCTGGTGTTTTAAACAGCCGAAAACAGCTCCAGGCGGAATCCTCTTTATTCATCAGGAGATCATTTTAAACACATGCAGTAAAAGCTGTGCTGTTAATTCCCAAACTGCCTTGAATGAGACGTGTATGACTGTGATGTAAGAGCTTGTTAACGTTTTGTGCCGTCGCACTGCGCAGAGTTTGGCCTTCCTCAGCTGGGAGTGTACGTTGCTCGTCATCTGCCGTTTACCTTCCACAAATAATGTTGGGAAAAAATTATCTCTTCTTGCCGGCAAAATTTTGGTATCAGCAAAAAATGATCTTTGTGGGAAAGAAAATAGTGAGTTTGAATATGGCGATTTGCGGCAAAACTAGATGTTGCTGGTCTCTGTTTAAGAAGAAAAAAAAAAGTATAGCATATTGGCTGAATTATGAAAGTCATGCAATCCCAGACTCAGTGTAAGTCCCAGATAACTATAGTACATACATTGGTAACATATATCCAATAATGTGTAAATTTCATGGTATGAATACAGACTGTAATTGCTTCAATAAACTTTTCTTTGATGTGGCTCCCAATATTTTCACATTTCCTCGTTTATCCTGAAGGTAGGGTTAGATTATATAGCACTGCCAGCCTTCCTCTTAACCAGAAACATGGGAGCTTAGAGTGTGCAGCTATTCTTTATTTTCCTTGCAATGATTTGTTTTTGACATGAGCACGCCAAAGGTGCTAAATCAGACTTGTATCCCACTGTGAGCTTCCACAAGTGAAAGAAGACATTTGTATTACTGTTTAAACAGTTTAACCCTCTTTTCACTGTTTCTCTGAAATGTTTAATAATGTTTATATAATGTTATCCATGTATTGATTTAGGTTGCAGTCGGAATATACTGTAAACACCAGTGCTTCCTAGTCCAGGGTTTGTGGGTTCGATTCCTGAACTGGTTTCTCTACATTGACCCTAATGAATGTATGCCCTGTGATAGACTGGCATCCCATCGAGGGTGACCCCCTGCCCTGTGTGCTACGCCTCTTGGGATAGAATTCCTGTGACCCAATAATAGCAAATGGATAGTGCATAGTGGTCAATAACTATCCCTTTTGGGAAGTCCACTGCCTGTTTAAGGAACTGTCTCCAAACCACTCAGACAATTGTGAAAGGTGTGATTGGCTAAGGAATCTACTTTTGTTTCATTGTTTTCATTGTCTCCAGGCGTAGCGTATCATATTAGACCCAACAAATGGCCATTTGCTGAAAGATCACAAACACAAAATAAGTGTAACTCTTACTGTAAATTAAGTATGGGGCCAATGTAACTTCCCGTGTCAAACACATTTTAATTTCTGCCTCAGCATTACTTTAGGCTAACGCAACTGAGCTAACGTTTTCGGTTTGTATTTGCCTGGGGGAATTTAGTCTTTCAGTGTATCAACTTTTATTAACCTTAGTGCTGGGCTCTGATCTTTGATTTATATTTTGTTTGAAACACTGCCATCATTTTTTTGCATGCTTGTCAAATAATTACAAACAATTGTAGACAATACAGCAGACTTAATCACAGTATTTATTATTTGTATGTCATAGCATAAACCTTGGGTAAGCTTCACGGGTTCGAACTGCTGTTATTTTATCATTGCAGTTGTCAGTGGCTGAAGCGATGCCTGTTTCTGGCCGCTCACTCTTCAAGCGGATGCATTAGTGAAGCACCTAAAAACAGAATTTTGCAAGATCTGTTAAAACACGTTAGTGTTTTTCATACATATATTGAAGTCTGCTTCGTGGGACAGTAAAAACCAAGACATCACGCAGAAGGAGTTTCTGGTTAAAGTAAAGTATCCAACAGCCCAAACAGAGCACCTGGTCATAATGTGGACCGTCGTGCTTGGTAATTGTTGGGGCAGACGTGGAACTCCTGGATTTTTCTCACTATCTAGCCGTTGAACTTTGTCCTGTAATATTGATTATGAAGCACACTAACTTGTTTTAACCACTGTTATTAAAGTCGAAAGAAATGTTGATGACACTTTGCTTAAAGCAGTCATATAACTGCATTATAGATATCTTCATAATGCATTCATAAAGTATTATAAACATGGATATAACTATAAAAAGGCATAACACTTTATAACCATGTTTATTAAACATTATTAATGCTCTCAGCTATAATGCACTGTAAATGCCTTCATAATGCATTATAGTGGTCAATATAATGGATTATGAAGGTATTTATAATGCATTCTAGATGAAAGCTTTCTAGAGCATTCATAATACATTATGAGTACTTTAAGTAAAGTGTTACCAACATGTTTTGATGAATGTGCAGTATTCAGATTGACTGAAAAATTGTGTATATGAACGTAGACACTGCTAGACTTTCTCTGTCAGTGAACAATGCAAAATGTGGAACTAATTAATATTGTCCATCCATCTATTCATGAAAACTGCTCATCCAATGCAGAGCAGCAGCTAATTAAGACTAAAATTTGAATATAGATAAAACACCTAGATAAAAACCTATTATTTACATTAATGGGGGCTCCATTTCAGAAGGGGCAAGCAGCCAAACCAACTGGTCTATTTAAAATGGAGGACATGGAAGATACCAAATGACTAACTGGAGAGGGATCTATCTTGGTTTCACCTCAGTGGCCAACTCAAATTATGAGTCATTGATGATTCTTTTCCATGTATTTTTCTTATAATGGTTTTAAAATTAATCATCTCTTAATATTCTATAAATTAATTTGTTAATAGGAGGCATCCTCACTGAATTCTTTATTGGTAGACCCCTTAAATCTTTATGGTGTTGCCCAACTCAGTTCCTGGAGGTCTGAGGTGTTTGTAGACATTTACTGTGTCCATTCTTTTTTCTCTAGATTGTGTTTGCTTTTGTTTGATGTTTTGTTTTGCTTCTCTACTGTGCAATGTATAACCTGTGGTGATACTCGTTTCACCCCTTGCACCTACAATAAATCAGAGTGAAGAACCGGATCCTAATCTGTAAGGCCTCTGCTGTTGGCCATCTTAGCAACAACACTGTTACATAATAAGGAAATATATTTCATGTGGTTCACACTGTATAGTTATAATAAGGTCTAAGCACTGACTTCACACTAATTCAAGGAGTTAATGCTAAACTGTACTGCCTAATTACTCCCAGTAAACCCTGTTTAACCTTGGCAATGCAAATAACTGAATTAGCCAATAATGAAGTTGTGATTTGTGGCCTGGAAGGTATGAAAGGATTCCAGGATTTTATTACACGGCGCTATAGGGGAGGTGCGCACTGCCACCCTGATAGCACATTCCCGGCGGAACGGCTGTCGTGTATCAGGCTTACACCCCAAGCAAATACCGAACTCTTTCTACGCATTTACATAAATGTGTTCAAGGTACGAATCCAACTTATAATGTAATTAAAGTGCAGGCAGAGGAATCGTTGGTGATGTATGTGTATCACAAAAAAAAAGCAAAGAAAATGTCTTCAATAAAAAAATGCATTTATGTTAATATTAATTTTCCGAAATACCCCTTCTTTTTTTTTTTTGTCGACTAACCAGGCAGACATTTGCCTTCTTCAAGCCGTTTGTTCAAGCAGAAAGTAGGGAAACAGCTGTTGTAGCACTGAATCGAGCGCTACATGTAAATTGGCAAATCGCTCGCTCTTAATGAGATGTGAACGCAAAACAGTTCCTTTGCATGTAACCATAGTAATTTAAATAGTACTAATAGTAACAGTAATAACTATTGATCCATCTTCTAACCACTTAGCCAGCGTAGTCTTGGAGGTATTTATTATTACAAAATGTCTTGGTTGGCCTAATGTATTAGTCAGTATCTTGGTCATATGCAGAAGGAGATGGGGGGGGGGCAGAGGGCACATCCACAGGAGGTGACAGGAGGTAACCAATGGAAATTGACATGGGGGATGGGGGTAGTTATTAGCCACCACAGTGCCAGGATGGCCAGACAGGGCTCCTCCATTCTCATCATACGCACAAAAAAGCGCCCAACAGCTTCCAGCCACCCCCTCGCTCGTCCGAAGCCCGGGCTGGTGCCAGGCATGCTTGCTTGGCCCAGCCTCTGGCTCATCTGCGTGTGGCAGATTAATTGATGTGTCCCCGGCACCATTATGCTGACCCGTGGCAGACGGGCCGCCAGCCGCCCCCCGGGACCCACTAACCTTATTGCTTTTTTTCTCCCCCCTCACTCCTTCCTCTCCTAAAGGGCAAGGATGTCAACATCTCCCCAAGGTCACACTGTAAAGCAAATGCAAGACCTTTCCGACATAATTGGATAATTTACCATCATAGACTCACCTCACTGTAGCATGTGGGTTCCATAGTTAAAATCGTAAATCCAGCAATGGGATTAGTCCATCAATACTGTCTTCTGTCATCGTAATTTATGGCTTTTTCACCGTTCGGTTATGCGGAGTTGACTGCCTATCGCCGAACATTAGCGATGAGTAAAGCAGCATGCTTTCCGTTTGTAATCATAACCGTGTCTCACGGTATTGCATACTTCACGGGCTCGACCTTGTTATTTTTCAGTTTTCTCATGGGTTAGAAAAGAGAAGTGAGATGGTTCAGGCTGGAACCTGCCACACTGTTGTCATGCTGCTGTGGTAATTTAGGGGGAAAAAAATACTCCTGGCACATCAGAGCGGTTGTTTGGTGTTTGGAATACTAATTGAAAAGAAGGCAGAGTGGAATCGGTTTATGATACTTAACCTCGGAAAATAGCACAAGGCTTAAGATAAGTGACTGAAGAAAGTGAGATGCCTCTGCTCATATTGTGTTGTTCTCTGCAGAGTGTCTCTGTAATTAACTGCTCATTTTTGGTTTATTTCAGGAGGCAGCCACTTTTGCCAGAGAGCAAGGCTTTGAGGTGAGTTGACCGGCAGTTGCTCACTAAACAGATCCTAAAGGATTATTTTTGCTGATAATGAAGTTCTTTTGGACAGTGATTGATGTGCTATTATACTCTCCAGGTCTTGCAGCAGTTGCCATGGAAACCTGGCAGTCGTCATGGTTTCTTTGTTCAGCCAGCTTGGTGTTATGACGCACTCTGCTAGGTCTGCACCCAACATCGCCTACAGATGTTATTTATTGAATTTTGAAAAGCCTCATGGGAAGCTGAGAAGTTGGGCACGGCTTATAGCTTCCTCCGCAGATACAGGGGATATCAGGCTGCTTAGTTAAAAAGCCACCTCATTAGCCTCATTACAGTTGGGGAGGATTCACTGCTCTAGATCTGTTGTGATGCTACAGTAAATGGTACACTACAGTAACCTTTTAATAACTGAATTACTGCCACCTGTGGTTTTAGAATATGCAAATTAAAATGATAGTCCTTCTCAGTACATAAAATATTTATGTATAAAAGCGGCTGCTCCTTCAATGAAGAAGAAGTGGTAATTTTGTCATTTTCCTGTCACATCCATAATATGGGTCTTTTATTGTCTTTTTGGTCTTTTTACTAAAATTCTTAGATAGCAGGAAGTAAATACAAAAGCCAAATACAGTTGCACACTGTGGGCACCACTTCAGTTTATTTTTTTTTTGTGTGTTTTTGAAATGTATCAGGAATTAATTCCCTAGTTAGCTAGGTTATTAGAAGAGCTATGGTAAATATACATGTATACACAGGGAACAGAAATGGAAACCTCAGATAAGCAATTGCTGTTAATGAAGTTTTAACAGGCAATATGCATGAAATTTGAAAATCTTTCCTTAGCTTCCTGTACTGCATGAGGATATTGGACGTCTGGCACTTATTATTATTATTTTTTTTTTGGCTCGGTGCCTGTCGTTTATCATTTCAGGAGGTCAGTTGTGGCATTAGCATGCTATCGTATGCTAAAATTCGAGCTGTTCGGTCCATTTATCATTATCGCGGCTGTGATTTGAAGCACAGGTGTCCGGGAGAACATTCTGCTCGCTCCTCCAATGGCTGTTATTTGGTGTGTCAGGTAATTAGCATACAGTAAACACAATATCACTGGCGAACAGTAAACAATGGAGAGCGTATCTTAAATTAAAGAACCATGACACTCCTGCAGTGAGCAAATCATAAAAAAACATAATCTTTTACATGTACAGAAGAAATAGTATAATTTAGAAAATCCATTGGTTTTACCTTGGATTGACCTACAGTCAAACATAATTGGTTCCAGAAGGTAAAACAGTTCACTCTGAACAATTCCCAGTGTTCCAGTGAACAGGTTTTGTTTTTTCTTTTATTCCCCTTTGTTTGGCAACACTGAGAATCTAGCATATACAGTTGCTTTGATATACAAAGGAGACTGGCACACATTCCGGATATATATATTATTACACACATGACTTGCATGCATGCATATGTGTCTGTTCTGCACAGAAATGAACCCTCGCAAACGAATCACCCTGGTCTCTGTGCTTGTGTAATTTAGGGTCTATACTGATGCTTTCATGTACATTTCCTTCACTCGCCAAAGCATTATTACAACACTGAACGTCTGATGAATGGTATGCACATTTAGAGGGTCGTTTAAGGATGTTACTGCTTAAGTGTGTTAATAATATCTTTACGTACATTTGCAGAGATCTTGGGGCAATATGTGAGCGCGTGATAATGAGTGAAACCATTTGTACATTTCTGTAAATCTAAAGTCCATTTTCATTATTTAGTAACAGAAAGCAATTTAATAAACCCCTGTAATGTTTGAAGCTCAAAGAGGCATTTATTTTACACTCTTTATAAAGCCATCATTAGGGCCATGTGCACCATGCATTTTCTTAAATAGCCTTACATGGGAGGTCAGCAGTTAAGCCGTAACTGAAACTCACAAAAATTAATTTTAGGGGAATACGGGTTTTATGCACCGATCAGCCATAACATTAAAACCACTGACAGGTGAAGTGAATAACATTGATTATCTCGTTACAATGGCACCTGTCAAGGGTGCCATTATATATTAGGCAAGTGAGCAGTCTGTTCTTGACGTTGACGTGATGGAAGCAGGAAAAATGGGCAAGTGATTTGAGTGACTTTGACAAGGGCCAAATTGTGATGGCTAGATGACTGCATCAGAGTATCTCCAAAACTACAGGCCTTGTTGGGTGCTCCTGGTATGCAGTGGTCAGTACCTACCAGAAGTGGTCCATTGAAGGCCAATCGATGAACTCACCGCAGCTCATGGGTGCCCAAGGTTCATTGATGCTTGTGGGGAGTAAAGGCTAGCCTGTATGGTCCGATCCCACAGGAGAGCTACTGTAGCACAAATTGCTGAAAAAGTCAATGCTGGTTATGATATAAAGGTGCCAGATCACACAGTGAATTGCTGTGTATGGGGCTGTGTAGAGTTGGAGAGCCCCATGCTGACCCCTGTCTACCACTGAAAGTGCCTGCAATGTGCACCTGAGTGTCAGAACTGGACCATGGAGCAATGGAAGAAGGTGGCCTGGTCTGATGAGTTGCATTTTTTGTTACATCATGTGGACAACTGGGTGCATGTACATTGTTGAAGAGATGGCACCAGGATGCACTATAGGAGGAAGCCAAGCTGGCAGAGACAGTGTGATGCTCTGGGCAATGTTCTGCATGGCAGTGGTATTCTCCGATGGAAGTAGCCTCTTTCAGCAGGATAATGCACCCTGCCACACTGCAGAAATTGTTCAGCAATGACTTGAGGAACACGAGAAAGAGTTCAAGGTGTTGACTTGGTCTCCAAATTCCCCAGATCTCGATCCGATCGAGCATCTGTGGGATGTGCTGCACAAACAAGTCCGTAGGGGACCTACACAGCATTAGGCAGGTGATCGTAATGTTATGGTTGATTGGTCTATATACAGTATATACACACCAATGTATAAAGTGACTTCAGCATAATGGAAAACCTGCACATTCTAACAAAATAGAAAATTTGGGAAATGTATTGGCGATTACACAATGCTGAGCTGCTGCAAGTTAATACAATTCCCTCTTAGCATAAAATATCCGTTGCACTGGGCATATGTAAATGAGTTATTTTCAGTTAGAGAGGTGTGTTACATTAAACACACAATTTGCATTTTCTTCTGAGTAATGCACTTTTAATGTACATATGTGTATTTATAGTTAAGTAAAGGTTACAAATAAATTAAGACACTATGGAAAGGGTAGAAAATGCTCAGAATTTTATCGGCGAGATTTACTTTTCGTTCCTTTGAGGAGTAAGCTCAAGTAGAGGATCAGGTTTTGCACTAGTAAGCTTAATGCTATCCCCCCTGGGTTCATAGGACCACTGTGAAGTAGTTGATTAGGTGTTGATTGGTTGAAGTAAAAATACTGACTGTCGATCCATCTAAGTCCCATGAAACCCTTTTGGCTGACTAAGAAATCTGATCCTGCCTTGAAACATTTACACGTTTCTCCTATGCTTATGTAGATTATGCGCCGTTGCCTGTTGAGTCTTTTCTAATAGGCTTTGTAGACAACTTGAAACAGGTTTAAGTACATAGTCACCTGCTGTTGTCAGACAACATAAATGGTTACAGGTTGTGCTGCCTGACCAGTGTCTGCTTTGTGTTTTCATTTTGTTTTGTGTTTTATGTATTAATTCAAACCGCGAACTGTGCCCTGTCTCCTAAGGTGCTTAAGCAGAATGCTCTGCTATTCCGTTAAGACTCTTCTGTCTCACTATATATGTAGAGTTTGCGTAGCATGAAGCTCACCTTGCAGGCCACTGTGACACACCCAGCCAGGGCAGTGAAATCTGAGCAGCTTGACAGGTTGTTTCCATTGAAGTGCAGCATTCATTGTACAACTTGTTGCTAACCTGTCCAAAGGCAGGTCACTCAATAGTGCATTAGGGTATTGGGTGTATTCAAAATGTTATTGATAGCAGGTCAGATGCAGTGCATCCTTTAGAGCATTCACATTTAATGGAAGCAAATCTTAGTATTTAGGTTTATATTGATGATGTCTTAAACAGTACAGTGATCAATATGACGTGATAGAAGTGTCCAGGAATTGCAAATCATCATTATGTTGCATGTTCTTTTGATTCTTTGAATATCTGATATATAACGTTATACAGAGGACATAAGTTAAAAATGGTTTTGTGCTTTGTTGCATCTCTAAAATCTGCATATACTGTAACCTGGTCTTGCATTATTTTGCTTTTAACTGAGTAATGCTGTTCTCCTTTGACGTTGACCGCTTAAGGATTTAAGTTGTGTTGATCGGAAGGTCAGTGGCCAAAAAAACAGGAAGGTGAAACTCGAGTTTCGTCTGTTTCACTTTCAAAAATACGCGTACTTTTCACGTTGGATAAAAATCGTTCTTTCTCACGCTCCCTCAGTGAGGTTCGTTTGCATTTCAGCTTTATTTAATTAAAGGTAAATTTTATAATCAGAGAATTTTTTATATGCACAACCAAACAAAGGAGATCCTTCTGATTGTCACTTTTAATTTGGGTTTTATATGTCACTGGTTCATTGACATATTTCAGTAGTTTTCTACCAGCCGCCTGGATATAGTAACAAGTTACTACTGCGCTATGTTGATTTGGACAAGAAAAAGGCTGAATGATAAACAAAAAAGGTCTGCTAGGTAAAAAGCCAGAGGCTTCTGCTCACAAATAGAAATCGCTCTGGCACATTCTACCAAAAACCGTTTCACGATTACCTTCTTCAATTAGCCTTTCGCCTGGTCTCCCTCTGTGTGACTCTTGGCCGGAAAGAGATCACATTTAGGAAGCATTTAGCGGCTCTATCCGTATCGTCATAAACGAGGTGTCACGGCTTCATCCGTGGAGGATTGCTTGCATCATTCCCAGTCCATTTCCACAACCATGGCGGCGGACACTTCAGCCCAGGCTGCATTTCTCTGGGCAAATGAAAGGGATAATTCCCCCGCCGCTGCCCTGAGTGACTGATAGACATTCCATCTGCTTCTAATGTGTCTTGATAGGTTAATTATGAGGTGGCTTCGACAGTGAAGCCTGCCGGAGGGTGACGCGGTCCCTGAGCGCACATGCATTCTGCGTGAGAGTCCTGTGTAAACATAACCTGCTTCCAGATTTACAGTGTCACGTGGCTTCCTTTCCAGTGGTCTTATCTGAGAGCACCATCTCTGGGGGGGGGGGGGGGGGGGGGGGGGGGGGGGGGNNNNCCTTCATTATAAGAAATTACGTAACTGAACGTAGTGAATGTGCATGTGTTAAAAGCCATGTAAGCCCACATTTTTTTAAATGTAGATTATTTTGAGATGGTGAGCGATGTTAAAGAAGGCTCATTCACATTAAATATAGATATCCCGTATGGAAGGAAGAAGTCTGTGTGTTTTTTATGCATGGAGACTTAAAGGTTTTTGTAAGATTTCAATATATATTCGCTGGTTTCTCTTTTGATATTTTTGAGTGCGTGTTTTAGGATAAAGGATAGGGACGTTTTATTCCATAACATATGCCTGAAGGGAAGAAAATGAGCTTCTCATGATCTGGTATAGGTAGTATTAATACTCAAAATGTGTCTGTAAAGCAGGACTGTAATAACTATGAGTATTTTTCTGAAGGATTATCTCTTAGCTAGTCAAAGTAATGTTGAGAAGAGTTTTGTTTGTCTCATCGTTTGATTGCTTCTGATTTGACAGAGGTTCTATTGCAACCATGTTGTCTTATCTAAATTGTTATATTTGATACAAAATTGCACTTTACTAGGAGAGGAGCATTACCAGCACCTGGTTTTGGTGCCAAATTTTCAACTAGTCCCATGGCCTGAGTTTTGTCATCTGCTAATGATTTGAGGTTCATCACTGGGCGACATAACTGCAGTCATACTGGGACTCTCAGCTGGCTGTTACGTAAGGATGTTGAATAGACCTGACAGATGCCTATTGGTTGTTGTTTGCTACACAGTTGGTGCCCGCTCTCCTGCATAGCTCCCTGTGACGTTTCACGTGCTAAGAAACCGATGAGCATTGCGAAGTGGTATTGAGCAAAAAATGTAGCTAATGCTTTAGCGCACCGGACAACAAAGAATGCTGATTTTGCCATAGTGCATGGAAAACGTGTTCTTTAAGGTTTCCAGCCTCAGTCAGCTGGCTGGCGTGAGATTTTCAATTCGAGACAAGTCTGCACAGGCATTTACATGTATGTAACACTTTCACTACCTTGAAAATAGTCTGTAGCATTTGCAAACTACCACAGTGCTTTTGGTGTAGCTAATTTTAGGGTTATAGGTTTATAATATAATAATATAAATTTGCCATGAGATTTCATGTGAGAGTCTGAAAGCAGGAGTGTCACACCAGATGCGTAAGAGTTGTCAACCCAGGGTTCTTTAAAAAATACGTACATTTGTCTTTTATACAGCGGCATAGACTGACACAGGTGAGCTGTATGCAGAAAACACCCAGATGACTAATACAATTTTGACAGGTAGCCATCTGAAAGTATGCAAACAAGCGTATCAGTAACATAATTTCCATCTATAAATGAGTCTGAATTATGTTATTCATATTAAAACTACAGGCTACTATTTTTTACAGCCTTCCAGCGTTAGAAACCTTGGACGCCCTTTTATGGATTGGTAACTGGTTATTGATTGAGTTAAATAGTTTTTAAAACGCTAACATGTAGCCCCGCTAATGAAAACTAGCAGGCATCATGAACATAAATAATGACTCTGTAGGTGGTTTCCTACAGAGAACAGCAAATCAGACCAGCCAGTATGGATCACTGTAGGGCCGGGCCAAGGAGGTCAAAAATGGTAACATTTATTTCAAAGCTTACTTAACCAATGGCAATTTTCATGGTGTTAGAAGTATCTGAGGTTTTGAGTTATTGTGTGTTGTACGACTGGCAGAACGCCACATCCTGCAAACAACACTCATCGCTTAAATTCTGTATATGCCGCCATTACCTAGGCTGGACTGGATTGAGGAAATTGCAGTTTGAAGCGGCTTTATATCAAAGTGAAACCTGAGACCGGAGCATATGAAAAACGATTTTTAAACCCTAAAGACGTGCTCCATTGGAAATCTGCAAGTGTAGTTAGAAACATAAGCAGCTCAAAGGACAGAATATAAAAGGAGATATGAACTGGGG
>JAODJX010000043.1:7546235-7568531 GCA_026776945.1 Isichthys henryi
CTAGAGCGAGGTCCTTAACCCCAATCGCTTCAGAGACACGATCGGGCCCTAGAGCGAGGTCCCTAACCCCAATCGCTCCAGAGACACGATCGGGCCCTAGAGCGAGGTCCCTAAATGAACAGACTCCTAAAGCATGATGCATTTTCTCTGGAGCTAATTTATGCTGTGCTATTATTTTGGAGTGATTAATTAACAGGTTACATTAAGGCAAATCACATTCTTAAAAAAGCGAGAAGATATTTTAAGGAGATGTGCCTTATTCCAGTATATTGGCAAAATAGTTTTTCAGTTAATTGTGAACCGGGTGTTACACTTCTGACATTCATCTTATGTGAATCCCTGGCTCATTCCTGGAGAGATGTCCATTAACCAGAAAAGTGAGTGTGAGAGCACATGTCATTCAAACTAGCTCCTGGAGACAGTTAGCAATGGAATTCTTTACTTTTCTCAGTGATTTTTCTTTCCATATCCAGTTTTTCCCACCCTTCTGATATGTAATTCCCCATCCATGTATAAGGGTCAGGAGCTTTGGTCTGAATACCCAGACACATGTCACAAGGTAGGTTCAAACCCGGGGTCCGTCCGTCCCCCCCACCTTCCATCAAGTCGATATCTCTAGAGATGGCGGTCCTCTCTTTATTTCGTGCCCTGTACTCTACCCTAGTTAAACATATTTGAATATTTGATGGAGGACAGAGATTTCCGACTTCCCCTTCTCTTCAGCCCAAACAGAAATTGAAAATTGCGGCACAGCTTGAAACACGCTAATCGACGCATTTTCTCTTTAAGAAACGTAGCGGGGGAAAAAAAAAACACTAGCAGAGGGTGTAATTAGCAGAGGCCTGATATGGTGCGTGACATGGCTTGACATGTCGCTGTGTTATGAGGATGGGTTAAGGTCAGGCTGTTCCTCTTTATTATGACCTCAGTACTTCTCAGGCTGCACTGATTAGCATTACAACGAAGCCTGCGAATCGACTCAATGGTCTTTGACAAGGCTTCTGTTTTTACTTTTCAAAAGACATGGAATTTTCCTCTGATAGTGTTTCCATCATTTTCTCACACTCCCTCTGTTTCATCCTATTTCACAACAACCTTGCTGACAGATGTCATATTAATCAGTCACACGTTCCTCAATCTCGGCGATATCGATGGTGGGGGGGGAGACTATGATGAAGGAGCAGAATGGATGTCAACTCGTTAACTTGGATTCCTTGCCAAGAAAATGGCACTTCTTCTTCTTTGGCCCAAAACCAAGTTAAACATTCCAGTACATTATCGTTTCATTACTGACAGACAATAAAGCGTTCATCTCCAAACTTCAGAAAGCTTAATTATAGGCTTCTAACATAGAACCCTATTGACACATTCATAGATTAGAATTATCTTGCTATAGAAAAAAACATTCAGGTAATTCGAGTAATGTTATTATGTAGAACTTAAATTATGCAAGTCAGCCTAATTTTTACCTGAAACCCCATACTAAACCCTGCTTCCAGGTTGTAAGGATTTTAACGTTCATAAAATTAGTAACTGCAAAATACCTTATTTATTTAATAAAGTGTGGAAGTTATTCTTTGTAATTATGAGTAACCATCGGGTAGAATGCCATTCGAGCGACCTTGTGCCATCCTTTTCTTTCCGTTGATTTTTCCCCCCCAAGTTTTTAAAGACTATGCTGCTAGTTGTGTTAAAGAACTAATCGACTTTATTTTACTTGATTGTTACCTTTTCCTGATCTTTGAAGGGTCAGCAGGGAAAACTCTCATTTAAGTGGAGTTGGAGCTTGTAAAACAGGGGCAATAAAGCTAAAAGCAACTAAAACAACTCGAGTTGATGTTTACAGACACGCCACAGGCCTGTAACAACAAAAACGCAAGGCCTGGCAGAAAATTTTTCATTACCCTCCCCGTTCCTTACCAAAAGCTGTGCCAGTGGGCTCTTTGTGTTTTACATTAACAGAAAATTGGTCTTGGACCAGTCAAGGTTTTTGACTCGTGCTGACTTTCTGTGTCGAATCTAATCATCTTCCTCCAGCAGCAAAGTTATACATAAAAGCTTGTTTGATGTGAGCTACAGTGCTGGTAACAGCTGCACGGGGACAGTAGGCTCAGTGTGGCATTTGGAAATATACAATTTTGCTTTTTTTTTTATATGATATTTTAAATATTGTGTTTCTCGAGTTTGACCTCTTGATATGTTCATTGATATGTTCGTTCACTTTTGGTATGTTCATTTCCCAGAAACTGCAGCTTGCCTTTTAGCCTAGATATGTATGATCTGTTTTATTTTTCGCCTTCCATTTAAAATCTGTTACTTTCTTTTGTGCACTAAAATATAATTCATTCTCCCCTTGGGTACTTAAGAGACTTCTGAACATTATTTGACAGTCAGATGCTTCGAAAGTGCACACATTGTCCCAAGTCAGCTCTGCTCATTTCACACACTCTCCCGATATTATCATATCAATTGATGCAGCTTGTATGAGACAAAGAAGGGTTATGGGAACCACCAAGAGCATCATGCACCATTAAACATTAAAGCCATCGACACGAACGCTTAGAAACTCGCTCTTGTCAACCTGCCTTCTGCTGTTTGTTTTGCTTCATCACGGATTTGAAAATATGAAACATTTCCCCCCAGAGAAGGTTTTAAGGCTTTTTTTTTTTATTATATAAAGCTTTTTAAATATTTGTTGCACGCGCATGAATACGTAGCTCTGAGGCTATTTGTGTCTTTGGCATTTTGTCGCAATTTAAATGCCTCCTTTGTTGTGGATTGTCGTGCTCCGTTAAAAGTACATTAGACTTTCATGTTTACGAATTAATTCTCACTCGCGCATTACCGATGTGATACTGTGCGTTCCGTACCCCTTCGTCTGTTCGTAATGATTCACCGCGGCCCAGTCACCTGGGGCCATGAACCATGGCTTGGAGCTCAGACCCAGGGCCGGCTGAGAGAGACCAGTCAGGAAGGCTCATTATGCTCTGTTTCCGCCAGCTCTTTAAAGCCCAGCTGAGCACTCTGCGGTTTGCCAGTGTTGGACCTGCAATTACGCTGCCATGGTTTCCACCGGCACCACAAAACCAAACTCCTCCCAAGAATGAGGTGGGAAAGGAGCAGAGCATTTTATTGCCGCAAATTGAAGAACATCTAAATGCATTATGTACATCTACGCGGCTGTAAATATACGATGTATCTTGAGGCCTGTAAGGTGTCATATACGTTATATACATGGCGTAGATACATCAGCAGAGCGTCTCACTGGTGGCTGGGCAGATAGCAGTGCTTATCCCCCTGCACCGGGCCTGCACTCCAGCTCTCATGGCAGTTAGATTGTTGGGTTACTTGTGCCGAGAGATGCGATGTTCCTTCATCACAGCGGTAGCTGTCCTGCGCAGAGCTGCGTGAGACGTGGTGTGACAAATAACCATCGCGGGAATGAACACTGTCTGTCCTTGATGTTGTCTGGCACATATGAGGAGGCCTTGTGCCTTGTCGATGTCTGAATGAGACAATTGGTGTGCGTGCGTGTGTGGCACTCCTTTTGGTTTGGTTTATCGGCAAAATAATCATATTGACCAAATAAGTATATTTTAAATCACATTGATATGAAACAGAAACATGAAATGAATTAGTGAATTACGACATTTTTCCAGCTCGGATCCAACAACAGGAATATTTATGATATACTTTCCAAAAACTTCATGTAATGAAATATTTCATTTTGACTTTCCCCTGCAATCTTCTTTAAGCCCTTATTAGTTGAAGACAACCCTGCCTGTTGGAAGAACACAATTTCAGTACTCGTTGCTGCTTAAAATTATTACATAGTGGTAGTGAATTATGTCTATTTCAGACCCTGCACAACACCATCGTGATGGGATCCTTATTATATTGCAAGTGATTAATTAGTACAACATGAGCATTCTAGTAAGAAATCTTTTAAATTGCACCCCAATTCATAATTTTAATCTCTAAATGCAGAATAACTCACAAAGTCTGAATTGCTCTTACCGTAATTTACATGTAAGATTTGCTATTAATCATTTCAAGAGGGAGGTGGGCTTCCATGCTTCATCTACAACAATAATTAAGTAGAGTCATTTTGCTGATAATTAGCTATTTCTGAAAGGATCTGTGTTTAATGTAATTAATTATCAAAGCAACAATCAACTGCTTCATTGAGGGGAAAATGTTCTCCACAAATAAGCACATTTGTGTCTGATTGCTTGCTTTGCCTCACGTTGGTCATCCCACATTTTTTAACTGGTGTTCTTCTTAAAATCCCCTTTTGGCGTGGAATGGACTTGGTAGTAACAGAACTGTTCTTTTACAGAATATTTAGATAGTTTCCAGTTAAAACAATGCATAGCGTTGTTTCGGTGTGGCTTTTACTGAATATAATCTCTTTCTCTGATTCATAACCCCAGCTTTTTTCGCCTGCAGCAGAGCATGGCGTGTCCACCCATGTGGCTTGAAGCTGGGGTTCAGTAACGCACATTACAGGTTACCCAGCCAGATGCAGTCGACCGGTGCTGACTGGTGCATCTGTCATTGTTGGCAATCTGTAAAACCTATAGGCACCTGACAAGTCCGTGGGAAGTTCGTATCACCCTCGCCCACTGAAACCGAAGAGCAGAGATTGTTGAATGTTGAAAAATCTGAATTTTTTTTTTCTTTTCTAAAATGTAGTGTCAAGGTGGGTGCTATACCAGTGTTAGCAGAATACTGGGATAGAATCCTTCGTATTAATTCATAATTGCTGAAATGTCTTAGGGAAGTGCAACAAATGGCCTTGCCTATTTGACATTCTACTGAGTTAAAACAAAAAATAAAGCAGTTTCTTGGTTTTCATACTAGAACATACATTCATATTCTGTACCAATCATTTTTTTTTTTTATGTGTATGGAAGTAATCTTTAAGCAAATTCCATGAACCGTATTAATAGGACGGTAAGTAAATTGTGGATTTTTTTTCCCGTCTCCTAGCCAGCTAACTAGTTCATTTCCAGCAACACTCATTCAAGGTTGGCAGGCAGCACTGCAGAGACGTTAAACGTTTAAAGAGTGTTCCAGGTGTAACTGTAATCAAAGATCTGGGGGCACTCAATTAGGATCTCCACTCTAATAAATGAATGTCTCATTACATCATAATAGATTATAACTAGGTGTTTTAGGAATTAAGCTGTCGCACATACCATTTTGAATAATCAGTCTCGGGACAGTAAGTACTTCAGTTAAAAAGACAGTCCTCTGACCCCTCATCAACTGTGGTAAAAATTAGTAATACTATGATGTCAATCAGAAGATGTTAAAAAGGATTTATCACATTTTTGCCATTTATGCTTCCAGTGCCAGTCTTTAAATCACATATCTACACCACTGATCTGGAGTTGTTTGAAGATCTTTTTTTTTTTTTTATGTTCGATCCCAAGTGGTTAATTTCAAGTTGTTCTGTTCCTCCTGTCATCTAGTAGTTTTTTTTTCCAGTCATTTCTAACACCAGAATGTCAAGTGTCTCCAATTTTAAATTCTGTTTCCAAGGACAGTCGGAATGAAGAAACTGTCAGATAATTGCTGCATACACAAGAAAATTGTACTACCACAGAATTTTCTATTTAATGTTCTCTCTCTGTATACACTCTCACTTTTTGTGCTGTGTGTTTTTTTTTTTTTTTTTATGGAACTTGCTCAAATTCAATCTCGGAGATCCTGTCAGATTTTCATGTGCTGTTTGCTGAGTCTCTTTTGCCGTCTGTTCCCAGGTGATAAGGTGATAACTTTTCCCGTCGTGGACATTGATCAGAGTGACATTGTGGACACTAATGGAGCGGGAGACGCATTTGTGGGAGGTACGGTATGTTCCAGAGCAGCCGTCATATACTAGCAATGGGAAGTATTAAGAAACTACAGAATAAATTTCAGAAGTAATCCTTCAGGAACTTCTCGAACAGGATGCTGAAAAAAAAACAGACCAGATCAACAGAAAGACATACCAAACACCCAACATGATAATAAGTCTAGCTGCATTGCTTGGGTAAACATATGATGTGGCACAAATCAATGTAAAATAAATACTTTTCTCCAAACACTTAACACAATTAGCAGCTGTGAAGAGACTGTAAGCAGATATCTCCAAATAGGCACCTTCTATATAACACTAGCTAAATGCTTTGAAAGAAACACACACCTCCAGGAGATGCTTTTCCGTAGCCAGCAGATCTTCTCCACCTAACTGCTAGGTTTCAGTTTCGGTTTCACACCCTTCCTCGCTGTCATTATGAAAATTCGGATTTCTACGTGTCGGAAAAAGGAGGGCCACGTTAACACTATGCTACGTAGTATTTGCGTTTTTTTTTTTTTCCTGTGCAAATTGAAATGTTTGAATTAATGTGAGGAAAGTAACCGCATTAATCTGATCATTAGCTTTCGGGGAAACATAATTGACGTAACTGATACGGATTGTGCAGGGCTGGTAACCAGCCCAATTCATAACAACGAGTAAAAGTTGATGGTAATGGGTGGGGAGAGCGGTAATGGGGTTTAATTTTCTATAGTTTCATCATTTGATAACATGCATTAATTATTTCACAAGCTATGCAGTGCTGATGAGTCTTCCTGTCACAGTCTATCAGACTCATTAGCTGGTCTTGAAAATAAAATTATTGACGTTTACAGTGTTTGACACAGCTCCTTATCCCCTGCAGTTTCATATAATAATCGTATCAGTGCACCTCTTGCCGAGCTCTGCTGCTTCAAGGACTGGGAGGTGATTTGTTGCCACATTTTTTTTTAGTAGCTGTTTCAGGAAAACCAAGACATCCTAATAAAGCTGTAAGCATGTTTTCTCAAACATAGTATTGATTTTTCTCTTTCTCCTTTCTGAGGGAGGTTGGAAGCCCTGTGCTTTGTAGTGTCAGAAAACGAATTTGCCGCCTGTTACTTATTTATTTTTTATTTTGGTGGCAAAACTGCAAACCGACGGGGCTTGGGGTATCTCGGGCTTGGGTCCGGCGTGTTGATTCGCCTGCCTGCCGCTAGAATATTTTTACATTACGGGAATATAGTTTACTGCATTTTAACAGGCCTTGGAAATATGTCATGTAAATCGATAGTTCCACAAATAAAAGTCCAGTGGGAGCTCTATACTTAATATTTGTGTCCATTCTGTCACATATATACCTGCTTCAATTTTGCTCTAGGTTTCCTGTCCGAACTTGTCCAGTGCCAGCCTCTGGAGCAGTGTATCCGGGCCGCACACTACGCAGCTAATATCATCATCAGGAGGGCGGGGTGCACGTTCCCTGAAAAGCCAGACTTCCACTGATGTCCAGCCTTTGTTGTATGGGACTATTGCTTCTCTTTGTTTTTCTTTCTTTTTTTTTAATGGTTGCCTCTATATCCCTCCTCTGGTATCTGCATCGAGCATTTCTGTAACGCCGTGTTCAGTCTGTCCTGTTTCAAGCGCTCCATGTGGTTGATGTCGTGCAAATGCCTCTAGCTTCATGAATCCGTATTGTAAAGAGACATTAGCTGTGACCGAAATGTGCTCGTTCACTTGTATTTTTTCATTATGATTCCGCAGTGCCAAATGATTCGACTTTTTCCACATAAACTGGAAGTTCACACATGTTCTTAAGGCTGATAAATTAAAAAGAACAAAATTTTAACTCCATGACTCTTCCTACTTCACTTCAATAGTTGACTTTTTTTTTTTTTTTTTACCGGTGTCCATCAGATATCCACAAATGCATAATTCATACCACATTTGGGGGTGGGGGTGGAATCACACAGCCATGATGTGTTGAACTGGTTCTTAAGGCACAAACACAGAATACATGCACGTGAATGGTCCCGATTATTTAAAGGGTCCTCAAACATAGTTTTGTATTCAAACCAGGATTTCCCTCATGTATTACATTCTTTTTGAACAATATGCCATCTTATACTGGGGGAAAAAATTCAAAAATTAGACTAATGGTAACCAAATGGGCTGTTTACTTTCATGATTTAATGCAAGTAGTCTGCAGAATAGCCTTTTGCAAAAAGGTAATGAGTATCATCCCCGCATACAGTGCAGGCCGCTCAGTGCGCTCATTAGTAGGAGGGGGTCCTGACTGGTGCCCCAGTGCTGCCCAGTAATCTCCCCATGACTCTGCAGGGCCTCTGACTGGATGCTGCATGTTCCTGGATTTCAATTGCATGCCCGCAGGAGGTCGTTTTTCTCAGTTATGGGATTAGTGGTTACTCTTCATGGTGATCATTAGAGAGACCTGAAAATTAGGCTGATCCTTTATCCCCAACTGCGCGGTCGGTGTATGGTACGGCTGCCATTGGCAGACATCGATCAGAGGGAGGCTGGAAGCTGGCCCTGCCCCGCCTGCTCAGAAAGAAGACACCAGCCCCCATTCCCTCTCCAAATGTAATATAGACCCCAGTGTCCAACCGCACAGTACACATCTTCCTGTTTATGGGATGCCTTTCCCACTCATTTATAATTAGCAGTCATTTGCCCTGTGGTTCAGAGACATATTTGGGTAACACTTTACTTGACAGCACACAAATAATACAGCTTTATGCTATTACTCATGTATTAATTATCCAAACTAGGAACCACACTAAGTCTTATATACTGATCTGATCTTAATTGATTGTTAATGAATCGCGATGCATGTTTTATCTCAAGCAGTTACCATATTTGTTACTATGTTAATTCTGTAAACCTTTGTGAACTATTGAAGGAACGAGTAGCTCTAATTAAATACTGTTATCATGTTTGTTCATCATTAATGAATCATGATGCATCCTTTATCCCAAGCAGTTACTGAATGTTACTATATCTGTTAATTCTGTTTACCTTTGTAAACTACTGAAGGAAGTACTCATGAACTACTGAAGGAAGTACTCATGAACTGCTGAAGGAACTAATGAATGACACAAGTGAAATACTGATCTTATTTATGCTTATCATTACTGAACCAGGACATCGTTTATCTCAAGTAGTGGCTATACTTGTTCATGATGTGTACTTCAGTAGTAACTGAGTTATTACTAAGTAATTGTGCCCCATCAAGTAAAGTGTTGCCCATATTTGAATGGTAATTCAAAATACTAATATTTCCTTGTGTATATATTACACCGCACACAAATCATTGCCAAGGAAACATGATATTTATGACAATTCTAGTCTTAGAGCTTTTTAAACAGAACATGCCATAATTCAAAGTACACTCGTGGCCCATACCATTTAACGCTAAACAAAAACAAATTTAAATAATTTATTATTAGCATTATGCTAATTAAACTTTGTGTGAATTTGAAAGTTGGGGGGTGTAATTAACAACTTGTTTGGGTCTTTTTTCCAGCAGTGTTTTTAAGGTTTCTCACAGATGCATTTTGAAAAGGGCCACATTGCTGATTGGACCGGATCACACTCCATGACAGCTGGTTCATTCGCTACTCAAGGTGACAGATGGCAAAACACAAACACAAAATAGATGGAGCCATGATTAAGTACAGGGAGTGTTTACAGTCACGTAGAACTGGGCACGTTTTTCACAAAATTTTGTTATAGAAGAACAGATATTTTTGCTCGAAGTTAAACTGTGAATCATTTTTATTATTTTCGCAAAAGGGACACAACTAATTAGTGACTGACGGAATTTTTCCTCATTTTGTTTTTCTGGAAATTCAGTTTTGGATTTGTCTTGTTAAATTTTATCACAATTGTTAGTGTCCTTTTGGAACTGTTTTAGGTATTTGGTGTAGAAGAGCAGGTTGTTGCCTTATGCTTTGGTTCAGTAACTAAATGCCCAGTCACATAAACTTGAGAATGACAGCCTGCTTTTGGTCCTCAACCAGCATCTCTTCCCTGAGCAGGAAGCAAGGTGAGTGCAAATTTTGGCTATGGTTTGCCCCTAGATGGGTGCTGGTGTTCTAAGCACCAGCATGGCAGTTGGCAGAAGGGGGAACTGGGGGAGGAGGGAAGACTGGGTGATGAGGCTGATTATCCTGGGATTGGTGCAGTCATGGAGGACCTGGCCAGACCCATGTTAAAGAGCCTTATCTGCATAATGAAGACACAGGCCTGTTTTGTCACTGTTTTTCTTCACTTGGCATTGGGAGTTTATTTTTTAAGTGAAAATCGCTGTGTTTAACACACGACGTATAAGGAAGTTCTCTAATTTTTCATCGTGTCGTGCAAATTTTTATTGGTTTCATATGCAGTGACATAAGATCAAAAAGGAACAGGCTGGTGTGGTTGATAAGGATTCACACGGCTTTGAATTTAATTAGTTCTGCTAAAAGCATCAAAGCAATTTTGACATTAAGTAGTAAATCAGCAGTCGCATTAAAAGAAGATGTAATATACATTTCTCCTGACAGGAAATTCTACTGTGAGAATAGTGTGATCAATTAACAGCAACAAATGTCAAACTTAATGAATTTACACACTCAAGAGTCTGTTACCTTTAACATTTTACATTTTTCTCAATTTTTACAAAAAGGGTGCTGCTTTTGGAACATAGAGTCCAGTTCAGATTGTCCTACTGCTGGATTTGAATGATTTCCATTATCAATGTTTGTATCATAGTGGTGGTTCCATTGTTAAATCCATCTTTGAACTGATATGAAACACTTATGTATAAACCTCAAATTTAACATTCTAACATTTTTCAGGTTTTGTGTATTGTCGAACTTTGGAGATGTTGTTATAACAGATTTGTATTGGTTATTAAGCTCCATTCTGTGTAATTAATTAACATCAATTTGGGAAATAAATATCCAAGTAGAATTTCAAGTTGACCTCATCAGCTAGTAGCTAAACAGTAGATAGTGATACAGCCACTGGTACAGTACAGTGCCTATTTGTAACCAAAACTAATAGATCAACCAATTCAGGAGTTAAAAAACCATCTTCTAATCCAGAACTGTTGGAAAGCCCACTTATTTAAAATTTTGTAAATAACCACCGAAATTTCTGAAACTTCATAGGCATATATATACCGAAAAGAGAAACAGTCATGATTACGCAAAGACTAAAAGTTTTTCATCAGAAAATATGCATGGAATTCATTATCACAAAACTATGGTCAGGCGATTTGTTTGGAGTTTAATTTACAGAATTTTCAGCTGCTTAGGTAGGTCAGCAACAGGAGCGATGAATTAGCCGTTCAAAATGGAAGTCAAGTGCAATGATTTACTATCACAATAAGGATTCTCTTTAATTATGCTTTAACAGAATTTGAAGGTGGTGATATTAATATACTTTGGGGCTTCTAGTTCATCTTGTTCTGAACACTCTAAGCATAAAAATAGGGCAGTGTTGTACGCTATTTAACTTATATATTCCCAAAATATGAATACACATATTTTTAATTATTAATAATGTTTAAATTTCGTACCATTGCACATTCCCAATAGGTCCAAGTCCCTCTGGAGTGAGTATAACAGAAATAATCCCCCCCCCCCCACCATCCACCCCCCATGCTTACAGTTTAACGTTTACCTTGGAATGTAGGTGTGATGTAAATCAAAGAGCGTTTTCCCTGTTCCTGACAGTCTATTATAAGGCTGTATAGATTATGCTTAAAATAGCACGCTGTTCTTAAAGGACACGTAAATCTTACCCTTTATTGTTGTAATTAAAAAAAATCCTTATCCTTAAAACAACTGCATCGCCTTAAACGCATGCATTTGTCACTATAAAGAGACTGTCCTCTTGAATCTTAAATTATTCTTTGTTTCTTCCGATCATTTAAACCTGCCAAAATACTTGTTTATTGCATTACTTGTAATAAAATGCGCACGGATACTGCTCTAAATGTAATCTTTATTCGAAACCAGTATAGGTATTTTTAACATATTTCCCCTCATTAAAATCATCTGTATCATTTTTTTCTGAGACTTATACGGTTCTGGAGATTTCAGATCTTGGCGCTACCTGTCTCTGCGTCTCATCAATATATTAGTTATTTATTTTTTCCACCCAGCAACGTTTCACGGTGGTCTCCTCACTGGGAAAAAAATATATAATTTCCCTATGATCACCCTATGAGTACATATAGCGGCAAGACTTGGCTGCAAACATTTGAGATAGAGTGAAGAAGGGGGAGGGTACTACTTTGTCACAGGCTGCTATGTAGATTAACCTTTCAATTAGCTAGCTAGCTAGTTGTTATCAGGTCTATTCTGCCTGAGCGCGAGCTGTCGCGTGCGTTCCTTTATTAAATACAACAAAGTCTTGGGATTGATTTCCTTCCTGTAATTATTCCTCATCGCTTCAATTACTGCGTTTGCGAAGAGGAGAGAAGAAACCTCGAGAAAAAAAAAAAAAACTTGAAAAGGTAACAAGCTAGCAAGCAGCAATGTTAGCTGCAGGCATTTTCTTGTTGTGGCTTCCTTTTTTGTCTTGCATTTAAATAGAGCCGATCGTTGTTGCTGGACCGATATTTAAGGAATACCTAAACGTTTAGGCGTTGGAAATAATTGCATTTGGGTTCAAAATTAAACCGCGCTGCAAAAGACATTTGTAACGTGAAATAACTATCGAGGCAGCAAATAGCGTGATGAGCGCTGGATATTCCGTCGGATTATTGGCATTTTCTTTCTTTTTTCCGCTAATACTGTCATTAGAATTTTTGGATATGGAAAGTTGGGTGAACATGTTTAAATCTACATTTCGCAGTGTTGTTACTCACTTAGATTCCTCGGGGTCGTCTCGCTAAGTTGCCTTAATACACAATGCGTGCAGCTACCCAACTATTATTTTGTAGGAGTGTGATGTAACGGCAAAGCCAACACAGACATGCAGGCTGTCTTGGTCGGCTAACAAAATACTATACGGGAGAAAGAATACCGCTAGCTCGCTGAACAGCTATGTGTCTACGTTTTGCAACTGTGTAATTATCCAAGAAGACTGTGTACTTGGATAACTGCTTTCATACGTGTTCCTGAACAGAATGTGACACGACCAGTTTTACTGCTCGGCGGCAACTTTATAAAAATAATTTAAAGAAACGATTCAACAGACTCGTGAAATAAACGATGGAAGTAAAATTGTATGTTGCTAACTAGTTAGCTTCCCCGGTGTCAACCAATCCTTCCGAGGAGGAGTTTGTTGAAAGGTGGAGTACTGCCTGGTGCTGCTCTATTTGCCAAATCATTGACCCTTCAAAACATAACCGCTTAGATTTGCTCGGCGCCTATGCATTCGGGCGATTATTAAGTATTTGGAGGAAATCTCATACGGATCTAGCGTCCTTAACATGGGAAAGATGCAGGGGATCTTGGTGGTATGGGATGTGACTGGCGCTTGGTAATAATAATTGCTAAGTAGTTACCTTAAAAGGCGGGGCAATTGAATATCAGTAGCAGGTCGAAATAGCCAATAAACTCTTTTTAAGGGGGAGCGAGAGTCTGTTTTCGATGATTGACGTGCTCTTTATCAAATCAGAAATCGAATTTTTCTTCCTTTACAACCAATAATAAAGTTGCGAGGGAGGGCGCATCACGGTGAAGGTAAGGTTTAATGAGACTCCATTGGGTTGTAATCAGTGTCATGTCGGATTCATGTAAACTACAACATTGTAACAAAATGGCGTCTGTTAGGTACCACCAGCGGCAGGCAACAGCGCAGCCCTCAGCCACTCACACGCTAGAAGTCAAGGTTTGTGATTTGCCTTTCGTTTACCGAAGTCACAGGTTAATTGGACGATTAACTCGCCGCCATAAATTATCCGCAAGCATCCCTCGGAGGCTGTCATAAATGTTTGCCTCGAGTTCGGAGTTAGCGGCAGCTAGCTAGCCATCTTGGAGCTGCTGTTTGACGTCTGACTAAGCTAGGTATCCAGCAATTAATTTTAGCAACTTTGACAGCTATTTTTTTTTTTAAAGTGAAAACGATTTATGGCGCCGGAGGGGGAGTTTGTTTGTTTCATGTAGGTAATGTTTAAAAGTTGGGGAAAAGGATTAGCGAATAATTCCTAGTAAGCAGAACTGTCAGCCTGCGATGTCGGTGACACGAACTATAACTACATAAATGATCGGCGCAGTTAAAGGTTTCTCTTTAGCTGTGGTGACAGGATTTATTATTACTATTATTATTATTATTATTATTATTATTAATGCTGTGAGGATTTCATGGCATGATGTGACTGGTCGCTTGGGGATGCCGTCTCTGCAGCTGCAATCCTCGGCTGACCCCGCTGCTGCAGTGTGGAGCCGAGTTTGATGCGATCAGCGGAGGCTTGCTGGCCAGCTAACTTGCTCGATGACAGGGGTTGCGGGGATCCGGGGAGAGAGCCGTCCGATACACGTCACCTGCTGGTAGCTCTGCGCACTGTTCTTCCTCTGCCTCCGCGTTTATTCAAATCACTGGCAAAATACACGCAAAAACAGTTGCTCGGTTGCCACACGTACTCTTCCCTGTTAGATCTTTTTTTTATTTATGTTTTTTGTAATTGTCATGTGTAGTTATAACCCAACAAAATAAACTGAATACCCATATTTGCAGAGACTTTAATATAGACTGAAATCGATTCTTCCAGTGTCTGGTGTAAGATCAGTCGATATCAAGATATGTAATTAGTGTGTTAGATCATGAGCTTGTTACTTCAAGGTTGCTGGTTTCTGTCCCAGGCCCTTGTTTTCCCCCTTCATAAAAGCTGCCCAATTTACTCAGGTGAAACACAAATGTAAATCTGGATAGAAATTGTCAGTTTGAGATGGTGGTATTGGAATAGTTTCAAATGAAGAATTTTTGCATATGTGTATTTTAAGACGTGATAAATTGCCATTGTTCTTCAGGTAATTGGTGGTCAAGGGCTATGGTTTGTTTTAGACAAGTCCAGACTTCCAGTATAAGCTTGCGATTTTCCAATAATCAGTATTTCTGAACATGTTATTAATCAGTCTGTAAATTTGCTTATTCATCTGGTTGCTTCAGTCATGAATTATGTTGCTTAAATCCATCCATCCATTCATCTTCCAATAGATTACCATGCATATAAAATTCAGGTGACAAATTGATTCAGTAAATTTTTTATAATGAATGTTGCTGCTTTAATATGTATTGTATTTTAAACACTATCATAGCTGTAACTCAACTAATTGCTTTCAGCATGAAACTGATTTGAGAGGTTGTGTAAATTTTAATTCCATTTTTAGAGGTTAGTGGAATGGGGGGCAGGATGACAGCATTGCCATAAACGTGTTGTTGCTTCGCAAAGGGAAGTTGGATGCATTTCCAGCTTCATTTGACGTATTCTGACAGCTTGTTAATGAGTAGCCATTATATGTGTGCAGTTAGTTTGAATGTTTAAACAAACTATCTACAGTGGTAAGAGACACGTTGTTGTTGTCATTGCTGGTATTTTATTGCTGCAATAACCTTTGTTTTATTGATTTCTTTTTATTCTTTTAGGTTTCCACTGAGTCCAGGAGGAATTTTAAAGAGTTTGTCCTTTTTGGGTGATGATAGTCAACTTTATTAAGGATATTTTTGAAATATATCCTCTGCTAAATCTATCTTGCTGACATCTCCCAGGATTTACAAGAATGCCCTACACTATGCTTTGTCACATATTTTTACAATCCTTTTCACTGTATGGATGCCATTAATTAGTGAAAGAGAAATCTCTATGGATCACCTCTGCCTGAAGCAAAGTATTCAACCATGGTAAAACTTGCAAACCCACTATATACGGAGTGGATTCTCGAAGCAATACAAAAGATCAAAAGGCAAAAGCAGAGACCATCTGAAGAGAGAATCTGTCATGCAGTATCAACATCACATGGACTGGACAAGGAGACCGTTTTGGAGCAGTTGGAATTAAGTGTCCATGATGGCTCCATTCTCAAGGTGACAAATAAGGGAAGTGCTTCTTACAAAGACCCAGATAATCCAGGGCGAATAGCACCTCTCAAATCTGGAAGCTTCTCTGTGTCTCTAAAGGGATCAGCATGGAGCTCTAGCGACCTACGCTACGTAGATTGGAATAAGATCTTGAGGCAAGCTATCGAAGATCTCAATGACCCCATTGGTTCCTCTTTGAAGAACATTGAAAGGTATCTCAGGAACCAGGATGACTTGTCGAACATCATAAGCAACCCCACTTTCCAGCAGCGGCTAAGGTTGGCGGCTAAACGTGCAGTTAACAATGGAAGGCTGCTGAAGAATGGGCCGCTGTACCGGATGAACTATGGAAGTGTTGAAGGAAGGGGATCTTCCAGGTGTACAAGTGCTTCCCCATCATTCCTCCCCCTTGCAAGTCTTCTTCCACATGAGAAAGACCAGGTATGCTGTGTACCTCTTCATTTCTTGGTGTTGATGTTGAACAAGCATTTTGTGTTGAACACTTTTTATCACCGAGTTTTGTTTGGCTGCTGTATGAAATCTTAGAGATGGTCCATTTAATTTCTTCAGAAGTATATTTTTTTTCAGTTAAGCAGTATTTATACTAGATAAGGTGTTTGCAATTTCATGCCAGAGAATTTTGCTAAACTATCAAGATCAATGTGGTTTTTCTTGGGAGCCCATGCTAGACTGGTGTGATTTTTTTTTTTTGGGATTTTGTGTTTAGTGTTGATTTGTCAGTTTATTCGGAGAATAAAAACTAGTAAAGTATGATGGGTTTTGTGACTTTGCTCCTTCCTATAACTTTACATGTGATAATGTTAATAGATCATTGACTTGATTATGCTGTTGTATGAATGCTGAAATCAGCATGTGTATGAAATGCCTCTTTCTGTCGTGTAGTAATAGGTTGATAATTTCATTTTTCCCAGTTTTCTTCCAGTTGTTGGGCAATAGTTTGTAGTTAAATTCTTGTAAAAATATATGGTTTCAAATGTTATGCATTACCAAAAATGAAGTATGTTAATTACAGTACATTTCTAGCTGTTGGATACTGCATAATATGTAGATAGCAGCATTTAAACCCTTTTTTTCTAGTTTAATCAGTCGGCCTCTAAATATTTGGTAGATACACAGCTAACTTGGTTTACATGAGGAATCTGCAAGTTGATGCCTTTTTGTGGCTTGGTAGCCTTCTATGCATGTGTTGGTTCCTCCCAATTAATGAGTGTAAAAAAAACAAAAGATGCCCATGTAAAACTTTCAGCTAAGTAATTGATTGTGGAGAATTGGTATGTAACATTCAGGCAATTATCTCCACCAATCACACACTGTTTTATGTCTGCTGCCTGGTCCCAAGTTCAGCTCGTTTAGCGCTATTCAGGGAAACTTCCCTGTGTGCAGGTAAGTAAGAGCTATGATAGCCAATTTCATGCTGATTATAGCCATCAAGATGAAGTTTAGGCTCTGTCTCCTAGCTTATTGTTTTATCAAAATTAGCTTTTTTTAGTTTGAATGCCAGGATTTAGGATAGTCACTCAATTCAATCGTTTATGCAGAAGTATAACAAACCTTCAGTTGTGCTGCCAGAGACATAAAATTAACTGGTGGTTTATTGTATTTTTTTATGATCTTTCACGATAGTGCCATTGTCAGACATGCCTGTTATGTGCTTTTTATTTTTCTCTCCAAATAAAAACAATCCCTGGTTTTTGGTGTCATTAAAGCTGTGATTTCACCCATTCTGGAAAATAGTTCCACTATCCAAAAGTGTGTGCAATTTTTAGTCTCTTAATCATCAGAAAATTGAGTTCTGTGGTTGACTCCTTTTTAATATCAGTATTTTTCAGGATTTTAGTAAGTCACTTTAAATGGTATGACCTGTGGAACAGCAGGTTACCAAAAATTCACTAAATTGTGGTTAAATTGCACTGTGTGAGGGCACAGGAATAAATTTAAACAAAAGTTCCTTTTTACACCGTTGCTGTGACATGCTCCAAACGTTGATTTACCCAGGCTTCCCAATGTGAAATTGTTTTTCTGCTTTGGCACCACGAGCCAAGCCGGCTTTTTCTGTTGGTAGATGCTGGAGTTGACCCCCTAAAATGGCCTCTGGCAGCATTTGAGTTGCTACCAGCCAGGCTCACCTGTTTCATTTGCTGGTTATGTCAAAAGTTGTGCGCATGGTTAGCGATCACTGCAGTAGGTTGCTGTGTTGATCCATCAAAGACAATGTTAAATTATCATTCCCCTTTTTTGGATTCCAATCAAACAAAGCAATTTCACAAAAATCTGTGTGGGTGTTTCTGTTGGCAATGGTATGAATTGTGCATTTATAATATGACAGTCATCCTTTAACACTATCCAACCATCTACTTTGAATAATGGATAGGGTCATGGGTAGGGTTAGCTGAACTACAGTCAATGTTGGGATGCACAGAGAAGGGTATGTTCTGGATGGCATTCCAGGCTGTGGCACTGGTACACAGAGGCATACAGTATTGGCCGTTTTGGAGTTACCAGTGCACCTGAACTACCAGTTTGCAAATCTGGAAGATTTATATCAGAATATTTAGTAAGTTTAAAGGAAAGTCTTTCATGTAGCACTGGGGCAAAGTTATGTGGATTCTAAATAAACAAATGATAATTAATGAGCTGCGAATTCTCAGAACCACAAAGCACTGATACCCATCAGGTTAATTTGTATGTCCAAATCAATAGGACAGTCAGGTTCCAATTCAGACTTGTAAAGATGGATATTGTGCTATCAGGGTATAAATGCATGTGGGATATTTCAGCTTCTTTTCCAAGTCAACATGGAATGGATGCATATTGGTAGAGGTTCTTAATATCATCAGTCGGACTCAGAACCCAGGAATTTTCCAAATGATCGTTAACATGCATATTATGGTGAAGTCGGCTAAACAGACACTTTTTTTTGTGGCCACATCTGTAACTATATTTGATCTGTTTGGCCACCACTCGGCAGCAGTAATACATTCTTTTTCTTCATTCAGCATTAACACTGGAAGCGGCTAAGTAATCAAATGAAAACGGGACATTCCCTTGTCTTTGAATTATTTAATTACAGGCCCCTGGTTTCCAGGAATAGACCTTGTCTGTTGCTAGGAGGTATTTTAAATTGACATGAGCATGTGATAGTATGGTGCCAGTTCCTCAGCAGTTAGAAAAGGTCCTTCTCTTGCAGATGGTCCTGCATCTTGTGATTGATTGTGTTTATGAACTGGTTGGTGGTTCTGTAAACAATGGGGGCGGGATTGGGATCAAAGCCCCCTGTTAAGTGACTGTACTACTTCAAGCTGGCGGCCTGCATCAGTTTGTATGCCACTGATAAATCAGAATGTTTAAAAAGAAAAAAGATGGTCACCCTAGTTTTTTTTTTCTCTTTTTCTGGGCTTGGTAAGATTGATCCAAAAATTGATTTCCTTACTTAATCCTGGATCATTCCTGATAGTTTAAAATCTTGCTCTGTGGCAACTGGGACATGGGACAGATATAGATCTTCAAAAAAAAAAAAAAAAAGAGGACTCGTAACAAGTTTGTGCTGAGCTTTAGCCTGCTTTAAAATTATCTCTCTGGTTTCACTGACTACCGAAGAAGCGGAAGTGGATTCATTTTCTCGGTTTGACTCACGATGGGTAGCTGAAGGACAGTAAGTGGTTCACACTGTAGAGGGATGCATTTAGCTTCCTCTAAATGCTGTTCGTCTAGAGTGTGACTTCACTCAGCAGCTATAATTTGCATGCATGCACCACAACTTAATATTGCTTAACATATAAGGCTCCCTTTAAAATAATGGGGCATTTCTCTTGAACTTTTAAGTGGAGGAAGAACCTCTTTTTGAC
This sequence comes from Isichthys henryi, assembly GCA_026776945.1. Classification (NCBI taxonomy): domain Eukaryota; kingdom Metazoa; phylum Chordata; class Actinopteri; order Osteoglossiformes; family Mormyridae; genus Isichthys; species Isichthys henryi. The sequence continues at coordinate 7,565,961 of JAODJX010000043.1, forward strand.
CAATGGGAGCCCAGCAGGGGTTTGCTTGTCTTGACATACAGCAATGCGTATTTAATGGCATTACTGCGATATGTTGCTCATCATTAATGGGGACGGATGCCTTTGTGTGAAGTATTAAGCTTGTGGTATCATTTAAAAGCAAATTTTGCTAATGCTTTTATTTATTTATTTTAATTAGACTTCTTTAATTACATTATAAATGGCAATTATCAGCTTCTGGTGTGCAAATCCCTCTGCTCGTAGACTGCTCCTTTTGGCTCCAGTTTTTCTGCATCCAGCTGACTGATTGATCATCTCAAGCTGTTTATTTCATTGACAAGCCCTCGCTGTGCTGAGCACTTTTCACTGCGGGTGCCCTGCAACTGCTGATATTTGAAGAACCTCGGAGACTTACTGAACCGCCCGACTCTTAATTGACTGGTTAAACGGCTGTTAAGTCATTTCATCTATAGGTTTTTTTAAAAGGAATATTGATGCTTTCGGTATTAAGTTCGCAACAAGCAGTTGTCATCTTCATTCATACTAGTAAGGAAATATATTGCATATGGACATGCTGAATTAACCTTGGTTTTGCAGAGTTTTGTTAGACACAGTAATTTGGTAAAATGGCCATAGATGGGGTGGAGTATGATTGTTTTTGTGTTACCTAATACACGTGACTAAGTCGTGTTAGGTACACGATTTTAAACATTCCAACAAGGCTACGATGCTCTGTTCTCTGCTTGTCATTGCCTTGTGTTCTGCATTTAATACCTAAAAATGGTTCCATTTCTTGAAAAGGTCTTATTTTGTTATGGGAGGTAAAAAAAAAAAAAAAGTTTGAGTTTTTGCTTTTGCATGCATTGCAGATTAGATGAGATTTGGCGCAAGTATCATTGGAATCAGTCTGATTTTGTTTAAAGTTTATAATAACCAGTTCTGTCTAGCCTAGCTGAAAAATATTCCCATACAGCATTTGGTAGCATCTTGTAGCTTTGCAAACAGGACTTTTTTCTTTTCCATTTTAACTACACTTAAGTAAGTTTAAGTGCAAAAAATGCAGAAGCAGCCACTGCGATTTTCTTGTGGCTGCTCTTATCTTCAGTGTTCCCAGGTCTTAAAAAATGCTGACTCACTTTTTGAGTTGCAAAATAAGCTTAAACAAATTAAAGCGCCCAGGTCTTCATAGAATTGCCCCTCTTTATAACCGAACACTCGTGTTATGTTTTAAGCACATTTTCGGCTTTGTGTACAGTGACAGAGGAACTGGCTGTAAGCTCAGTCGGTGGGAAGAGTCAGTTACTTTTGTGAACGATGAGTTTTCGTAAAGGTGTGACTGGCTGCTTGTGAGAGCTCGGGCAGGAGGCTGTGTAGTGATGAAAGGAATGGATCTGCAACTGCACGGCTGCATCATTTCAAATGGGGGGGGGGGAGGGGACTGAACACAACGCAATTTAATAATCTAAAGAAGTCAATGTGACTGCAGATTTTAGGGATGGAAAACTCTTGCATTCCTGTCACATGCTTCTGTTGATCACTAGTTGGGTCATTTTCCGAGTTTGATGCTAAAGCTTTAGCAAAAACGTATCCTATCTGTCACCAAAAATTTAGTCATAGACAGATGACTGGTGAGCATGGTTACTAGTGAGGTGATAAAGGTCGAGTGCACCCTGCAGGGTGAGGTTTAGCTAGGAAACTCTGGTTTTGCACTGTTTGCACGCAGGCGGGCTGTTACGGACACATGAAGCTAAAAATTTCTTTTGACAGGAACACATTCATTCTTGTATAAACAAAGTGGGCCCCATAAATGAGGCTCCCTTGCTGTACTGCTCAAGGATAATGATGAATATGGATAAGTTTCAGGAACTCGCTGTAACTAGCCTGAGCCATTTATACGAGCTGGGCCAGACTGCATTTGTAATGGTGATTTGGGTACTTTTTTATTTATATTAAATAGATCTTTTATAAGAACAGCATGTGAACATTGCTGAGGCACTAACGTGCACTGAATGCTAGATATGTGTGTAGTTCCTCTAATTGCAGTTTAATACGTCATTATAGTAGTCGGATAATAGATCTTATGGTTCATCTGTTCGTTATTTGATGTTTTTCCAGTGGTCTCTCCCCATAACTGAATTGCTTGCGCTAAGGTGCAAATCCCCTGAGCCTGATGGTTAGAACACGTTGCCCACAGCTGTAGGCTATATTACACTCCAAGTCTAGCCAGAAAGCAGACCATAAATAAATGAATGAAAATAAAGTGATGCAGTGAACCAGGTAAATGGACGTTGGATCCAAGTCGGGCTATTTTGAATCGGTTTTCTGTTACTGAAAGGAAACGCGCTGTTAATTGGCATCAGTGACTTACAGGGCCACTGTTAGGCTGCTACAGAATCGATGGTTTTTGCAGGTCTGGTTTTCATTACATCACAGTGAATGTCGAACTCGCACCTTAGCTAACGCAGGTCGTCAGCGTCTTCATTTTCAGTAATACAGGTGAGACTCTGTTGCTTGTGTCTTGTGGGGGGGGGGGGGGGGGGGGGGGGGGGGGGGGGGGGGGGGGGGGGGGGGGGGGGGGGGGGGGGGGGGGGG
>JAODJX010000043.1:7586993-7634422 GCA_026776945.1 Isichthys henryi
TATTTCCCTTTCCCGTTGTATGTAGTTATTTTTGGTTACTCTATGGAAAAACCAGCACTTGGTAAGAATGCAAAAAAAAAAAAAAAAAAAAAGTTTTTGAAACATTCTCGAAGGTTTTTTTTTTTTTTCCTGTTTTTTGGGAAGCCTTACATTAACAGATTTGATTTGATTTAGTGTCGTCCGCTCTCAAATGTATTTGACGATGAGCTTCAGCAAGAGAAGGCTTCTGTACCCACTCCGCGGATTTGTGGTAGCTTGGGTGATGAAGCTATTTAATGTGCCTGCTACAGATAGTAAACGTGTATTAGAGCCTTTCAGTCTACCTGTCCAACAGTACTGAAATTTAGTTTGTACCATAATTTATGCCTTTGTACGTTTAAATTATTGTACATTGTTTTATTTTTTGTAAAGTGACACTTAGCATGCTACAACGTCTTTGTTAGTGACAGTGCATTAAGTAGTACTGTACTGTATTAAGTGTTGTGCTTAATAGCAAGCCATTTTAAAAATGTATGGCCTTCATTAGATTTCCCTGTTATGGGAGAAAGATTATACTATATTTTTGTTAATTCTAATACTGTACAAATTGTAAACTTAGTTTTGTTTTTGGTTAAGTTTGAAAGGTTTTATTGCTAAATGTGTATAATTCTGAACTTTTTGTAACAAATTTCCTTAAAGGAGGCAGCTTTCTGTTTTATAATGCAGACTGATTTCTGTCTAAATAATGAAGCATATCTCATATTTGTACCCGAAAAGTTCTAAAACATTTCAAAGTATGCGAACCGAAATGTGGCAGAATTTTAAAAAGTACCGCTGATGATGAAGATAAAATAAATTTAGTCCAAAGTTGTATTTTATGGAAAAATGCCTTTAACTTTACATTTTCATTCCATCTGTAGATTTGTTTTCTATCTTTATAAGATGTCGGATTTATATTTTACGAAAGCGTAGAGCAGTAGCCTGTGAATAGAACAAACTAAGCTAATGAATCGCATGTAAAAAGCAAATTGTACTCGTGTCTGTTAATATTCCTTTTTTTGTACGCTTTGTACCTGTACAGAGTGGCTGGTAGGAATGAGAGGGGGAAACCTGCTTATGTGTACAAAATAGTACAGAACAAGTCTCGTATTTATGAGTTATCTTAGTCCCTTAAAATGCTGTACATTTTAGCATAAAATAAATTATGATGAACCATGTGTAGGCTTCTGTTATTTGTTAGCTCATTGAAAAGCTCGTGACAGTTGGATGTTCAGACTTCTCGTTAATTAATTGAGATTGTGGAATGTACATATGCTATCGGTCTATAAGGAAGTAGCTTTGAGGCACAGAAACGTATCACTTGTCACCGAGGTTTTGTAAAGCTTTAGCACCGTTGACCATGTGCCTCAAGTCATGGGCATGGATCTTCTGGGTTTAAATGGAGATGCTTGTCATTAAGCACGTGTATAGATCTTTCTTCTGGTCTTGCTGTGCTGTTGTAATTTTATCCTACCTGACCACACTTGCTTGATCCAATTGTCCTTTTTGTCTTAAGTGAAATTAGCTCTCCCCTGTCACTCTGCTGAATTTTGGGCCTTTAGCGGTTCCACATGCACTCATGGTGACCATCTTGAACATATTTGACTTTTATTAATAAAATGGTCATCGATAACCTTAAGGCGGTTTTTGTGTCATGTAAAGATGCCGAGTTCAGTTAATCACAAATGAAGCCTATTATGTCACTTGATGGTGCAAAAGCATTAAGATGACTGTACATTGTTATCCTGCAGTTTTTTAAATTATTTTTAAAAATGGAGATTTTTTTTTTTTCTTTTTAAGTTTATGCCCCGAGGCAAAGATTATCGAATAAGCTGAATGTCTTTTGAAAAGTAAAATAAAGCCAAATGTACAGGTATCATTAGAATGACTCTGTAATATTTTTCCCTCTACTAGTTGTTAATTTCTGGAACTGAAGTCGTTGTATGCTCTTTCAATGGAAATACATAGAGGCTTTTATTTTGACCCTTGTGTGTCATGCTCGTCCTTCACCGTCTCTGTGTCATGACCCGTGTCACCATCTGATCTCTCCAACTGCCCTTGGAGCTGCATGTCCAGCTGCCTTAGCTGTTTTAAGAAGCCCCAGTTGGGTAGGATGCGCCGATGCTGTTTCACATGCTCGATGGCGTCCACGAGGGTCATGTTCTTCTGAATCATTAGGTAGGCCAGGAAAAGCGTGGCCGACCGGCTCCTTCCCATGACGCAGTGAACCAGAAGCTTGTCTGAAAGAAACGGCCAGATGCTGTTTTAATGGGTTCAAACTTGTTCTGCCGTGTTTACTTAATTAGTCCTTTTCTACCACATTATTTAAGTACAATTGGAACAGAAGTGTTACTTCATTTGGGAACTACAGTGGCTTTCATTTTTTTTTTTTTTTAAAAAAAAAAAAAAAAACCTTATACAAAAATAAATGTTTCTTTAACTTACCATGCTAGATTATATCTAATTGGCGTACCTTTTATCTTGGCATATATTTTGTGCATTTTGTCTGCTTATGTATTACTAATTTCGTCATAGTACTCCACGTAAGTGTAAATAGCTAGACAGGCTTATAACCTACTCTCAGGTCCGCTGAGTGCGTAGTCGATAAACTGTGCAGCGGGATAGAAGAACTGGCTTAGGTTGAAAGTTGGAATGTCCTCCGCTTCAACTCCGTAATAGTCAATGTTCATGTCGCTGTAGTAGTCGGGGCCAGTGTCCACGCTGTTCCTTGTCCCTTCTGCTGCATTCAGGATGTGTGTCATTCCCATCTTCTTGAGGATGTAGCGATTACGTGCAATCTCTCTGCTCAACAAATTTCTACCAGTTAACATTGACCCCCACCGCCAGCATACACGTATACTCACACGCACAAAAACTAAAAATGTTGATTTAAATAAAAATGGGAATTTTCATGCACATTGCTTATACAAAGGACACTTTTTTTTTCTTTTAATTACTTATTTCATCTAGTAATCACCCTTCTGAAGGAAATCGTTGATGCTGCTTATTTATTTGCATGGGGTTTTATGAAGCCATTTCCAAGCAATAGGGAGGATGTCTTTCCACAGTGGGCAAGGTAATTTACAGAAGGTGAAAGTTCAGAACTGTTGCCAGTCTACCCCGGAGTGGGCATCCCACCAAATTTACCCAAAGATCACGCCACACGCTATGCTCTAATAGGCAGCACGAACCACGAGGCTCCATGCAGGAATCTACAACCCTCTGTCAAAATGGCAAACGTTAGACTTAAGAATTCTCCCGTAAGGAAAATACTCAAGATGAATGGCTTTCAGGGAGAGGCAATCAGGAGGGAAGCCTTGTCTCTCTACAGCTTCGGTTTTCAAAATAGTGCTCGAATAAACCACAAGAGTTCCGGAACAGTGTCCCCTGGACAGACGAGACCAGAGCAGAATCCTCTGGATGTAACGTGAAATGTCGCATATATATAAAAAAAATAAATCAAACACTCTGTCATCACAAGAACCTCAAACGAGCTTTAGTGGCAGAGGTGACGACTGGGATGTGCTCTGTGGCTGCGAGACTTGAACACTTCACTCTCAAGGAGTCTACTGTGAATTTTTTTCCCTGTATCAGTGAATTCTTGAGTGGGATGGTTCGCTGAAGAACTGGACTGCGAAAGAGCACCGAGAATCAAAATCACTACATGTACAACTGGAAGAATGTGGATGTTGGAATGCCCAAGTTCAAGCTTCAACCCTGTCGAGATGCTGCGGTGAGTGACTTGACTTCTCTCAGGCAATGAATAAATAATGACGGGGTAATTTCTGTTGTCTCACAAGGTTAGGTTCACGTACCACTGGCACTTGGTGAACACTAGATGAAGGTCAGATATGTCTTATTACGTAAAACCATAGAACCTAAGGGCGTGATCTTTCCTTTTCAAAACCTATATATAATTATTTACTTAGCATCAAGTAAGTAAAATTTGTATGATGTTAAATTATTTCTGTATTAAGTACTGAATGTTTTGATAGGTGCTTAAGAACTGAATAGTTTGAATCTTTTTCCCTCAATATAATTTTTGAAGCTATCATGTTGTGCCTTGTATTTTACATAAGTTTTTTTTTTTTTTTTTTTTTTTTGGGAGGTTGGCTCACTTACTCATCGCCAATGTAGACATTAGGCCAGACCTCATTGACGTGAGCATATGCTGCAGTGCGGCCACGACAGAGGATCTTCTCAAGTTCATATTCCCTCGGCGTAAGACATCCATCCGCTGAATCAATCGGCACCTTTTCATAAATGATCTTCTGGGATCTCTTTGAGCAATAAGAAGCCATTTTCTCCCGAGTAACTGGCTTTCACACGTGTCCAACGGCTTTGATGATCTGTTCCCTAGAGGAGTAACACAAATTTGCTGTTTAAATTTGAGATGAAATCACCTCAATATGTCTTGTGGATTTTTTTTTGGAACTAAACTTAATTTGCTTTGAAATATGAGTAATTTTGCTAATGTGCACAATTGTCGGTTAAGTCTTCCATTTTTGAAGGTTATGGCTTGTGTGAGAAAGATGTTTGTTTATTGATGCTGTATCCATACTTAGCTGTTAAAATAGAAGTTTAATAATGTGCAAAGCCTTTGCTATCAATTTATCCTGCTGTCTCGGTTTTGAAGTAAAAGAAATTGTCTACGTTGCAAAATCTTTAACATTAAACTATGTAATCACACACTTTTCCAGAAAGCCAACAACTTACCAGCTCTCCCCGCGATTTCCTTTTCTCTCGATTACATTCGTCAGTCACACCATTTAAGGTCATCGTCTGAGAGTGTTGCAAATCGTTAAGGCTGTTGCCACCAGCATTCTTATCGTCGAATGTGTTGTGAAAGATGAGTAGCAGATTTCCCAGCCTGCACCCCGTCATCTGCAGGGGGCCGGGACAGGGCAGTATGGCTTCTGCAACTGGCGTCGGATTCTGTCGAGTATTTTTAGGAAGCTGATCCGCAAGCTTTGACCTTAGGGAGGCATTGCCTGCCTTGCATGGCAGAGTCTCCCACCCTCTACTCTACACCCTCCATGTATGCTTGGCTCTCCTCTCATAAACAAGCAGGCTGCAGCAGTTAGACACTAATGCTGGCAGTGGGCTGAGGCCCGTCCTCTGTGTTCTGCTATCCTGAGGGGCGCCTATGCTTTCCCATCAGCTAGGCGCTTGGACCTGCAGCTTAATTCAGGATATTTCCTTTGAACGCACCATAATATGGGGGGGGGGGAATCCCTAGTGCAAGGTTCTCTGAGTTCTTTTAAGAGGTGCAGGATTAGAAGGATAAAGTCAGATAGGTTTCAGAGTCGTACAACTAAAGCATTTATTGTGGGGCTTTTAATTGGATTATTGGAATACTGACGAGCTCATCTAGCCTTAAGGAGTCAGGTATGAATATAGTCCTCGCAACTTGAGGTCTTACTAGAGTGTCAAAGAACTTGAATACCCTAGAGCAGCGATGAGATGTTAGAGATGCCACGCAAACTAGCATAGCCCTATGATGCTTACCAAGTGCTGATCCCACTCTAGAGTGATGTTTTCTAGGCTTCTGCATGCTGAGTGTTGTCTGAGGAGTAGTGCATCTTCTGCAGCAGTGCAACAAGGACAGGAGCGGTGAGTGCAGTGAGTACACGCTGTCATTTCATAAGACATTCCCATGTTTATCCTTATCACCCTGTCTTGCGCACCTGAGAACTAAGCACAGTGCTTCAATAGGTGCTGCTTTCATAATCATCTAGTCTGCATTTGGTCAAGGCAACTTTTCCTAATTTAGTTATATGACTTTACACTGCTGGATTTTCCCTCTGCTCCAGTTAAAGAGCTTTCCCCAAGGCCCCAGCATCTTATAAAAGCTTTCCGCTGTTTCAAACCGCCAGTGACATTCCTTAGCCATTACAAAAAGGCATTGTTTGCAACATATAATTTAGCATTAATTATTTAGCCCAGTTTCTGAAGCATTGTTGCCCATAACTAGCTGCTATATTGATTTTTCGCTTCAGTTTTCTTTCTGGTGCATCACTTGCATCAGTTTGTTTTTTCCTTTTAGCTCGTGATATTTATACGACGGAGACTGTAGTAACCCTGATAATGTCTTGGAACGAGCATAATGTCTCCAGAGAGGCGGTACAACCTTATTTACACTTAGTCAATTATTCCTTTCGCAAGTTGCCTGTCTGTGGGATCTCCCAGTGGCAGCTGCCATTTACTGCTATTTATTATGAGTAGTACATCTCAAGGGGCCCAGGCTTGATGTCTAATCAAAATGGTGTTGCTGGTGCTGAACTGCATGTAATCTCAATAATGCGAGTCCTGCAACTGTGATGATAATTGTATTTTAGAGCCCAGCTTATGAAAAGAACATATGCATTATGTCAGCCACAGGAGTTCTAAACCATTATTCTCTTGTATTTAGAGTCTTCTGTCCAGAGCCAGCCATCATTCATATTGACGGTGAAATCATTAAACCTCTAATGCATTTTGACAGGACCTATTTACCCGAGCATTCTCAACAGCTTGTTTTTCTGAATCGACTCATTCATCTTGTATAATCTTAGTCTAGTAAAGGGCTATAATTCAAATAATACAAATTAAATTTGTGTACGAAAGCTCCCGAAGAAATAGCAATTCACAGTGTAATAAATCTTCAGCACCATAGACGTTGATGGTTAAAGCTCACAATTGTAGTTTTTTCATGTTTTCGCGTGTAGTGTGTCGTTTAAGAAAGCAGAAAGTGTAAAGTGTTCCGGGCCAAACTATATCCGATTGCTTTACAGCAGAGACGCAGCAGCTCAAAAGGATCACTGGTATTTATTGTTTTCAAAAGCAACCCTTGTCCCCCAACTGTGTGTAAACAAGGGCGGATTTCACCCCACACCTTTATACATACTAGGAATTGGATTTATGCTCCTTTCCCCAGCACACACCCAATTGTCCCCCGCGGTCTGCTAACTCTGGAGACTGGCGGTAGTCAGTGCTCCTCTCTGGGCCGCGGATGGTGTACTCGCTAGCATTCGGGTAGCAGCGTGCCCAGCTTAGCTGCTCCAGAACCCTCTTCACCTTTAAATCCCCTTTAAAATATTGCTGTCACTTCCAATCTTGTTACCTCTCTTTCTGTGAATCCTTTCCTCCAGCCTTGTGTTACTACGGGTACGTACGGAGTTTTACATTCAGTTTTCATGACTGTTCATTCGTGCCACTGTGTACGCATTTTAGCTAAGTTGATAGTCGGGTATATTCTGGAAATTTCCATTATAATTGATATATGTTTTTCAGAACTGCAAATCCAGTTACGGTCACAGGAATCTGGACTGTATGCCAGAACACTGAGGCACAAATCTGGGCATTCATGCATACGCATGCAGGCATTTTGCACTGCACTTGAAGATACACTTTCTAGGAGTCCTGCTGTGACTTCATTGGTGCTAACTTCTGCTCCAAATGGTGCAGCTGGCTCAGAAAGCCTGCATTAGGAAGGATGTTCCTGTGCTGCCGGACAGCCTTGATGGCCTCTGCCAGAGTGAGCTTCTCGGAGATCATGAGGAAGGCCAACACCAGCGCGGCGGATCGACTGATTCCCCGTGCGCAGTGGACGAACACTCTCCCTGAAAGAGATGTACATTGGCCCCTGAAGATGCCACTGAACATCGATGTGTACTAGAGCGGAACAATATCGCGACATGTGGAATATTCACAAGTAATACTGCGATATTTATAAAATGAAAAAACGAGAGGACATTACCCAAAATATAGCCAAATATTTCTAACATAATATATTATCTAAAATATTATAAATTATCTAAAATATGATTGCTAACTTAATATATCAATACAGTGCGTTAAATGAATCGGTGGTGTTGTCGCAAGTTGTCAGTAAACACAAAGCAGTGCGGAAGAATGCGATGTGATTATTGCACATATCACAATGACAATTCTGAAACAATATACCATATAGCCCTGATGTACCCAAACTTTTACCACTCGATTAGATTTAAAGATCAAAGGATTATGGTGGAATGAGAACGTGGCAGTAGGAGGGGTTATGAAGCAATCACTAAAGGTTTACGTGAGAAATGGTGGCACAGAATTGACAATCTCCGTTTCGTTAATGAATAAATGGACTGCTACTTCGGGTGATGGACTTGCCTTTTTGGGAAAGTGCCTCCCGCATGAATTTGGCAGTTGGATAGAAGAAAGGGGTAAGGTCAAAGTCCCGGTGATCTGCAGCCTCCACACCGTAATAAGTCACGGCCAAGTCTGAGTAGAAGGCGGAGCCAGTATCGATGTGGTCTGGACCACTGGCGGCATTCACAATGTGGGTGATTCCCAGGTTTAATAGTAGCTCTTTATCACGAGCTGTGGACCTACATCAAGAGGTATTAAAAATGTTTCATTTCTGACCAGGAAAAGCGTTGGATGGATGGATGGATGGATGGATGGATGGATGGATGGATGGATGAAGGAACAGGTGGGAGTATGAATGATAAAGGGGTTGGTGGGTTGATGATGGGTGGATGGATTTTTGCAGCAAACGCTTTCACATTGAATACATATAGTAACAGGTTTTGTTGTTTGTATTGTGTGTGTGTGTGTGTGTGTGTGAGAGAGAGAGAGAGAGAGAGAGAGGTTTTTTTCTTTATAATGTTCACTCAATGTGTTTGTTTCCCTACCTCATCAAATCCTTTAACACATGTACTGCCAACTTCATACCAGTAACACATTTCTGTTCCCAATGATCTGCCATTCTCCTGAAAAAGTAGATCGACTCTTTTGCCAGACTGGCTCTCCATCAGGTTGTGTAACAACCGTGTGTCCAGCTGGAACTGGTGATATATAATGTGTTTTTATTTTTTTCTATCGAAGCGTTATTTGTGACTTGTGGTAAGTGCTACTTACGCGTTGCCTATGTACACACCAGGCCAGACCTCATTGACTGGTCCTGTAGGGTGTCTGCCTTTCAGCAGGAGGTGCAGAAGGTCCGGAATAGGCGGCGTTTCATACTTGTTCCCCTCCTGATTTGAACGTGATTCCTTCAGATCCATTCTGCGAAAGGCTTTACAGGCATTTCACAATACTAACAAGACCTCATTCCACGTATGTATTCATGGAGATTTTACTTCTGTAGGAGTGCCCTTGCATCATATGTCGATATCGGTTTGCATTATTATTTTAATATTAGTTGCAGTTGCTGAGCAATGTATTTCGTGTGATACTTTTGTTACCATATGAGCTGCATATGCAGTTTTACAAGTCATTTTACAAAAAGCTTCCAAAGCTAATTACAAATTAACCTTGAGCGCTGGCTTTCAGCAACAATGTTACAATAAAACATAACAACAATCTCCCCAAATTTGCTCAAAATTATTCTAATGTGGATGAAAGAGATGATTACTCAAGCAGAAACTGTATAATATTTTATGTTAGACTCTATTAATTCTCAACACTTAATTCTGAGCATCTGCTATGCACGCTTTGTTTCCACAAAGCTGACTTGTAATGTAACTTTTTATTTATGCCTCCAAAAGTCAATACAGTGCTACAATTAAGCTGCATGACTTAATCATCCATTGATTGTTCATAATACCTGAATAGTAATTAACCATTTGGTGACTATTGTTAGACAAACGATTAAGCAAACGGTAATAAGCCAAGACATTGTTTACAGGACAAATGTATCGTTATTTGTGATAGTTGGGGAACCCCTTAATTTTTTTTAAATAAACACAACTCATTGATCTAAATTTACCAATGCTCTGAAAATGGCAAAGACTCATCTCGTGTGAATTTTGCCTCTGTGTACATTATTGAACCTGGTCCGTCATGTTTGTAATGCAAATGAATGAGCGTGTTTGTTTTCAGATGGCCTTGTAAACTTACTTATGGCTGACACAGTCTTCTTTCTTTCCCCCGCCGTGTGCCTGCTTCATTTTCCAACCCTGGGAGGTGTCTGCTGCAAGTTCCAGGGTTATTTTTGGAGGCTGTTTCCTTTTTTAATGCTGAAGAGGTCTGTAAAACCTTCCAGCTCCCGAAAGCGTTTCTCTCTCGGAGCAAGCCGATGTATATCTCCAAGGTGCATTTTGTCGATAGTGTAGGACACTAATAAAATGGAAGAATAGAGTATTTGAGTGGACGCGCTACTGGATTATACTGTGCTACTTTATTTGAAAAAGTCAAGTGTGCTCCCTCAGCAGACCTTGTGTGAAACACTGAGGTCATTGTTAATTACAGTTAATTTTATGAAGTCAGTAGGTTGCCAGTCCCTGGCCCCAGTCAGGACATGCTGACCCAGGACGTTCCTATTTCCAAGCCGGACTTTGTATACGAGAAACTAGGCTGCAATGTAAAAACCTATAGTGATTATTCCAGAACAATGTCAGCTAGACTGATCAAGCCAATGGTTAACTGAAACAGATTGTGCATGTCAGTAAGGCATCATTTTCAATGAAGCTGCAAGATGTATAAGACCTCACTACACAAAATCAGACCCAAAGGCCAGTTAATGAAAAGATGTTTTATGGGCTGATGTAAATGCGGGTTTACACTTCAAGAAAGGAAAACAAAAGCTGTCATGGCAAAAAAAACACCATTAGCACAGTGAGGCCCGAGCATCGTCTTTCTACGACAGGAAAAGCTAATGGCTCAGGGAGGCCAAGTGCATCATTGTTGCAATTTCAGCCTTTAGAAATAACTGACAGCTACAAGTCTTTACAAAAAGGCTTTCTCCTCCAGGGCGTACTACTAACAGAACAAAGCAACAAAAGAAAACTGACCGAAAAAAAACACCGAAACCACCCACGACAGGTCTGAGCTTGCCGGAGGTTTGAGCTTCTCATTTAATTTCCAGTTACATAACATTATCGGGATGAAATACATTTAACAATCTTGATGTGCCAGAATGAATAAAGTTATGAGTTGACAACTAGCTTGTTAAAAGAGATCAATCAAAACCGGAGATATCTCTGAACAATATCTAGCTAAGCACCTCACCTTTGTAAAAATCGAGCCATTATTGTGTATCTATGTCATTCAGCATAGAGGTTACGCCCTAATTGCCACACAAACCGGGACAACTGGAAAGCTTTTCGTTCTTTATTTGTCCAGTGGGTTAAAATGAAATGACAGCCAACGTGTGAGTAAGGTGAGAGCTGAGGAAAAGGAAACTGCAGCTATTTTCATTTCCCTTTTCGGCAATTAACCCAGAATCTATGAAACTACTGACAAGGCACAAAATAAATTAGCTAGCAACCACCCATTCTTAGCCATTCAAAGATGGAGGGATGAACGCCTTTTCCTATTCCTGAGTTGGGATCCCTTTATTTCAGATTTATTTATAATGCATTTTGTACTGTCCAGGACAACAAATTAGCCTTTAACTGGCGAGCGCTTAATCATTTCTCGGAGTGAGTTCATTTCCCCAGGCAGTGTAACTGTTGGTCAAGCTTGCGAAGCTGCTCCAGGAAGCCGGAATTGGGGCAGATGTTTCTGTGTTCGCTGACGGCTGTGATGGCCTCCGCCAAGGTCATGTGCTCATGAATCATCAGGTACGCCAGCACCAGTGTGGAAGAGCGACTCAGGCCCATGGCACAGTGGACAAAAACCCTGGCTGCAGGTAAATAAAAACAGCCGTTCTCACACAGAGCCGTACTGTGCGGATCCTCCTCATAAGTGAAAGCGGTATTCAACACTGCCAGCTCCGTGGTTAACATACCAGAACCAAAGTTTGGAAAAACTGTCTGTGTTACTGTTCTGACTGACACTCCAGCTAAAACTGCTATTTTAAGCATCATGGAGAAAGTGACTGCAACCCTAAGTAAGACAGTGTGGCCCAACCGTTTTTGCTGCAGCCTGCAGTGGAAGCATTTTGCCCCCTGCAGACTCAAGTATGAACAGCAACCATTATTAGTTTGTGACTGTGCTCGGCTCAAGAGTGACTTCACTATTTTAATTTGTAAATTGGCTTCATTACTTGACTCACTTCATTACATTCCAATTTCAGAACAATTTCTACAGAAAAATCCATTCTGTGTAATTCAGTACACTACATTAATTACCCAAAGAAATATAATGGAATTAGTTTACACATCTCTGTGTGTTTGTGTGTCTGTGTTGTAAATGAGGATTACATTTCTCCATTTCTCAAATTTCTTGATAATTTGAAAATGCTTATAATTCTGTCCTAATCTGGGACTAAATATTCTAGTGTGGTGAGGTTTTCATCGCTAGATGGTTGAATTTTGCCACCATTCTGTTTATGTGTTTATACTTTCACGTGAATAAATCTCAGCACAAATGACCTAGAGAATATAAGAGAACTGTCATTATGCAGCCCAATTGGCGATCGGGGGGTGATAAAAAGTCCTTATTTGGGCAAAGATTTGTAATCACTGCAAGCGCCAAAACATCCAACCAAAGAAATGCTTCTATTTGAATGGATATTTAATTTTACGATATACGGGTTTTACACCAGACAAACTCTGTGTAATTAGAGCTGCTTAGACTAAAAACATAATCATTCATAAACATTATACTGACTTTTCATCTACAGAGAATATTATTCTGGGTGGTATGAAGACACACAGAATATGTTAAACTCATGTTGGTAAGATTTCTATGGTCACATAGGCAACAATTACTTCCACCCATATATTGTATAATCTGTTCACCTGTGTAACAGTTACTGTCCTCCCCATAGACACAGTATTAATAATAAATAAAGGATGCTAGTAAATAAGGGATGAAGACACCTGGGTGAGGAGTGAAATATGTTGTGGATTAATAAGACAGCCTTCTCACCTGTCAGATTGCTCAGGGCATCCTTGATGAATTTGGCTGCGGAGTAGAAAAAGGGGCTCATATCGAAGGAAGGCATGTCGAAAGCCTCCACGCCGAAGTAGGCGATACCCGTGTCTCGGTAAAAACTTGCCCCCGTGCAGACGTTGAACTTCCCGTCAGCCGCATTCAGCACATGAGTGATGCGATGAGACTGGAGAGCCTGTTTGTCTTTGGCTGCCCACCTGACAATCGAGCATCGAGGGGTTATCGCCGAGATAAGGTCAAGGAGAACTTTTTTACCGATTCCAATTCATTGGAGAGCGACATGCATAATATTTTTTTTGTGCCTTTGTTGCAGAAATAATGGTTGTGAACGATGTGACCTCGTGCACCTCGTGCATAACACATATGCATCGTGCGACCACGGCAGAGAAGCAGTGCCTGGAACCTTGCGCCCCTTACATGTCTCCAATGTATATCCTGGGCCTGACCTCGTTCAGGTGTGCGCTGGTCCCACTGTGTTTCCACATCAGCCGTTGCAGCTCATAGGCTGAGGGCGTCTCGTACCTGCCGTCTTCCCCCTCGCGAAAGGCATCGCTCCTGCTCCCCCTTGGCATGTCGAAAACGTGGAAGACAGCTTCTGTTAAAAATATATATATATATATATATAGAAATTGCGCTCTCAGTTACACCTCAATCTTCTGCTGCCATTTTCTGTGGTTCTGACACTTTTTGGGGAGCTTAAACACTTTAATAGTTAAACATTATATCTCCATGAAGTGGTAAAAGATAGATATATGGCATCCCATACTTCATCACATATGCAGTATGTGATCGTTTATAAGATCTGTCTAATTCAGCATTTAATATTTTTATGAATTCATGGGACATTGTTTTTCCCACGTTATTCTTGATATGGTTTATATAGTAAAAACGAATTGAGGATTCTTAAAGAGTTTTTTTCTTATCAGAAATTGGTGGATTTGCACATGCTTACAGTGACAGCATTTCCTAACATGAAAGCCCACGGCAGTATTAAAAAGACACCTTCCAGCTCCCGGTAATCCTTAATAAAAGTGGATGGTCGGGCGATTACGTGTTTGCGCTCGGTTACCTACACTAAAGTGGCACTAAACAAAATGATGTCCTTATTACAGCCGTTGGTTTTGTGCCTGTCTGTTCCTTATTCGTTTATTTATTGGGGGCGCGCAGGATAACCGCGAGTGTCCTTGCCTGCTCATTACTCTGATCTTCATACTGCGGGCATTTTTTGAGCCGGGCGCGCTGCTCAGCTGGTGGAGGGCTTTTGTGCAAGTCCGCGGGGACGAGCATTGGAAACAAAATCTGTTTTGTGGCTTAGCGACCTTTTCTAAATTTGGTGCAGCTTAGAGTGGAGCGCTCCAGCATCTGCTTGATAGCCTTATCCATCTCAGTATCTGTCAGTCTCCCCGAGGGACTTACTCTGTGGCACATTAATACCCTGTGCGCTCTCGGAGCAGCGGTCCTCTGTGCCAACTGGAGGATCTCCCCCCTCACTGCATGGAGACTCCCTTGAATCGTGGAGGCGAGACCTTCTGATGATATGGCGTGCGTGCTGCTGATTTTGGTGTGTAGTTTCAGGGTTACTATTCCCAGGGTTTGCTCTAGCACAGGGACTCACCTGGAAGTCTCTGCCACTAAAAACTGACAGCTTAGAATGTCCACCTCGTCCTACACAATCCGTTTCTCCCGGTTTTTCCGTTGTCCTTACAATACCATTAAAATGTCCATGTGTGAATCGACTTATGGTGGAAAACAGATAGCCCCTGCTTCTAGAGTTAATAATCACGGATCCAGTAAATCGCGAATCCTTCTCACTATGAGGATAAGGACCTTATTGAGGAAGTAACTGACTGGAATCCTAAAGATTACGATAGAGAATTAAGCTCTCCCAGTTCTGATTTTGAGCCATTTGAAAGTATCATTTCATGATAATTGTTCTTACTGACCAGGTTTGGCTATTTTGAGGACACACCTGGGTTATGTGCATGTTTAGTTTTCCCATGTTGGAGCTATAGTTACTATTAAATCACACTGGGTGATGCATACACGAAGGCCGAATGTTTGCAAGGTTCAAAGACAAAAATATGAATCTATAACCTGCGACATTAGCAAATTAATGTAAGTTTAAGGTAAAATGTAAGGTATTACGAATCATACAACATACATTTGCTGGACAAAAATAAATGCCTCTGCATTATTATTACCTGGCATAAACAGAGGCATTTAAAATGTTAGATACCGGTCTTTTTGATGCTTTTAATAGGCATTTTGACTTAATCTGTTTCAATGACAGACAAAACAACGCAATTCTGTAAGGTTTGCACAGGCAAAGCTCCAGCATTTACCAATAAGGCGCATTCTAATTTACGGACAGCTATCTTACACGGACACACAGAAGAACTTGCCTTTGTATCCTGCTGGTCAAGATATTATTGAGTAGACGGAGAAGCCGTACGTCACGCTGAATGCTTTGTTTTCTCTGCTGCACGCCAGCGGGGAACATGCTGCAATTTGCTTCTCAGGGTTTTCTATTTTAATATATGAACGTGAACTCCAAATTGCTCTGGCACCATCTCTGGCATTCTCTGGATGTCAACTGACCTACCAGCATGGAAAAAAAAAAGATACGTCACACAGCAGAGTTTCAGTGATACGTTAACATGATTCCATTGCCGTGAAAGTAAGTCCTTCGATACAGAAATGTCTCACATTAGAGGCCCCACTTTTGCCTTGATAACAAAAACTGGGAGATCTAATTTTGGCTCTGACTCTTTGCTTGTGTGAATTTGCAGGTTTTTTAAAATCTGTGTCCGTGTGATTTTCCTCCCAAAAGCAGGGGCACCGTAAAGACGGGGAAAGTCAATACGATTCCAGGGGCCCCTGAATAACAGGGGCCTTCAAAATTTGGAACATAATTGGATTGGTCTGGGTTGGGGGTCCAGTATGATATGCTTTAGTAGGGCCCAACATCCCTAGCGACACCCCTGCCCAAAAGCATGCAATTGTGGTAATTGATGGATCTGAATTTCTCATAGTGTGTGAAATTGTACCCTGTGATGGACGGCCGTTTCCAGGAAAGCTACATCTTCATGCTCCTGTGTGTGGAGTTTCTCTTCTCCCTCTCTCTGCATGGGTTTCCTCCTTGAGTCCACAGACTTGCGATTTATGTGAACTAGTGTCTCTAAATTCCAAGTAATGTGTGTGTGTGCCCCATGATGAGTACGACGCACAATGATTCCTCTTTTTCAAAGGGTCAGTTAACAAAGAAATCCACCTGTCTATCCGTGTCAAACCTCTTATTCTGTTGTGTGTCATAGGGACAAAAAAATTGTAGTAAATACATTTTAGCAAGTCCTTGGTACTTATGAAATAATATTTTTTCATCCACGTTTATAACTCATTTAAGCAATAATAAGGTGACAATTAAGGATTTTGTGAAAATTTTATTACATAACTAGTCGATTGTGGCACAGCCTTGGCAACAGCATATCTAAGAAACAGGCATAGTTCAAACTCTAGTTTCCAATTACGGAAAGAAACGTGAATGATAGACATAGGGCAGTATGGTAATTTGGATTCAGATCTGCAATGTTGCTTATTTATGAGTTTGGTCCAGTGTCCTGGTATGAAAATGATTACATGAGCAATTAGGGTGTACCGTAAGCAGAAATGAGAATTAGGCCTACTTAAGGGCCAAGTACTATTTACAGAATTTACGATTGTGTCACCTGTAAATACATGTTTTTATTGAACACTGACATCCTGGAGTAATTTCGCCCCAGTACAAATGGGAAAACGTAGGATAACTGTGCTTCAGTTTTCTATTGAGCAAATTGAGGTATTCATAAGTTTCTACAGAGGTAGATTTAGATCTGCACGAAGATTCAAAACTCACATTTGAAACGGAACAATCGCAAATGATGTAAACCAGGGCTGCCCAACCCCGCTCCTGGAGAGCTACCACCCTGCAGAGCTTAGGTACAGCCCTATTTTAACACACCTGATACACATAATCAGGCCCTTCAGTATCACCTCAGTATTAGAGTCGACTATGTTGAAGTTAAGCTGGTTCTCATACTGAGATATAACTGAAGGGCCTGATTATCTGTATCAGGCATGTTAGATTAGGACTGTACCTAAGCTCTGCAGGGTGGTACTGTAGTTCTCCAAGAGCAGAGTTGGGCACCCCTGATGTAAACTCTAATACACAAGTCTTATAGGAGTTAGAGAGACTCTAACAATGTGGTCTATTGATGCCATTCTGTTTTTCACTAGTTTGAGGTAACAACCATCACATTTATAATATTCACAGCAGTTTTTGAGATCATCATCTAGGTCAGTGTTTCCCAAACCAGTCCCCGGGGACCCCCAGACAATCCATCTTTTTGTTCTCTCCAAACTCCCTGCACAGTCATGCCAGGTATTTTGAGCTTTTGATTGGTGGCAGCTCGGGGGGAGCAAAAACGTGGACTGTCTGGGGGTCCTTGAGGACTGGGTTGGGAAACACTGCTGTAGGTGTATGATAGGGCTTCTATTAAAAGCTTCCTGAAATAACTAGGTGTATCAAGCCACCTTAAATTGGAAAGGGATATCTACCTTAATTAAACACCCCCTGTGATAATCTAAGAATCTACAGGATTTGTGCGATACTGAGTATGCCGTGTGCGTTATTTACATTTGCACGAATTGTTTCAAAGACTGAAAAAGAACATATTTTGTAGCAGGAAACGGTGCTCTAGCCACATGAAGAACTATTCATTTTTATAACACAAATGCAAGGTGAAATTTCACACCTATTTCATTTGAAGTCATTATTTTAAGCGCATTTCACGGACTATTATATTAACCTGTATTATATCCTGTAGTCGGCATAGATGAGTTTGTCTCCAGAATGTTCTGCTGCATCTTAATGGGAGCAGACTGCCATGCTCCTCATTATAAAATGACACATATTCTCTTTTTTCTTTTCAGCTGAAGATCAAGATCTAAAAGCAGCGCTAGGAAATTCCTGTTGGGATAGATGGCCCTTTTCTTGATGACTTTCCGAATCGCGCTATGGAGACTGAGGTGATGATATAGCATCAGGTATGCTAGCACCAAGGTGGAAGATCGACTCATTCCCATGATGCAGTGCACCAGCACTTTCCCTGAGAGAAGGCAAAGTTAAAAGGGGATAAGTATAGAACCTCCATCATATAGTAAGAAAATAAATGACTTCCCACCTTTCGCTGTGCATCCGGTATTTCCTTTAGGTGCCCTGATATAGCATCCCTCTCTGCATTGTCTACATTTTAAATCTCAGACTGTCAGAATCACAATGACAACTACACAACATGATATGTCCCTTTTTTTACAAGGAGAAACATATGTAAGGATCTTTATGGAGCATAACTAAAAACTTCAGACTTGCAAGGTGAGAAATCTGAGCTGCGTTGATGTAGGTACACAACAGATCTTAAAAAACCTAACTTATGTCACAGAGAGCAACAAATAAGAAATGTATATTTCCTCTAAATAGTAGGACTGTGTGGAAAGCAAATGCAATGATAATAATACAATAATGATGCCTCTGGCAGAAGCGATTTGAAATACAGCTACTGAGTCATTCAGTCTTCAGTAGCTTAATTTTCCTTTCGGTCGAGTAAACAAACATACCATCCTTTTCCTTTAACGCCTTGTGAATGAAGTCAGCTGCTGATCTGAAGTAAATGTTCAGGTCGAAGTAAGAGGAGTCATCTGCCGGGATGCCGCAGTAGACGAAGTTGCCGCCATAATATTTCTGGTCACCTATGCTTCCCTTCTTTGAATGGGCAGCATTTAAAATGTGAGTGATGCCTAATTTCTGCAGGGCTGTCCGGTTCTGTGCTATTGTCCTGACAAGACAATGAAAAGCATAAGTTTAAGCCTAATAACAGTGTATGTCTGTATTGCCTATAAGACACACTTATATCATGGTTATTTTTTCTTTCATATAAAATATACGTAAACATGTAGAAATGAATCCTACATCATATGACCACATATACAAAAATGCATTATACAATCTAATAATTTTAACATGAGCACATGTATAACCAATAAGTGTTTGCCTCCAACAATTGCACTGTCAAAAAAATGGAAAAATGAAGAATATAACATTAGACTGAACCATAAACTTTGGATTTTCTATTTGGATCTGTGTGAATGTCTTTTAATTATTAAAATGACTAATATTTTTCATTTTATATGAAAATGAGGCATATGAAATGTGTTTATTATAAAGTGATATATTTGATCTTGATATTATTTATAGAAACAAAAATATATACTTACACATTTCCAATATAAAGATGTGGCCAGACTTCATCTATTTGGGTCAGTTGTAGTTTGCAAGTATTCAGAACATTTTCCAGATCGGCAACAGAGAGGTATCCGTGTCCTTTTCCTTGGGAGCTTTTCATTTTATATCCGAATTTGGATCACACTAAAGCACTCCTGCTGACCACCGTTCCAATCTGGCTCCCTTTTCTTTTCCCCGGTGCACAATGATTTAGCTGAACAGGTGTTCGCCAGGGTTGCGGGTGTCGCTGGTCGGTAACCCGATTTAGCAAGTAGCTCAGCGGGCAGTCTTGCTTTTTCTTCTAGTGCGATTTGGCAAACTGCAGTTTGTACTTTGCCTGCCGCAGCTGGGGTACAGGTGACATTAAAGGACACCTCTCCTTTATTTTCAGGGGTGGTAAAGTATACACTAACTAGTGCATAAATTTAAAATGTTTTTTTTAGGCCAAATCTGCAAAATATATATATATTTTATTGTGGCACTCTAAGAGGTATTCAGAAAGCAGGACTAAAACTTTTTATTCTTTTAAAAATAGCTATCATTAAACTATGTGTTTTTAAAGGATCATGGATGTTTTACCCATCATTCCTAAGTTATGTCTCTGGTAGCTAGGATGTCCCTCATGACCACTTGGTCACATGATTTGGCCTTAACCAATGTATTTCTGTGAATGACGGGATCATTGTCCATGTCAGGGGCATGTACTAAACCCACGCATGTGCAGCCCCTGCGTTAACCTGCAAATGTATTGAAATTGAAATGCTGACCTTGCAATTAATACAAACTGATAGTTCCTCACTGCAAGTCTCTTACAGCTGCTGCGAGTTCTTGACTTTTGTTTATAGTCTTCAACATCTTATTCATTTAACCATTATCTATTGCTTATTGTGAACCCCGAGCATGGGAATAGTGTTCCAGTCCAATGCCCTATAGTAGCATAAATGTTCAAAAAAGTTGGCCTAAGTCAATCCAAAAATATTTCCCTTCAAGAACAGCCATGAAGTTCACTGACTGACCAACCATAACTTTAAGCCGAACAATACAGATAGCTGAACTGCTTATGCTCCCAAACCACTCATATTTTCCACTGGCTGCCCTTCAGAAGCGATGGACCATCCATAAAATACTACATACCACTTCCCTCTTTTGTACTCTTGTTCTCATTCTGCTTCAGGCTGGTGGTTGCCTGCACTTTCTTCGCAAGGAGTTTCCTGGACTGCTGCTGTAAGAATTTACAGTTAAGCAACTGAAGCAGACCATCCCTCTGGTGAGGGAGTATTGGGTACACACCTTCCAAACCTGGTTTCACAAGAGAACCATGTAAAATGGCTCAACAGTGACTATTTTATTCAGCTTAAGGGATTCATCCATCCATCTTCCAACTATGTATCCAGGACCAGGTCACAGGGAACACCCTGGATGATTTTCATTTGGTTTTTAGAACTTTATATATATATATTTTTTTTTTCATTTAAAAATTGAGTGCACTTGACTAAATATTGAATTTTATTAAAAGCAACTGAAAAATATCGGTTTCATTTTATGTATTCAATATAATCCAATATGATCAAGAGACTGCAAAACATAAGTAGTGAAAGTTTAAAAAAAAAAAAAATTTAATTCTAATTTAAAAAACATAATGGAACAGAATGCAAAAAGCACAAAAACCACTGGAAAATCAGGTCATAAAATTATAAAGCCAACTATTAGGATTATGCTGAATAATATAAAATCATATTTTATTAATAGACATGGTTATCATTAACCATTGTTTAATTTTACATCATTTAATTAATTATTTTACCCTAAACACATTCTTCACCTTTTACACAAGGTATAACAAGGATGTTAATTTCTTTAAAAATAAAATAAAAAAAACCTTTATTGATATTATAATGTTCAGTCCATAATGCTTGCAAAGCAGATGGCAAAGTCTTTCATTTATTTTACATGAAATACTGATTCAGCCTGGGAAAAAAAGCTCTTCTAAATCCCACATGAAGTTTAGCTTTAAAACTGAATAAATGTGAAGTTCTCTGAGCTTCCTATCGCTCTGACCTTGCCCATCTTCATTCTACGCTCTTTTCCCTGTGTAAAGTTGCATCTAGTCGTCTTAACTGCTTCAGAAATCCTCGGTTTGGGAAAATCCACCTGTTCTCTTTTACCCTTTTAATGGCATCCATCAGTGAGAAATGATGATATATCATTAGGTATGCCAGCACCAGGGATGCAGACCTGCTGACCCCAACTGCACAGTGGACAAAAATCTTGGCTGGTGACAGAGAAGATGTGAATTGCATAAGATTACATAGCGCTGTGCTGAAAATCCTGATATCTATATGCAAGCCATCAGAGGAGCAACCTCCTGGAATGAAGTTACAGCTAAAAGCACAAGATAAACATTGAAGCGTCCTTAAGAAAAATGAGTTTGCATTTTCCCAAATGGATGTTGTGCTGTTTTGGTTTGTGCAGCTATGGACTCACCGTTTGGAGTATTGAGAGTCTCGTTAATGTAATGTGCTGAGGGGTAGAAGTAGGGAGATAAATCAAATGTTGGCAAATCATTAGCTGGCACCCCATAGTAGTCCACCGTTGTCCCGTAAAAATCATGACTCCCCTGGCAACACATTTTCCCGTGAGCTGCATTTAGGACATGCGAGATGCCCAACTTCCACAAACCATATCGGTCATGGGCCATAGACCTGCCGTCGGATTAATGAGACAAAGACACACGTGCCATAATTTACTGTGTAGCTAAACAAGGTAAAGTTAAAGATGCAAGAGCTTAAAAATTAAAAAATTTAAGACCTTAAGTCCTAACACAAATACTTCAGTTGTCCCAACTTACATGTCTCCAAGGAACAGGTTAGGCCACACTTCATCCACGTGGTTACAGGACTTTTTACCACCGTATAAAACACATTCCAGCTCTCCCACAGATGGGATGTCAGACGAAGTACCGCTACTCTCCATATCTGTCGACAGAGGACAATCATCAGACATTGTCTACAGAGTACATTCGAATGTTGTCCTGATCGCAGTGATCTGTTGCTTTTTATTAGCCGATTCCTAAATTTGGATTATCGCAGCTTGTCCAACAACGTGAGTGACACGTACAGATGGAAACTGGTCTTCGTCCGTATATGAGGATCGAAAGAGGGTGCCAGGCGATGCTTTTAGAGTGAAAATATATTAACATAAGCGGAAATGGTTAGTGATTTTTATTTTAATATTAGTTCATGATTTTATTGTTAATTTAAGGAAATCGATATTAATTCATTCGACATTATGACTAATTGAATGGATATCTGAATTCGTCAATTTAGCATCCAGTAGTAAAGCCTCAAGTTAAACTTAATTTATGAACAGAGCGTCTTGCCGTATATTTCCGAAAGAGTGGGTACTGTGCAGCGTACAGTGCAGCATCCGCCCACTAGGTGTCAGTGTCACGATTTTTTAAAGTATTTTGCGCGCAGAGCGGCCGCTTTGACGGTCCACGCACTCAGCTTTTCCTGTTTACACTGATGCGCTGTCAGCTCACGTGTTTGACTCCAGCTAGCTAGCGATGCTAACGAAGTTAGCCTGCTAAGTCAAAGAGCAATGATTTGCGTTGACCCTCCCCGTTGCGCTGTGATTCAAGGCAGATTTCTCGGGTATGTGTGAAATCTCTACTATAAATATAACTAGCTAGCTGCCCGCTGGCTCCTGATGTTGTCGGACAACCGAAACCTTCGGGTGAGTGTTTCAAAAACGACCGAATTTAATTTAGGTTATGTTTTTGTAATCCCTTCAGATGGCCAAATGTCAGCTGGTAGCTGTATGTTTAGCTTAACTATATGCTCAAATTGTTATTTTTTATTAGTGCTGTAGTGATTAAACAATTACACAGAAATAATCGGCTGTGCCAGCGAGTGTTTTTCTTGTCATTCTAGTTGTAAGCCGAATTTTAAGAGGTGTAAACGATGATCGTTAAGAGACGGCTTTCCAAGAGGGCTCGTATTGCGCCGTATTATTCACTGGGAGTTACCGCACACACCCCTGTTGGTGTAAGGAGTTTGACCAGTACAGAGCAGTTTAGAGGCTTTTGTAATGTTGATTTGGCGCTTTAATTCCGCGAACTGTCATTGCGGAGTAGCCCTGACTGAGTCCACTTCCACTTTTCAGCGTTTTAATATGTTGAAAGTTAGGATGAAGCGACAGCCCCCAAGAAACACTGTCAAAGGTTAGCTGGCGTCCTGTAAACAGTCCGGGCGATTTAACGATGGATCACTGACAACGGAAGAAATTATCCTTCTGATTTTGCGGAGTCTTCGTGCAGTGCTTTTAGATGGGTATTCCTGCTATATTATTTTGTGTTCCACCATGTAACTGAACAGACAACTAGTTAGTCGTTGTGTTTTGCGTTACATTTGCATATATTTGGCAGTCATTCAAAACTACTTTCAAGTGAGGCGCATAATGCATAAATAATAGTCCGAAAAGACATTAGTTGTCTTAAAATGTAATCATTTAATACCATATAATAGTCCGGATGACTCTGTGTGTTTGTTTGTAAGAGACAGTGTGTGTATGTTTTAAAAAAATGAACGTGGCTCCGGTTGGTCTTCAATTTAAAGAGTATTATTGGAATGTGAAATTTCCTGGTCTGTTCCTAAGATAAGGTTTCTATTAAGCAGTTAAAATGCAATTGTTTTATGGTGGTCTGATTGCATTATTACAGTGACTGATTGCAGTAGGGCTTGGTTATGTCCTGAAAGAACGGTCAGTTAATTAGTATTTATTTTTGTTATTTAAATAACAATGTGTCACATCGTGTGAGCTTTTTACAGTGAGCAGCCTTTCACGAATATGATTTTATTTTTACCCCCTTCAGAAAACATATTCGGGCGGGAGCCAGCTCGATAGATGGACATAAAATCACAAGTATATAAGAATAAGTAAGGAAATTATAGTGTGTGTGTGTCTCGGCAGTAATGAGTGTAATGTATCTGCCGTATAACTAGATCTGGTCATTAATGCCAATCAAATGAAGTCACTGTCATGCGTTTTTAGTAGGTTTTTATTCCACTTTTAGTGTCAGCCTCTCTCTGTTTAATTACTTAGCCTTTTTAATGTATACAATAAGAGACTGAAGCAAACACTGTTCTCACTCTTAACTGTGACATTTAATTTTAGATATCTAGGTTATTATGAAGCAGTAAGCTGGACTTATCTACCCAGCTCTCTTGCATTGAGTTTGCTTTATGAATATGAATTTTTTTTTCATGTTTTACTTTGATAGTCAGACAGTTTGGGTCCTATACAGCCGTTTTAGCATGAGAATGCAAACGTTACTAGAAAATCATATCTGGAGATTCCAGTTTGTATTTAACGTTACATGTTCCAGAGAGAAAAATAATCATATAATTGCTAATTTTTCTGGACTCTCTACTCTTAGTGTTCCTGGCAACAGGATGGTTAATACAGAGGGATTCATTTTCCCACGTATCATTATGGTGTTGCAGTGATAGTAACTACCCTGGGTGTCGACGCAGTTGCTCCAGGAGATCCTTGGCAGTGGTGTGTGGTTGTGATCTTGGATGTTTGCGGACGGGAGGAGAGGTTACAGTGTTTCGTGTGATGTTGAAATGTAAGTTTGCTTCAGCTATTCCAAAAAAACACAGGAATTATTTATAAGCTGATGATGGGGCCCGGTGCAGTTTTGAGTGAAGATTATGTAGCAGTGTTTTTTGGGCATTGACTGATTTAATGAAGACATGTTGTGATTCCATTAATCTAAAAAAAGATAAAAGGTAAACTCTCACGCGGTTTGTTTTCCTTGTGCGTAATTTGTTGGAATTTGTTTGCTTGTGCGGAATTTGTTTGATTTGTTCGGTCCCCTTTTGAAGTAACTGGGTGGCATTTAACACCAAAAGAGAAGAGTCTGTGGTACTATAAGAGATCTGAGAATGTGTGTGTGTGTATGTTTTGGGTACAGATAATTAACTGCAGAATAGCCTGTTAAACTGGGTGTGCCAGAGACCCATTGGTGTTATCATTATTGTTGCACTGTTAATCTTGTGTTCCCCGTTTAGTCCAAAGTATAATACAAAGTTTGATTTCTCTTGGAGGCTGCAGACGTCTCCGGTGTGAAACTGTTTCATTACGGAGCTTGCAAAAACATTGTCTCAGAATGGGCTTCCCTCTATACAAAAAAAACCTTTGAGAATTCTGAAATGCGCCGTGGAAGTTTGGTGTTGGCAAGTTTCATGTAGCTTGTCCATTTGCCTGCTTGCCAGCAGGATGTTGCAGCTCGTGTGTTTCTACTCAGAAAGCAACAAAGTAATTAATTAAACGGGGCCAGGTCATGTTAACAGAATACTGTTTAATGGAATATTTAAAATACACATTGAAAAGAATGCTGGTGAGCCTGTCTGTCAGAATGATATGAAAATATCTGGAGATATTTCTCCAGCATTTACTGTGATAACAACATAACTGCATCAAATTTACATTTTATAAACGAGCAAAGCAGCCCAGGCATTGGCCGATTTAATTATTTATTTATTTATTTATTTATTTTAACCCTTGTTGTGCTGCGTGTAGAGGCTGCAGTTTTATTTCAGTGTCACCAGAGCTAAAATGACCAAACTCTTCAGAAGGTCTCGCAAAGATCAGTTTGCATATAGGGATGCAAGGTGACCATTTGACACATGCCAGTTTCGTGTAACAGTAAACCGTAATTATAGCCCAGTCTGAGCTAAAATCAGGTCTGCTCCGTTACAGATGTGATGACTGCATCCTCTCTCTATCCCTGTATCTTCTTCTTGCGCCTTTTCATGCAGCTGGGGCCGGCAACCCTCAGTGCATTCTTGAAACAGATGCCACATTGTTCTGTGGGTGGTCAACTCGTCTAAACTTATGAAATCCACTGTTGCTTGCAGGGTGAATTGAAACGATGCAGATGACCAATTCGTCTGTTGCTCTGTTAGTTTCCCTTGCACTGATTGTAATGGATAGAAAACAGGAGAACTTTAGGCAAGAAACCTCATTCATGAAGGCAGTTTATCCTACAGTATTTGCACGTAAGCTTGACGTTTGAGATCCTATTTAAAATGGTTAAATATGTACTTCTGCTTCTAACTTTCTAGCATTCAGGGCACATTGATTTCAGTTCCCAACAGACCATTTTGAGCGTCAGCTCATGTCAGTGTTCGTGATTCCACATTAGTGGTAGTGCTTCATTTAAATTTGAAGTGGAATGCTCCTGAGGCAGAGGGAGTTCTGAGAGGCATTGCATCCGGCTCAGATTCATAGCTGAAAATAGACGGATACAATGCATAACCTCGCAATTCATTAGCTGAATGTTCAGTGGACCTTTAATCCAGAGACCGGTTATCTCTCAGTTGGCCAGACGAATGGGATTTTCATCCTGGCACTCTGCTAAATAAACATTTTAATTCTTTGGACAGAAAAGAACACTGCCTGGGTTTTTTTGGGATAAATAGTTTGCTGATTTTCTCTGTGTACCTGCTAATGTCTCACCTGAAAGGTCATGCAGCGTCATGCTAATTAATTATGATTATTTAACTGAGTGCTAGAACACAGTAGAAGTTTGTATGCCCTCCAGTCATTCTAGGCTTTCCAACTGTCGATCTCTGGAGTTCGGACCCAACAGGACCTGCTAATATATAAACGTATTATTATATATGAATGTATGCTTATGCACGTCCTTATTTTTCTTGTAGAGTCCAAAAAAATGGCAGGTGGTCAGCTGAGTATACGGCACTGGACGACGAAGCACGTCGCCAAGTGGTTGAAGGACGAGGGCTTCTGTGACTATGTGGACCTTCTGTGTAACCGGCACCGGCTGGACGGCACAAGCCTGCTCACCCTGACTGAGTATGACCTCCGCTCGCCGCCCTTGGAGCTCAAGGTGCTGGGGGACATCAAGCGACTGATGCTGTCGCTGCGGAAGCTGCAGAAGCAGAACGGGGACGTCCTGGAGGAGCTGGGCTTCTCCTTCGATGGGCACTCTCCACAGGCTGTGGACTGGCTGTGCAACGGCGAGCCGGCGCGGGACTGCGACAGCGACGGCGGCCCAGGGGTTGGCGACTACCACCAGTACACCAACGGCAAGCACAAGCAGCACGCCCGACGCCTGGACCCCGAGTACTGGAAGACCATCGTCAGCCTTGTCTACGTCTTCTTTGTCTTTGGCTTCACCTCCTTCGTCATGGTCATCGTGCATGAACGTGTCCCCGACATGCGCACCTACCCACCCCTTCCAGATATCTTTCTGGACAGGTCAGTACCCTCGCGGAGTCTTTCGACAAACTTGGTATCGGGGCCCTCAGTCAGAAAAATCTGGGCCACTCTTTGCTCGAGGAGATCTTTGCGACGTAGACGCTCGCTTGGTGATTTTGTTACACACAAGAGACGCCCCCCCGACATGGAGGCAGAGCGTAAATTTGCAGACAGCTGTGCAGGATACTAAACTTAATTAGCTCTTCGGTTATTTTAGATTGACGTTAGAGACCGACTGGATCCCAAAACGTCAGTCCGTTGGCGATTCAGTGTTGGTCCACCCATCGTGTTTGCGTTGAAGGGCCATTGGCTGTGCCGTAAGGCAGCAAAAAATATTACATAAAATGACCAGATTTCTTGACCTGTGAATAATGACGGAAGTACAGTTTTTCTGCAAATCAGCCTTGGTAGCCAAAAAGAAATCTAGCTTTCGTGTTGCATGAGGAAGTCCGCCTTACCATTGTAAGATATTGCAACACAATGGAATGTATTGGGTAAGAAAGAACCTCCTGGTTTAATTGTTAACTATCTGGAGAGAAAATTATCACTAATTTTGCCATGAATAAAACAAGGTATCTGGTAGGATATTGCTCTGAGTGCATTGCCTTTTCACTGGATCAATACATTAGATTGCTATACATACATACTTGATGGACCTTAATGGCAGCAATGAATTAAGTATAAATATGTAATTTGTGTGTAACACCAGTGCCGTTCTTCTTTTGCTGCATTTATCAATTCTGACATGCACAGATAAGTGAAGGGGAGAGTCCAGAAGCGAAGATTAGCTTTTGTAAACACGTGAGTGCGCCTGTTCAGCAAGTTTGCCGAGCTTTTACTGAGTCACAGTGTGGCTGTTGTGAAAATAAGGGGCAAAGTGACTGTCAGTGCTAATCTCCACAGCCCACAGCAAACTGTCCTCTATAGTGATAGAGAAAAGTAGGTCATGTGACTTGGCTGAATCACGAAAAGAAGAAAGCCAAGACAAGTAAAATTATAGTGAAATGAGGCTATCAGTTAAACTTCCGTTAATCTGTTTTTTTTTGTTTTTTTTGAGGTCGCGAGTTGTACAGGGAGCTTTTTTGCTTATGACGCACACTTGTCCGTTCTATCCACAGCGTGCCCAGGATTCCGTGGGCTTTCGCCATGGCTGAGACGTGCGGTGTGATTCTGTGCAACGTCTGGCTGCTGGTGCTGCTGCTTCACAAGCACAGGTAGCGCAGTGCGCGGTACTTCCCTCGCAGGCCCCTCCGTGCCGGCAGAGTGGGCTTCTCTAGAAATGCAGTCATGTGACTTTAAAAAAAAAAAAAAAAAAACCACTGTGACAGGCGAGTACTCAATGCCAGGTTGTTTCCTTTTTTTTCTCAAATGCACACTTTCCTCAATACTGTTCTGGCACAAGATCGTAGGCCCGGGACGACGCGTGCACGCACGGCCACACCCGGTAATGAGCGTGCAAGCAGACTGGCGTTGGAGTGTGGCGTGCACGAGTGCCGAGAGCACGTGTGGGTAGTCGGCTAGCTTGCTGTCGCTGTCTTTGGCCCAGGTCCATCCTGCTTCGCCGTATGTGCAGCCTCATGGGTACCGTGTTCATGCTGCGCTGCATCACCATGTTCGTCACATCCCTCTCCGTGCCGGGACAGCACCTGCAGTGCTCGGGAAAGGTGGGTCACGCGGCGAGAGCAACTCCAGCTTACTTCACGGGTCTCCGTGGCCTTAAAAACGTGCTGCCTGATGACCTCACGCTGACGGTTATTTTCAGTACTCGAATTCTCAAACTGTGCCGCACCAAACAATTGAGAAGGGGTCACTTATGACTTTCTGAATATGCAAAAAAAAATTATAATTTTTTTTTTTCTCTTCTCTATTGGCACCCCCTAACAATCTGTTAGCAGATCTTATAATCAGGGATTGCCCCCCATCTCCCCACTCCTGTGGACTTTGGCATTGTTGAGTAACCCTGATGTAGTGGATATGCTGTTATAGATCATCGGGTTGGTAAAGAAAGGGGTCACAAGTCTTGACTGATGTTTTTTTACAGGGTCTCCTAGACAAAAAAACATTTGCTCTAATGAACAGGCACCAGGTTTACGTTAAGTTAAAGCCTCATTTTGGGGGGGGGGGGGGGTTTTGACTGACACTGAAATGGGATCTTTGTTAAAACGATCAGCAAGGTCTTGCCGATAGGCAGGTGTGGGCACTAAGGCCTGCCGTGTCTCTGCCCAGGGCCAGCATGCTAACGAAGGCTTCCGTGACAGGTCTACAGCGACATGTGGTCCAAGCTAAGCAGGGCGCTGGCCATCTGGAGCGGGTTTGGGATGACGCTCACGGGCGTGCATACCTGCGGAGACTACATGTTCAGTGGCCACACCGTCGTACTCACCATGCTCAACTTCTTCGTCACGGAGTGTGAGTGCCGACAATGAGGACCTCTCAGCCGGATGGCGCGTTTAATTTTGCATAACCTAGCTGTCGCCATGGCGATAGATGCTGTGGCGATAGATGTAAAAGCCTGCGATGGTCGTACCTGCTCGCATGTTTGCTATGCAGATGTACGTTACACCTGCAGATTATGCAAATGCATTCAAGTGCGACGGCATAATGTAAGGAAAGTGCCACTGTTGCTGCGAGATGCCATTGAGCAGAACTACAGGCAGATTAAGTTCATTTTTAAAGTCGATCATGCAGTCGGCCGTCTTACATTTTGTATGTCCAGCTTCACAGACATCTGATTACATGTAAGTGGTTTAACGTGACATGAATTTGAGGTTCTACAGCACCGTAAGTGCATGTATGCAAGAACTCAGGAAGTTCGTCTTACCTGGCATTTCCGTTTCCCTACATTTCTAAGCCGCTCTTTCTTTCCTGTAGATACCCCAAGGACGTGGAACTTCATACATACATTATCCTGGGTTTTGAACTTGTTTGGGATTTTCTTCATTCTGGCTGCCCATGAACACTACTCCATTGATGTGTTCATAGCGTTCTACATCACGACAAGACTGTTCCTGTACTACCATACGCTGGCCAACACGCGGGCCTACCAGCAGAGCCGCAGGGCACGAATCTGGTTCCCTATGTTCTCCTTCTTTGAGTGCAACGTCAATGGCCCTGTTCCCAATGAATACTGCTGGCCTTTCTCCAGGCCTACCATCCTCAGGAGGCTGATTGGGTAGCACGCTCTGGCACTGTGGCACGCGTCCTGTGCTACTTGGCCGAAATCCTGGTGGCAGTATCCTGGGAATGGCAGAATTTTGAGTGTCAACGTTTTTTCTTTGACCATAGGGTTACTACAGCTGGTGCAGGTGTCAGGGAGTTCAAATTTACTCCAAAGCAGTTGGAGATTGGCTGGAATTTTGTAAAAGTTTTCTGGAACCCTATTTTATTGGAAGCAGAGAGGGGGGAAAAGGGAAAGTTTCAAAACAATGGAATATTTGTTTAACTCTTGTATATTTACTAGGGTTTCTAATACCATTAAGTCTTATGAAATGAGATACTAGCCTTTGAACTGTGAAAATACTGATGCACCAGTAAATAAAGAGCTAAATTGCTAGCGGTCGAGCATACTGAAATTTCACTGCATTTTCTCTCAGATTCCTTTGCTATGAATGCTACTGGACATACGATATTAGTAACCATGCAGCTCTGCCAATGAAGATTATTTCCCTGGGGGAAGGCTGCTGTTTGGCTCCGGCTGAACATAAGCAGGTGAAGAAGATGGCATGTGTGAGAATCTTGTAGCTTGACTTTGGGCCTTCAAGGTGGTAATGCGGGTGAGGGAAACGAGAGCCCTACACGGAGGTGGAAAAAACAGAACCCATGCAGGCGTTTTCTAAATGTAGACTTTAATTGATATGGTACGACAGATATAAAACTGGTATGTCAGGTGACTTTGTCTCATTAATATACTAAAATGGATCACATTGAATTAGATGGGAAATGCAATGCTAAGATGGTCTGCTTATCTTCATTGCTTGGTCTTAGAGCAGTGTTTCCAAACCCTGTCCTTGGGGACCCCCAGACAGTCCACGTTTTTGATCCCTCCCAGCAAAATCGTGGACTGTCAGTTGGTCCCCGAGGGCGGGGTTAGAAAACACTGTGTTAAAGGGCTAGGAGTTGTCTTGCTACCTGACTGTGGCGTCAGACTTATTCTAGCCAGAAAACAGTTGCATTCCTTCACATGTTGTGCTATTGGCAGGGAATGCTGACCGAAATCTTCCATTATTTGTGGTGCATTGTTTTTACAGGTCACTATAGTGCAGATATTTTTGTCTTATTGTATAATTGCTATGAGAAATTTTATTTTCTTGGTTAGAAGTATTTCTGAAAACGAATGCGCAGTTTATTACAGCTTTAATTCAAATGTAGCCAAACTAGTCAAAACAAAAGAATCTTAAGATATGAATTGCCAATAAACTTTCAGTATTACGCACGCATTTTATTTGAACAAAATTCTGTTGAATAATGTGGAATAATGTGTTTCTGTGTTTATGTTTACACTTAACTGTTATTCAGATGCCTATTTCTTAGGATAATCTGTTAAAACAATATACAGATGGATAAGTTGCCATAAATTCCCTGATTTCTTGAAGATAGAACATTTCCCATCCTGTTTTTTTTTTCTTTTTGTGTTTGGTGAGTTGAATGGTTGTATTTGAAGGTGGAAAAAAATACTCCCACATACTGGAATGAAAGTTAAGAGTTTACAGAAATGCACAGACTGTGTTTAGGTGTGCATTTGTTTACTTAGAACAATTATTTAAGATAGACTTTTGCGTTTTGTCTTGGTCAGGAAAGTTGTACTCATGAAAATGCAAAGAAACAAAAAAAGAAAACAAAAAACAATAAGGGGTGATGGGGTCCTTTGTAATTCCCTTCCGTTTTTCCATTTTCTTTCCCTGTTTTTCTTGCCTTTTCCAGTTATGTTCTTTGCACATTATTTAAAACAATTCAGGAGAATCGAAACAATGGAAAACCACCAGTGGTACTATTTGAGATGTACCTCACATAACCTTGGTGTTTTTTTGAAGCACATTATTCTCCTTGATAATTAAGTTTAATATTACTGACATGATGTTTTTTTAATATATATATATATATATATATATATATATATATAAATGATTGCCACAATGCTGCAAGAAAGTCCAAAAATAGACAAATTTGTGTGAAATGTTCATAATTCTTACTTATGACTCCTCGGTTTGTCACTGAACTATTTCAGAGTGTTGACCATTGGCTTTCACACATAGACAAACGCACATAAATATCTACATCTACCTGTTCCATTTTTGCACTGCAGTCTCCCTATCGATTGCTCTTAAGTCCAGCACACTGCAAGCAATACCTGCTGCTACTGAACCTGTAACATAAATATTATCAGAGAATATTCCTAAGCGAAGCCCAAAAATGTTCACCTCTGAAATGGTTTCAGATTCATTTATCATCTATATATGTAGCATATAATAGCTTTTTGTGTTTTCGGGGCTTTGCTATCCTTGCTAACGAAGGTGTCATAATTAGTGTAACTGATCAGCCAGCTGTTCTTTTTGTAATTATTGAATTAATGATTTTTATTGTACATGTTCTGTGTATAACAAGTGTCTTTTCCTTCCTTTATTAAATGTTTATTTCAATATGTACCCAGCTTGTATTTCTAAAGACTTGCCCAAGACCTTGTACTGATATTTCATTTGCGTCAGAAACTGCTTGTGGATTAGATTAGGGATTTAGAAATAAGCATGAAGTGCATTTTGGCGTTTACTAGGAATAGTTAGTTTCATGTTTTAAATGTTTGTTGCTATTTCTCATAACAGTAGGGATGTTCTCATTACTGTTTTTGAAATGCATGAAGCCCACCATGACATGGTTATGTGCAGGTTTATAAACAAAATTATTGATAGCCTACACACACGCACAGTGTATGAATTGGCGAAGAGCATAGATTTAACCTTGATTTGCAGTCTTTGGGCTCTACTAATTGAAAGCATTAATTTAGAATCGCCTTACAAGTCATGTTATCTTGACCAAAAATGTGATTGGATAATTGAGAATCTTTTCATATATTGAACACCTTGATCCACTGCACATTAACTGTATTTGGTTTAATAATATGGGATTTTTAGATATATGAAATAGCCACCCCTAGTTGCAGTAACTTGCACAAACATTTCCTGTTAATATTGACCAGTCCTGCGCACAGCTTTGAAGGATTTTTATTCCTAGTGTGACTACACTATTCTAACAAAATTGAGTAGAAGCTTCCATTAATGTGCACATAGTCTGTTCATATTGTAAAGAAATGTAGCAAAGTTCAATGATACAAATACTATGCACGATGTAAAATAGTTTCTTTGGTTTAAAGAAAAGCAGGAGTCTAGTCACTGCACTTGATTTTAGATATAGCAAGACTGTACTGAGCATGAGTGTTGCATTGTAACAGATAATGCAAAGTTAAAGAATGTAAACTACCAAGCACTGGGAAATTAGTACTACTGGGTAACAAAGTAGCTACCGAGGACAAAGTACTGGATAGAGTGACCTTCAACACAATAAATAGTTGGTCAAGACAAAGTGCATGGCAATGTACTGGAAATGCAGGTGATTGAGAGGAGATACTGTACATGACATTCAGTTGATGATCAAGAGAGCAATTGAGATAGGGTCAGTAGTGTATTTGCCCTGTTGGTAGAGAGATGTTTGTTCGGGTCGGGGCCTTGATGTAGGCTAGGACCAGTCCAACAAAATACTTAATTTTTCTGGGGGTTGGTGTGACACAATAGAAGCCTGGACTTTCAGCTACTGAGGATTTGAAGGATTAAGGTACTGGAAAGACTGTTGCTAACCTCAGACAGACTACACACTGTCGTAGATGCATCTCTCTATATATTTATTC
Source organism: Isichthys henryi (assembly GCA_026776945.1). Lineage (NCBI taxonomy): Eukaryota > Metazoa > Chordata > Actinopteri > Osteoglossiformes > Mormyridae > Isichthys > Isichthys henryi. The sequence continues at coordinate 7,621,322 of JAODJX010000043.1, forward strand.
TTTGCTGAATTACTTAAGCCCAAAGAAGAGTTTGGACACATTAATGTAATTTACAACATTTCAGTTAGGTTACTTTAGCCAGTAAACAGCTTTACTGGTAACTTTTGAACTATTGTCATGGTACTAAGCTCCAGTTCATGGATGAATACTGTAAGACTTTCACTGTAGTTCAGGAGTTATTATATTTACATTAGTGATGATTCCCAGTTCTCATTCATGCCACAAAGTTCCATGAAACATTCCTTCTACTAACCATCTGGGCAGTGTTCAGTTAACTTGAGATGGTCATTCAAGAATTAGCACTCTTGTGCAGTGTGCCCTCAGGGTGTATTTACAAGTGCTGTCTATGTGCCTGAAGCTCTTATCTTGGAGTTCTATGGGATCTTATAAATATTTTATGCATAACTTACTGTTGCTTGAGGTCACATTGATCGGAACCTATGATTTAAGTTACCCCCACTTAATAGAGCTTAATGCTTTTTAAAATCAATTGATCAGTGTGTTTAATTATTAAACATATATTTAAGTACGTTCTGCGTTTTAATTAAACTTGCTTCAATTTTTCTTTTTTTTAAAAAAAAAAAAAAGATTACAAAAGGAAGATTGCAAGAAAGCAAATACACATAGTTGGGAAATTGTCGCTTAACATGAGGCACACCCTCATCACACCACTGTCCAAGCCAGCATTCCCCAATTGTTGATCATTATTTACGTAAACGGTGCTGCAACACATGCGTAAGACCTGCGCTATTCTCGTCAACAGTACCAGGGAAAAGTTTTCTAAATGACGCTCCATATTTGCCCTTAAAGGGAGTTGCAGTTGACTAACAACTTTATTACTTAAAACTTTATTTAAACACGAATAATAATTATTAAGTAATATGTGTCCTATATTTTAGTAGCCAAAAAAATATTTTTAACTGATCTTGTATAAACTAATTCATTTGATTTTGGACAGGCGCTCAGAAGACAGCTTTCCCTTTGGGTCCTATCGGTGAGGCTGTGAGGGTTTATGTTGTACTGCGGTGTCTCCTTCACTTCGCCCTCCAGCTGGAGAGATTTGTCGTCGCCGTGGGACGCCATAGTCAACCAAAAGAGTAAAACTTTGCACTGCATTACATTTCCACTTCATCTTTTACCCGTAAGTCTCATTTAATACTTCTTGTTACGCAGGTGTCAAGCAAAGTACTTTGGGTTTGTTTGACTTCCGTGCCGAGTTTTGCGTGAGTTTGAAGGAGGCCCCTGTAGTCCGCAGATTCCCGGTGAAGACAACGTGCTCCGGTACTGTCAGGCTGCTTCGGAGACTGACATTTGCGGAGCTTGTTTCTGTAGTTCCAGCTTCGTGTTGCGTTACGTTGCTGCCTTGTTTATTTAAGTTATTTATTACGAACTCTGAGAACTTTTTTTTCATTATAGCCATAAGTTTGGTGTAGTTACCTTGAAGAGCGCTACCATTGTAGCATTTTGTTCCTAAAAGGAGATTGAATTTCAAACAAGTGACCTCATTTCGTGTCAGGATTTTTTTGGAGTCTACTAGTTAAACGTTTATTTCCTTTTCCTTTCGATTTGGTATTGGTAAGGGAAGTGGTGTTACTAGTATTGTAACTTTTTTTTCTTTTGTGTTTAAGTCACTGGTTATTGCAGTGTGTAGTTATTTAATCTATCTGGTTAGTCCCTTTTTGAAATTATCCATAACCGGCAACCGCGCGAATATTAAAAAGTACGTTTCAGGTTTTCAAAGGATGGTGCAATATAGATGTTAACATGGCTGCCTCCTGTTAACCTTGCTGAGCTGAACTCGTAGTTATGAGGCACATGACAGTGGTTCACAGTCTTTTAATAATGAATTTTTCTTGGTCGTTAAACTGAAACATGGTTGTCCTGATTGTTAAAACCATTAGGGTTCTTTGTGCATTTAATCCGCAAAATGATATATTGGTGGCAATTCAATTTAGCATTATTGTAAAAGTATTTGAGTTAATGCGTGTCTGATGCAAGCCTTTTATTGAATGCGTTTGGCACTGGCTTTTTACTTAATGAAAAGGCAAATGTGCTGTGTTTATGAATTTGTGTGCATTATTCGTATATTGAACTAAAGGCTGGCGGATGGAATATTCAGATGGTCGCTGTTGAAAATCTTGTAGGTCATTCACGCAGCACCAGGAATGTAGTTGCTTTTTCTGAATGGATACTTCCGCCTGAGGCGTAATGCCAGTGATGTGTGATTTGTGACTGCCTAATACAGAGCCTCAAAACTCTCTCACCGAAACGTGCCATTTCCCAGGTCTGAGGCCATGAGTTTGCACTCTTGCGGCACGTGATGCTTGGTACCTATATTACTGGTCCCTCCTTATGGTTTTATTGTGTACAGTGTTGTTTCTGGTTAACACTAAACACTGATGTACTCTCCATTAACTGGATTATCTTTCTGTCATAGGTAGCATGGCTGTTCCTCCATCGTATAGTGACCTCGGCAAATCTGCCAAAGACATCTTCAGCAAAGGATATGGTATTTAATACATTTAGTCTGTAGTTTTTTTTTTTTTTTTTTCTTCCACAACACAAGGCTGAATAGTCTGTCATTTGTTACTGTTTAATGTAGCACTGTGGTAGTTTAGCAGTAGTAGATTTGCCTTGTTAGGCTTTGAAGGCATCCAAACTATAACAGATTCATGCAACCTTAATATTTTCATCCGGAATGGTAGAACAGCCATCACATTAATAATCTGTCTAAACATCCCTTTTGTTGAGTTTTATGTAGAGCAGACAGACATATGCAATGTGAGACAGAAAACCAGTGTTGGATGTGAATTTTATATAATGAAAGAAGCGAATCTACCTAAACATACCAACTCTCCCATTTTCCTATACTACATGAAAGGGACAAACCAACCAAACGCACAATGACGAAATGACCAAAATCCAGAAGTGCCAAAGTGTTTGATCATGCAAAATCAGACATAACGTAGTATTGTTAGTGATCAACCTGATAAAGGAAGTATCGTGTTATGTAAAGTCCTAAGTTATTGTGTGGTGTATTTTTTTTTTTTTTAACCGTTCGTTTGTAAGGTGCTTTGGCGTATAATGGTCAGTGTACTTGAAAGTTTTTGCTTGTGGTTGATAGTTCAGCACTCTTATATGTAAAGGTAAGGATTGAGCAGGCTATTTATTGGGCATTAGTTTATACATTTACTACCGAGAGATTTAAAATCAAGTGAATGTTCAGCTTTTAATGATGCTCAATACCAGACATTGCTAAGCACCCCCTTCTGAATGTCCTTAGGTTTTGGTCTCGTGAAACTTGATGTGAAAACCAAATCTGCAAGTGGAGTGGTAAGTGGGAGTCTGCTTTTTTGGTGTGTGGAGTGAATTTTCGGTAGTGCACAGCAGCACATGTCTGATTAGATAAATGTAAACGTACTGTTCCATTCATGGCTTGTAAGCACGAAACATGCACCTATCTTGAATTTTGTGCAGGAATTCAAAACATCTGGTTCCTCCAACACTGACACCAGTAAAGTTAATGGGAGCCTTGAAACCAAATACAAGTGGTCAGAGTACGGACTGACCTTTACAGAGAAATGGAATACCGACAATACCCTCGGAACAGAAATTACCATTGAAGATCAGGTGTGTACACAAGTTATTTGTTGAATTACAAAATAATTGGTTCTTAATTGGTTACCTGGTTTTCTCTGGATTCTTATTTGTGGCCTCCCTCCTAGATTGCCAAAGGTGTGAAGTTGACTTTCGACACAACATTCTCACCAAACACTGGGTAATGTTCATCTTGCTTTTGTGAACATAGATTCTAGGGTCTTTTTAGCCTCTTAGTATCCAAATTAAATTTTGTTTAGTGTAATGAAGGTTGGCTTTATTAAAATTTTGCAACTAGGTATCAACCAAGAAGTTGCTGGTTAATGTTCATGTCCAACAACCTTGATGACCTCAGTGTCTGTTAGAGGACGTGCGTATTTTTCACTGCAGGGTGGCAGAGAGAATGAGTATATCCTAACCCTATGGTTTCGGTTAAGCAAAGTATAAAAAGATACTCCTGTACATAAGACTTTTTGCCATTTTTATCAGTTTCAGGATATACATTATTTTCCTTATCGTATTAGATATGATGCATATATGAAAACCTTCCTTCCGTTTCTACTCATTTAAATGTTTCCTCTCCAGCAAGAAAAGCGGGAAGGTGAAGACGGCGTACAAGCGCGAATACGTCAACCTCGGCTGTGATGTGGACTTTGACTTTGCTGGTCCAGCCATTCATGGTGCCGCTGTGGTCGGCTATGAAGGATGGCTTGCTGGCTACCAAATGACCTTTGATACAGCCAAATCTAAATTGACCCAGAACAACTTTGCTGTTGGTTACAAGACCGGGGATTTCCAGCTGCATACCAATGTGTAAGTCAGAATATGAGATGGTGTGTACTTAATGTCAAATCCCCCCTTGTCTTGTATTAAAATATTTTATGGTAGAATTCCCCTTTAAGGTTGCAAAGTAGAGTAGCAAGAGTTAGCATGGTCAGGTTTTGTTCTATTTTTAGATTGAAAAGTGCGTTGTGCTTTTTAGGACAGTTTTAAAACCTGGTAGCAACTTAAAAAAAAAAAAAACATTTATGGCAGTACCTTTTTTTTTAGTTTTTACAGCCAAATGTCTCTTTCAGTAACGACGGTACAGAGTTCGGTGGCTCGATTTACCAGAAAGTGAGCGACAAACTGGAAACTGCCGTCAACCTGGCGTGGACCGCGGGCAGCAACAGCACACGCTTTGGCATTGCGGCCAAGTACCAGCTAGACAGAAGCTCCTCCATTAGCGTAAGTTACTGCTTGGTGGCCTCATTCTGCAGCTTTAGAGCCGTAAAGCTGATGTTAGTGTGGCTGTGTGGGGAAAGGCAGCTTCCTGAGTTGCTTTAGCAGTTCTTCGCAGAACAAATAATCGTTTCTGATTCAGTACTTGTAACCAGTAATGTAACTGAAGCCTTTCTCCTGTTTTTAGCAGTTTCCTATTTTTTTTGGGGGGGGGACATCATCACTGCCTTTTATTTAATTTTTCAGGCTAAAGTGAATAATGCCAGCCTAGTTGGAGTTGGATACAGTCAAACCCTGCGGCCAGGTATGACCATTCTCAAGCCACACTGTGAGACCGATGTGAAACTATTGATGGCTCTTGCAGGTGAAATGATCTGGTGTAGCCACTTTGTGAGAATAACTTCCGTGAAAGCCCCTTTGAATATCATATCCATTTGGTGTGGAGTTTGTGTACATTGCACCAATTCTGTGATATAAAGGGATGAAATCCATTCTGACTGTAACCACCTGGATATGCAGTCGGCCCTCTGACCCTAGATTGGAAATATTCAGGGGGAAAAAACATCCAGAAAGTTTCAAAAATCAGAACTTGAATTTGTTGTGCTGAGTATTACACTGAAAGGTTAAGTGCCCTTAACCTGCAATCACTTCAACCTGGGTGTGATTCAACTATCCCCTGTGGAAACAGTCGACTGTATAATATAATTGTATAATACATTTTACAACGGAGCTTCCTTTTTCGTTACTTGCAGGTGTGAAGCTGAACTTGTCTGCCCTGATTGATGGGAAAAGCATCAATGCTGGTGGTCACAAGCTGGGGTTGGGTTTGGAGCTAGAAGCGTAAGGGTCTGCTGGGGCTAATGTCAATGAAGGGGAATATCTGAAGAATTCGGCCTTAAGTTCATTTCCAACTTGTCCAGCATGGGATTTCCTCCAAGGGCTGTTGCAGCACCGAGATGCGTGACCCTGTAATACTGTTAGATGAAATGTGAGCTGATCTCCACACATTTGGTTTGTATTTAAAGATGCAGAAAAAGTTGTGATAGGGTGATAATTTGCACTTCAGAGAGTAACCCAGACTCCATCCCCTACCCTCCAAGTGAAATGCACTTGTGTGAAATGTTGACACCTGCACATGGTTTTGCTTGTTTCCAAAACTTGGTGAAATCGATGTTGGTTATGGACTGGGGCCTGGCTGCTGTCTAATAATACTACAGTGTTCTTAATGTGGTCTCCGGTTGTTTAAGAACTGGAATGTAAACCTCAATGTTATGAAGCACTCACACATGTGTATTTGTCTTTATTTACACATAGGTCCTGCTTAATATATAATTTTTGCCCAGTTAATCTCCATTCTTGCTACACTTTCTGATGCATAGTTTTTATATACACCAAATCTTCCCCCCCCCAAAAAAAAAAATTGTGTTTGGGGGGGGGGGTGCTATTTATTTAAGTAGGGTGCTTATTTGTGGATCTGGTAAGGTTGCCTTCACAAACTAAATTGAGTTTATGTTCTATCCAAAGAATTGAAATTTCTGGTGCAGAGCGATGCCTCTGATGGCACTTACGGAATTCTCTACTAGATTGGTCAGTGTCTCTCCACCAACATGTCATTGACAGGTTAAGATATTGCTGGCAAACTTCGGACGTCCTCTTATGTTATGTTGATCTTTTGAATAAAGACTTTGACATCAAACCCAATACGTTCACCAGGCATTTGTTTTATTTAAGATGTTATGAAGGGGGAAATATTAGACACCTCTGTAACAAAACATACTATTTGTATGCCTATTTTGTGATGACTGGATCATTTTTAGATGGATATTCTTCAATAAGTAATGCTTAAATATCCCAGTGACCCACTTGCCATGGATCTTATGTCTTGTACAAGATATGACTGATTACGTCCTGTTGCTTTTAACAGTTGAGTTCCCAGTGTTTGCTTAGACTTGCACAACCCTTTCAACACCCACACCCTGCTAACTCCATTTTTCTTTTGCAGAAGTGATTAAAACTAGTGTTCTGTATGTATATTTGAGTTAGGTGTACTTCACATGTGCAGTACACCTATTTTCTGATGTCTCAATGTAAATTAGATATAAACAATGAGGATACATAACTTCAATATGTAAAGTGGAAACAATTTAGATAAAACAATTTTATACTTATGAAATAAAGCCTCATCTAATTACCCTTTCTTTAGCTTGAATGTACAGTATGTCCTGGAAAGTCTCAGTACTCTACCCCATTAATCATTGTGCAGTCTGCCGAAGAAATTATACCAAATCAGAAAGGCATTGTCTAGATTTATTTTTGACCTTTCCAACAAGCTGGTGATGAGTTGGGGAAATGCCTTCAGCATACAAATGTTGCCGCCTTTTATGCATTTTGCTGTTAATTTGGTCTTTTAGATATTTTTCACACTGAACTTCTTTCATCAAACCATTCTGCCGCCTTTTAAAATATTGTCTTTCATATAGCTTTGTACTCATTGTTTTTATGATTTTTTTTTTTTTGATTTTTTAAAAAAAAGGTCTACTTCATTATGTTACTGCATTATCTGAATCATCAGTACCTTTGGTGCAATTTTACATTAGGATGATTTACTTCCTCCTGTTCACCTTGCGGGCCTTTTCAATTTCAGCATCTTCAGTTTTTTTTTTCATGAGGCATGGGCTCGTTTTACATATGTAAGTATTCTGCACGACTCGCATTCTTTCAGGGCTTACTGATTGATCCTTTCACTGATGATCCTGTTAATTCTTATGTCATTCACAGCTTCTAAAAGTTCTTCCTGGTCATTTGTATCACTGATTATGAACTTTAGGTAATATTACAAGCTTTATATTCCAATTGATTCATATTATGCTTTGGGGGACATGTTGGACCCAGAATCTACGATAGATGATATTTTGCAAGTATTGCCATTTTAAACTTAAACTCTGTGAATTGAACTATGCTTTCAATAACGCCTGAAATTGTCATGATTTATAACTTTCTGGCTCTCTGCTGAATAAATGGTTACCTTTTGTTGCTGTTGGGTTTTGAGGTGGGAACCTTTTTGCAGTTCATTGGCTGGGTTAGTCTCATTGTTACTAAACTCAGAGGACATTTCAGTCTACTCTTGTCATTTTGCTCCAGGGTCATACTTTTGCTTCTTGTATTGTGATTTGAAGCACACAAGAACTTTGCTTTGTGTCTGCATTGTCATCATGGGTCTTTTTCTGTGTTCTGTTTCTGGGCCAAGTTCATCTTCACTACCTTTTCTGCTTTTTATACTGCTCTCTTCTTGCAGGAGCAAGTCTCATGTGATATATCCTTCAGGGCATTTTCTAATACTGGAACATATTCTCCTTCAGGAGTCACTTCAGTGTCATACTTTTTCCCCTCTTGTCTTTCTTTCTCTGCAAGTCCTGTTTTCTACTCTTCTTAATTCAGTTTGACCTTTGATTTCCCCAGAATTTGAGGGCATCCTCCCTCTTATGTGGTTTGAGTTATCTTCTCAGCAGATGTGGTTCTGCTCTGCTAATTGTGTTCTTGGGCAACATTTGTCATAAGCATTAGTGATTATGCAGGTGGTTCGGCAACCAAAAATTGGGAGGAACTGGAGCATCTTCATCTTGCAGGAATATTAGAAAGCAATAAATGGAAAGTTATTTCACAGCTGTAATTCCATATGGCGTTTGGATGTAACCATTATATTTAAGCATTGTGGCCCAGTGGTAATGAAACATGGATAGATGAATTGTATTTATACTATGCTTTATTTCTGCATAATATGGAGACAATTTTTTATATCTGTGTTACATGGCTTCCTATTTAACATGCAGTGACGCTATCTCAGCGTCTAATGCCATTATCACATCGACCAAGTTTAAATATTTGGCCAAGTAGACAGACATTTCATACACGTACATGTATGTTTAAGCTACCGCTGGGCGTATTTTAACGGTGGAATGAGCACAGGTATCCGTATTTAGTGTTAAAAGTTATGACATGCTGAAGTGAGGAGGAATTAAAGCGCTGCCTGATAACGACTGAGCTGTGGACTATGTCTTTCCTGAAGCTCATTCACACTCCCTCTTTTAAACGCACAACAAATGTATTTAGAGTTTGATCCAGGAGTGAAACAAGAGAGCCATCATACAATTAACCCGAATCGTTCAGTACCAGATTCAGACAATGAGCCGCACAGTGCACGTACAAAGCAAGGGGCTCCCGCTCCGCTATTCTCGCTTGATCACCAGAATAAATTCCGCTCATGTTCGCCGCGCCGTCATAACCCTGTCCACGGCATCTGGAGAAATCTAATTCACCAATCCTGATATCTGTAGCAACACCCATTTCGTCTCGATCAACTAAAACATACCCGAAGACCTGGCTCAGATTATCGCGCTTTGCTACATGTTGAGTGGTGTCCATAATGATGGAATAAAATGGAGATGCATTTATTTAATCGACTACGTTGCTCTTAACTCTTTGTGATAATGTATAAATGATCTCATCCTGAATAGCATGGCTCAGATATTTAACTGATCCCTCAGGCCGACTGATCAGTTCTTTCAGGACAGGGTCATAGCGGGCCAACAGTTCAATGATGGACAGAAAGTGTCCTGCGTTCCCCTGCCCAATTAATGGACTCTCTATGTCCCCTAAAGGCCATGTTACACGAGGCTAATGTCAATGTGACATTCACAATGCGCTCTAACACTTGCCTCCAAAAGTTAGCCGCATTACGAATATCCCTCTCCGTATCAGCATCTATTGTATCATGGCGTTTCCACTGCTCGTAGACCACACACGCACCGAGATGGATCTGGGTAGATTCATGCGCTGCAATTTTGGAGGAGACATGTTTCCAATCTCTAACTTCGTTTACCCAGGCATTATTGTAGGGGGACTGGCAAAAAGCCAGCAAGGCAGGTAATACTCACAGTCAAGTTTGGGCGAGTCGCGTAACCAGCTTCGTGGAAGTTTAATACCGGCTTTAGTGACAGATGTGTAGTGATGGGTTGAAAATCTGCGATTGCCAGCGACGGGAAAGGGACCCTTGGGCTTACATGGGCCAGTTTGAAGGATATACCGCTTCACATTAGCATCTGCAATGTTTTCAGGGAAATTACCACGATCTGTCGGAAAATTAGCTTCCATGCTAGGGATCATGCTGCTCACTTCAGCTAACTCTCCACGTTCCCCTCCCTCCTGTTTTTGGTTGCTCTTTTCAGCTAACTCCTCTCCACGTGCACCAACCTCCTCTATACGTTGGTTGGAGCTGCTGCTAAGCACCACGCTACTGCTGGTACCACAGGGCAATGCATGTTCAAGGCGAAGTAAAAAAAAGAATCTTTGGGAGTTTAGCGTTTGCCTCATCTTTATTTTTCTTTTCCTTCCTCTTCTGTGCCCCACTTTTACTTTTAAACATGTTGAATTTCTTTCTGAAACAAACGCAACCAGGCATGCACCTTCCTAATCTAGATGTATGCAGTCAGACGGACGAGGACGTTAGGCAGCCTTTAGATCCTACCCATCATGCACTGTAGTTTTTTGCAAATTCCTCAAACGGAAAACCATTTAATACAAAAGGAAAAGCTTAGTTTGACTTCAAAACATTACTATTAGCACCACTGTATAATGTTCAGACAGTAAGAAGGTATTGAAACTCAACCCAGCTGACCGTCATGGCAAGACGTCAAAGGTAGGCCCAATGTTCTATTTTTTTAGCAGTAGTCTTATTTATAAGGCTGTTGTGTAACCTGAGTGTTTTTTCATCATAATTATGACGTTGGCAAAGTTGGTTGTAAATGTTGCTGAAGTTGTGTGAACTGTTTATGACTTAGGCATGTGATGTTTCCTATGTTCTAATTTAGTATTTTTTGTGTGCGAGGGGGTGCTTGGTTCATTATTGTAATATGCTTGGAAACCATAATACTACTTGATTATCTCAGCACATATGCATAGCTGAGAGAGAAAAAGGCTACTACCCAAATTAAATAGTTTACTAACGAATTTAAATACTTCCCTGAGTCACCTGGAGTTTGATTTTGGAACTTTGAGTGTCTAATGACTATGGTTATGCACTGTAGAGTAATTATATAACATGTCTTGGCTTTGTCACTGTGTGAAGCTGTTTTCGGTGTCCCTTCTTCTGCTATGGGGTGCATGTGCAGATACTGAAGACAGTATCTTGTAGTAACTGAACATAGTGGATTAATTAAATTTTTGTGGCTGTTAAGCAATGTCAGTATAATGCTTATGACCGGGTTCCCCGAGGTGCTTTGTGGGGGGGTACTTCAGGAGTATGGGGTTCGGGGTCCACTATTGTGGGTGATTCGGTCCCTGTATGAACGGAGCAGAAGCTCCGGGAGAGTCTCAGATTAGAACCGCTGCTTCTTCACGTCGAAAGGAGCCAGTTGAGGTGGTTTGGACACCTAGCTTGGATGCCTCCTGGGCGGCTACCCGGAGAGGTTTTCTGTGCATGTCCTACAGGGAGGAGGCCCCGGGGCAGACTCAGGACATGCTGGAGGGATTATATCTCTCGGTTGACCTGGGAACGCCTCGGCATCCCCCCCAAAGAGCTGGTAGAGGTAGCTGGGGAGAGGGAGGTCTGGGTATCTCTCCTGAAGCTGCTACCCCCGCGAACCAAACCCCGGACAAGCGGAAGGTGATGGATGGATGGAGTATAATGACATAGCAGGCAAACACATAGCAGAACAGTCTCATGTCTGTCCAGTCAGGTTGGGGAGTATGCACTGGTAGAGCACTTTTCCGTGCTCACCACACTATGAAATGCTGGTTGACAATCCCCCATGCTGACACACAGTTCAATTCCACCCTCTGGTCTGCCACATCTGTCTGCCGCAGCCAGGTGTTACATGGGTGTCCCTGTGACTTGGTCCAGCCACTCGGGACCTCAGCAGTGAAGATCCAGCCAGCCGGATCACCCTCAGGGAAATGCGCCACATGGTCATAGTGTTGTATGTAACTCAGTGTTTCTCAAACCAGTCCTCTGGGACAAGTTTCCAGGGAATTGGGAGAGAGAGAAAAAATGTGGAGAGTCTGGGGGTCCCCGAGGACTGGTTTGAGAAGCACTGCTGTAACTGACACATCCTCACAAAAGAGGATATATGCCTCATTCAGGACTCCCTGAGCAATCACTCGTTCGATACAAAGTCAAACGGGCGGTACCCAAGGATTCTCTGAAGAGACACAATATCAAAGGAGTCCGTTGTTTGTCTCAGGTCACTGGATTATAGGGCTGCAGCTATCGATTATTTTAGTAATCGAGTATTCTATCGATTATTCCCTAGATTAATCAAGTAATGCTATTATCTTATTAAAGGTTAATAGTAATTATTCAAAAAAGAGAAAATAGACGGGTCTCTTAAAATGAACAACTCATGGGTTTCCGTTTTAGGAACATTTTTAATGATTGAACTCCATACAACAACTGACAAAAGAACTAAACCCTTTTAGTGCATTTATGTACATATTTGTTTTGCTTTTTAAAAGAAAACACTTTCTTAAATGCAAAAATAAATAAAATGTCAAATTACTGAAAAAGGCATACATATATCTTAAGCTAAGGCATAAATTAAAATTACTTCTGAATTCTTACTCGGCTCTTTTCCTTGTGTGTGTGTGTGTGTGTGTGTGTGTATAAAAAAAAATATCTGCACTTTCTCAACGGAGTATTCGGCTAGATAGTACTCATAGCCTGGGTCCTTATTGAGCTAGCATCGGAAAAATTCATCGCAGAGTCTCAAAGCTCTTATGTAAGTCGTCCTCTGGCTAAGGGCGTCTGCCGAATAATGTAAAAGTTACCTTGAGACTCTGTATTCTTGTACATTTATAGGAGGCATAAAAAAAGTTCTGACAGGATTGTATTTCCTGGATGAGGTAGGACTGCTGTGTGCATGTAAGTGAATGTAAGTGAGAGTGTGTGTTTAAGGGTGTTAGAGAATGGGTGTGTGTGTGTGTAAGCCTTTAAAGGAGCATGTGGCGGTTGGATAATTCAGGGTCTCAGAGTTTCACTGGCCCAAGGCTGTTGGGGGTGGGTAATTTTTATATTATCCATCCATCCATTTTCCAAACCGTTTATCCTACTGGGTCACTGGGGGTCCGGAGCCTATCCTGGAAGCAATGGGCACGAGGCAGGGAACAACCCAGGATAGGGGGCCAGCCCATCGCAGGGCACATGCACACCTATGGGTAATTTAGCAACTCCAATTAGCCTCAGCATGTTTTTGGACTGTGGGGGGAAACCGGAGTACCCAGAGGAAACCC
>JAODJX010000043.1:7636370-7648498 GCA_026776945.1 Isichthys henryi
TAAATGTAATTGCACGTGTTCGATTTAGAGAATACCATATCGTGACCGTAAACAGTATCCTAGCATGCAATATCAGACTTTTACCAGACTTGTTAGTGTTTTTGGTTTGTTTGTCTCTTGAAAAAAGAATATCGCAAAGAACATACTAAAATACTTTATAAAGCTTTTAATGTGGTTTGACAAGTTCCTGTTTCTTGTTTGTTTGTCTCTCGGAAATAATCTTACTCCAAAACTGCAAAAATATAAAGCAACAACACACAGCAGCGTATTCATGGAGGCAACCATGTTTGTTCCTAGTTGTGGTAGCTCGAAAGGGAGATCGTCGGACGTGATGTCACTCAACTCGGAATTTCCGCGTTCCGAGAGAAAACGAACGCACCATTAATTAATTAATTACACGCATGACGTTTGCATGCCGGGAAGTTCCGATGTGTTATCTACTATTTCTCCCGGATATCACGTAAAGCTGTGAGAACTGGTATTCAATTAACTTACCTTGTAAAATTAAGTTTTAATAAATGACATAAATCCTGTAATAGTACACGTAAGTTAATGGTTTATTTATTGTTAGTTACTGTAATGTTGCGGTGATTTATTTGTTTAATCGTCCACTCTGTGAAGAAGGCATTCAAGTAAGAATTGTATTGTACTCTGCCCATGACAATAAAAACTTTGAATCCTTGAAATACATGTATTTGGTCTTTTTCCTGCCAACTATGTTTTTTTTTACACAGGACCACTACACAATAGCTTATTTTTTTCACCGCTAACAGTTTGGATCAGGAGTTGGTTATTGTAAAAGAAGGAATGTGCATGCAGGTGATATTTGTATAGATATATCTACACCCTTCTGGCAGTGCTGTCATTGCAGTCATGTCTCGCACCCTACGAGGCGTAGAAGTTGTTCGACTTCGCTGCAGTCAGTTTATACTCCACTCCTGCAGCGGCCAGCAGATCTCGCCTCACGTCACGTCAGATGCAGAAATTCCAATGTCGTCGGTGATTGGCCGTTGTGTTGACGTTCTGTAAACCTCTGCTCGATAGGCGATAGACCATCGAGTTGTCTGTCTCAGCACTTTCTCTAAAACTGAGCAAACTTTTTTGGCCGAGTCTTATAGTCTGTGTGTATCATCGTGATCGTACTAATTTTTTATCGATAAAAAAATTGAGATCGTTTTATCGCCCAGCACTACTGGATAGTGTCCAAGTCTCGCAGCTATACAGCAAGACAGGGAGCACCAAGACTCCAAAGACGTGGACCACTGACCCTTCTAAAGATATCGGGAGCACCATTCAGCGACTTCCTAATGCTCTCCTGATCTATCCACTTACTTCAGAGGAAGAGTCACCAGAGTCATGATGCTACGATTATACAATTCCTCGGTAAGACACCACCTAGAATACTGCGTGCAGGTTTGATTACCATACCTTAAAAAAAGACATTGCTGCCTTGGAAAAGGTTCAACGGAGGGCTACAAGAATAATTCCTGGTCTTAGAGGAATGTCTTATAAGGAGAGGTTAGCTGAGCTGAATCTGTTTAGCCTCGCGCAAAGGAGACTAAGGGGGGGACATGATCCAGGTATATAAGATTCTACCAGGTCTTGATGCTGTTTAGCCAAATGGCTACTTTAATATTAGTTTAAATACTAGAACTCGTGGTCGTAGGTGGAAACTGGATTTGAGGAAGCACTTCTTTACAATGCGTATAGTATGAGTATGGAATAGTTTTCTTGTTAGTGTAGTGCAATCTGAGACCTTAGGTTCCCTTAAATCAGAGCTAGATAAGATTTTAACAACTCTGAGCTATTAGTTAAGTTCTCCCCAAACAAGCTTGATGGGCCAAATGGCCTCCTCTCCTTTGTAAATTTCTTATGTTCTTCTTATGAATGGATAAAAGTAGATGCTAAAAACTCTAATGTCTTAATTGTTGGGGTTTGTTATAGAGCACTCAATGTAGCTGCAGAGGAAAGCAGAATGTTATATGATGTGATATCAGAATTAAGAGTAATAAAAATGATGTGGTGGTTATGGGTGATTTTAATTTACCTGGGATTCAGTGGGACACAGTCTCCGGCTCTTCTATAAATGAACTTGAGATGGTGCAATTAGTACGGGATTTTTTTTTTTTTTACTGTTTAATACCCATACCAGGGCTGAAGCCCTTCTTTATCTTGTTTTCTCTAATAACCAGGATAGGATTGGAAAATTAGAGGTTTTAGAACCACTGGACGGTAGTGGTCATAATATAGTTAAATTCGAGGTTAATTTTAGTGTCCGAAGAGCAAAGTCCAAAACAAAAGTATGCACTGTTAGGAAGGCTAACTTTAATGGTATGAGACTAAAACTAAAAACTGTGAACTGGATGGAGTTAAATCGCAAAACGGATGAAGAGGCATGGGAATTTTTCAAAAGCACATTTTTGCAAGTGGAAAAGGACTTCATACCTGTTTCCAGCAAAACTAAATCTAGGAAACTACAACCAAGGTAGTTAACTAAGGAAATTAAGAATAAAGTCAGGAGGAAAGGGGCTCTGTTCCACAAATGGAAGATAACTAATGATTTCAAAATTAAACAGGAGTATCTCAGTCTACAGGTTTACTTAAAAAATAACATTAGACTCTCCAAGAGGAATGTAGAAAAAAAAATTGCGTTGGAGGCTAAGGATGACAATAAAAGTTTCTTCCAATATTTTAACTCCAGAAGAGCTCTAAAAGCTGAAATCACAAATTTGCAGGATAGTAAGGGCCTTATAATTGAAAATGAAATTGATATAGTAAATGAGTTCAATGGTTATTTTACACGGGTAATCACAGTATTTAGTGTTCATCACTATTTTTAGTATGAATACAGCGTCATCTATGACCAACATATGTGTAACTGAGGCTGATGGGGTACATCAAAAATAAATAAATTGCAGGGCCCTGATGGCATCTTACCTATAGTTTTAAAAGAGATGAGGGATATTATTAGCCAACCTTTAACATTAATATTCCAGAAATCGTTATCTGCTGGCGTGGTACCCTCAGATTGGAAACAAGCTAATATAACGCCCATATTCAAGAAAGGGGATAGAAGTAATCCAGCGAAATATAGGCCAATCAGTTTACCTGGCATTACTGGAAAAATAATGGAAGCTATAATTCAAGTGACAATGGTAGATTACCTGGATGCAAATTAGGGCTGCAGCTATCGATTATTTTGGTAATCGAGTATTCTATCAATTATTCCATCGATTAATCGAGTAATCGGACAAGAAATACTTTTGTCTTATTAAAGAGCAATCATAACTATTCTTAAAATGAATAACTCATGGGTTCAATGATTGAACTCCATACAAGAACTGACAAAAGAATTAAACCCTTTTAGTGCATTTATGTATATATTTGTTTTGCTTTTTAAAAGAAAACATTTTCTTAAATGCAAAAATAAATAAAATGATGTCAAATTTACTGAAAAAAGGTATACATATATCTTAAATTAAAGCATGAATTAAAATGGCCTTTACTCTCTGTGTTCTTGCACATTTATAGGAGGCATAAAAAAAAGTTCTGACAGGATTGTATCTCCTGGATGCGGTAGGAATGCTGTGTGCATGTTCATATGTGTGTAAGTGAAGGTGAGTGAGTGTGTGTAAGCCTTTAAAGGAGCATGTGGCGGTTGGATAATTCAGTGTCTCAGAGTTTCACTGGCCCAAGGCTGTTGGGGGAGGGGAGGTGGGTAATTTTTGTGTTATATTTATAATATATTATTTACATTATAATTATGTAATATTATTCATATTAATCTAAATCTGCATAATAATATTACTAAAGCTTTTAAATAGATATAGTTGAGTACAGCCCATGCTCCCCTTTAGACTCACCCCTGCATGCTGCACGTATCACTGACAAAGTGTGACGTCTGCTCTAAGCAGAAGTCTCTGCTCTTAGTGTACAGACAGGCTCCAGCTCCATGTTAATTAAACTACGACAGCATCATTTTCACTGCTGTTATCAGTGTTTTTATTGAGGAAAATAGGGGCTGCTTGGGCTGAATCTCGTTATACTTTTTTTTATTCACACATATGCCCACAAATATGTTTCTATCGTAGGTTTATTTTAGCCGCAGTTGTGAGTGAAACGCTCGCGCTTACCTTGTACTGGTTCCACTCTGTGGACTGGATGCATAGACTGGGTGCTTTCTGTTGAGATGTTGAATCATTAACGTTGTGCTATTGTGGTAAACTAATTTGGATTTACAGTGGACACACCGTACAGTATTTTTGCTTTTCTTTTGTGTGAAATGGTCCCAAACTTTAGACATTTTACGTTTTTTTTCTCTGACTTTCCTTGCTATTTCCCCTGTCTTCCTCCATTGCACCATCAAATCAAACCCGCTACACGTAATGCAGCGTAAGCACACTGTGCGACAGTAATAATCCTGCGAGTGAAACACAGTGATCACTAAGCAGTACATAGTCGTGCGGATTACACGAAGCATCGAAGCAAAGAATTTGCAACGAGGATTTTTTGTAATTGAGTTATTCGAGTTACTCAATGAATCGTTGCAGCCCTAATGGAAATAGCATTCTGAGGGTTAACCAACATGCATTTAGGAGCGGTACATCCTGTTTAACGAATTTACGTGAGTTCTTTGAGGAAACTACAAGAGAAATTGATCACAAAAAGGCCTACGACGTAATCTACTTAGATTTCCAGAAGGCCTTTGAAGTTCTCCCCGACAAACGGCTCTTGCTTAAGCTCGAAGCCGCAGGGATTTTAGGAACTGTAGCTGCTTGGATCAAAAACTGGTTAACTGACAGGAAGCAGCGAGTAGTTATTAGAGGCACAATGTGACAGTGGGCAGGGTTCAATTGTAGGACCATTATTGTTCCTAATTTACATTAATGATATTGACACCAATAAATACAGTAAACTGGTTAAATTTGCAGATGACTCCAAGGTGGGTGGTGTAGCAGATTCTGATCTAGCAGCAGAGAGGCTACAATGGGATCTGGATTTAATTAGCGACTGGGCTGATACCTGGCAGATGAAATTTAACATAGATAAATGTAAAGTAATCCATGCAGGGAGAAGAAATATAAAGTACAGATATTTTATGGGTTCCACTGAAATAAAAATAGCTGATTACGAGAAAGATCTCAGTGTGTATGTTGATGCTTCCATGTCCCACTCTCACCAGTGTGGGGAAGCAATAAAAAAGGCCAACAGAATGTTGGGTTACATTTCTAGATGTGTGGAGTTTAAGTCAAGGGAGGTGATGCTACGATTATATAATTCTTTGGTAAGACCCCACCTAGAATATTGTGTGCAGGTTTCACAACACAAGCCTTAACAATCTTCAGGGTCTTATCATGGATGTTCTCCCACATCAGGATCAGCAATCACACCCAAGTCTACAAGTTCTTCACACAACATGCATGCAAATTTATTAGAAACAGCCCGTTCTTCCAGTCTGGCCAGATCCAGTCTCATTCTCATAGTAGATGGTAGCCTACTGGACTTAAACTGGATCTTCAGAGTAGCAACAACAAGTCTGTGGTCAGACTCACCAGCCACTTCCTTCAGCTGCACTGGGGGCATTTCCAGGCCAGCTGAGAGATATTCTCTTCAGTATGTCCCAGGTCCGTAAGCACCTCCCCAGAGAGGCGTCCAGGAGGTATCTTACATAGGTGGTTACGGTATCTCAAATGGCTTCTTTCAAAGAGGAGGAGCAGCAGCTCTACTTTGAGTTCCTCTTAAATGTCTGAGCTCCTCATCTCTAAGGCTGAGCCCAGACACCATGGGAAGGAAGCTTCTGCTGCTTGTATCTGTGATCTCATTCTTTTGATCACTATCCAAAGCTCGTGACCATTAGTGAGGGTAGGAATATAGATTGACTAGTAAACTGAAAGCTTTGTCTACCATGACAGAGCGGTAGAGCATCCACATTACTGCTGATGGGGCACTGATCTGTCTGTCAATCTCCTGCTTCCTTCTTTCCTTACTCGTGAACAAGACCCTGAGATACTTAAACTCCTCTGCTTCAGACAGTATACCTCATCCTCCCCCAGGAGAGGGCAATCCATCCTTTTCCAGTCAAGAACCATTGCCTTAGATTTGGAGGTGCTGATCTGCATTCCGGATGGCTCACACTCAGTTGCAATCCGCTGCACTGTATGTTGCAGCTCACAATCCAGTGATGCTAACAGGACCACATGATCTGCAAAAAGCACTGATGTCATCCTGAGGTCACTGAACCACACCCCCTCTGCCACTTGATTATATCTAGAAATTCTGTCCATAATTTTTTTTTTAACAGAATCAGTGACAAAGAACAGTCCTGACAGAGTCTAACACCCACTAGGAACAAGTCTGACTTACTACTGCAGATGCGACCCAAACTCTCGATCTCTCTCTTAATAAAGGGACCTGATGGTCCACATCAGTGGACCTCGTACCCCAAAACCTGAAGCAGCCCTGGAAGGACATGGTTGAATGCTTTTTGCAAGTCCACAAAACACATGTAGACTGTTTGGCCAAATTCCCATGACCCCTCCAGTATCCTTGTGAGGGTGAAGAGCTGGTCCAGCATTCTTCAACTAGGACAGAATCTGCATTATTCCGCTTGGATCCTGTTTTGACCAAGAGGTAGACATTCCTCCCCAGTACCCTGGCATAGACCTTCCCAAGGAGGCTGATGATTGTGATCCCCCTGGGGTTGGAACTCATCTTCCATCTTCCAATCTTCCTTTCTTAAAGATTGTGACCACCACCCCACTTTACTAGTCCAAAAGCACTGTCCTCAACCAATGTTGAGACGTGTCGGCCAAGGCAGCAAGAACATCAAGAGCTTTCAAGAACTCAGAGCAAATCTCATCCACTTATGGAGCCTTACCCACCCAAGTGTTTTTTTGACAGTCAGTGACCTTAGCCCCTGTGATAGTTAAATCCTTCTAAGTCTTTCAACTCTACTTCCTCCATATTATACGTTTGTAATGTATGATATTGACCTTGAAATTGATTGTGTGGCCCACCTACTTTTATTGTGACCTACCTGCAATTTCATTTTTGGCTATGCTATGTTATCAACTGCAGGATCTCACATTTTGTATTAACATTTCAACAAGAAATCAAGAAATGCCATTGCCAGTTAAAAACAAAAAAAAGGCATTTAACAGGAAAATAATATACTATGAAAGCTACAGGTGCCATTGTTCAAAGATTTCATGGTATACGGTACGTGTGGACGCTCCAGTGTAAGCTGGAGAGACTGGGAAAAAAGAAACATGTTTGTGTTTGTTACTCCGATAGACAGCTTGTTGTGGGGGTAAAATGTTATCAGTTTAAATGTTATATAAATTATCACTTTTTATTTGAGGGAATGGGGAAAATTGTAGTAACAACAAACCTGGATGTTGCCATGCTTTCTTTTCAAAATACATGTGAAAATGTAGCATTTATGAATAAACCTTCTGTCTATAAAGTGACTAAAGATAAGCATTACATTACACCTGAAAACCTTGTGCAGATCTCATGTTTTGTTGCTTTGTAAACTAGGTAGTGATTGCAAAAGTACCTACATTGGCTTCAAAACCTAATTCACTTCTACAACACATCTCAGCACAGTGAATCATACATTTTTAAGTACAATACGCTGTTGTGTCTCCTGTTCATCCTTTTCATCAGCACATTCTTCATTGTTTTGATTCTGCTTTTGATGGGTGGAGTCTCAGATGTTTTAGTGTTCAGATGTTGGAGTAGTTATTTTCCGTGTCTTTGCTAAGGTTAAACTGATTTAGAGCTGAGTAACAGGCTATTATTTCACGTATAACATTTAATTTGGTGTTGACTGGTGAAGTGTTATTATTCGAGTTCACTTTTAAGGTATGCATTACATAGTGCTGCAACAATGCCTGGGAATAATTAGTAATGGGAGAAATATGTGAAGACAAAAACACACACATTCCTTGATTCCTTAGACATAGTTAAGTTAAGAACTTAATTTATAGTTCTGCCCAATAGGATGTTAAAGGTAAATTTTGTGCAGTCTGATCGCTATACTCTTCAGTGTTTATTCTTCTGGTTATATTTTAAAAGCCAGCGTCACTCCATCTCCTATAGTCAGCATGCTCAAATTGACTCGGGTATCTCTGTATATCTTCTTATTAAGCTTGTCAATCGCTTGTGTGCTTATGTCATCCTGAGCTGGGTTGATAACCTTCCCACTCCACAGAACCTGAAAGACGGGGTTGAGGAAAAATGATTTATAATTGTAGCAGAGCAACTGTAGTGTTCAAATTATAAAGCTGAGCATTAACACCAGTTTAAAGAAATCGCAAAGGCAGTGTAATCAATCTGTAGATTTACTAGTATAAGCAATAGGATCATTTGTTTCAAAACTAGAGCTGTATTTTATTGCCATGGAAAAGAGTCACAAAACTATTTAAAGTAGCATTTCATGAAACACCTTTAGTCAGTGTGCTCATGATGGTGCTGGTCGTATACTCACATTATCAATTGCTATAATCCCTCCTTTCCGCACAAGTTGAAGGGATCTTTCGTAATAGTTGTCATAATTTACTTTGTCAGCATCGATAAAGGCAAAGTCAAAGGTTTCAGCTTCGCCAGCCGCTAGGAGATCATCTGACAGTAGATAGACGGAGCGTGAGGTTTTGGTGGTATATCATGCAAGAATTTATGTGGAATAGTTTGATTTAGTACACAAATTACCGAGTGTATTCAGGGCTGGCTGTATGCGGAGATCGATTTTGTGCTGAACTCCAGCCTACAAAAAATTAAAATTGGGTTACTTATGATGTTCTGGATATTTGGTGACAATTGCCTAATGTCATGCTTTTGGGTGTTCTGTGCACCCAGAATGCACCTTGAGAACTAATGAGATTTAATGCGATGGAACTGAAAAGTTTCTGGTGGAGAATGTCAGCCAAATGCGTTTTAGAAATATTCAGATCATGCCCAGCTAGAGTATCTCTAACCTTTTCTGTATATTCATGGTGCAGGGGGCTGTGGTCACTTTACCTGTTAGTCAGGGGTGGGGAACCTGTTCCATGGAGGGCCGGTGCGGGTTTTTGGGATGACATCTCAGTCTGCCAGTAATAAAACAGTGGTTCTCAACTCTAGTCCTGGGGAGTCACTGTTATTGAGAGGTCAACCCAAAAACCCGCATCCACACCGGTCCTCCATGGAACTAGTTCCCCACCCCTGCCTTCAGTTCAAACTAAGTAATGATGCTGCCTATAATATTTAAAAACTGAGAAGGTACCTCATGTGAGAAAAGCTGGACGTTACACCTTCAGTTACTTTCAATGACCTGAATGTTTTCATAATTTTTTTAAATTACTGACCATGTCTTGCACATTTTTGTGGTACTCCTTGGACGTTTAGTAATTCAGCCTCTTTTTATAGTACATCACGTCTGCGGTAGATATATGTTGTACTGGTAATCATCCCTAGTTGAGATGACCCATTTCAGTAGCTATGCTAACATGTCTAAGGATATCCAAGCAACGTCGACTGTACCAATTGCACAAATCACTCAAGGTATTTAAAAATTGACTGGTGTGCTTGTGTAGGCCGTCCAGTGGTGTTCATATAATACACACTCAGGAATGTGGCACTTGGGCTACTTAAGAGCCATTTTAAAAATACTGATTTGATGTTTTTTCAGCTGCTTTTCCCTTTGAATGAAATGCAAAAGAAAACTCTCCTCAATTTTTAACTTGTCACGTGTTTCATGCTGTTTTTGTTTGAATGTTTTAAGTGCCTGGAGATGTATAGCACACAAAGTAATTTAAAACTGAATAAAATATATGCGGAGGTGCATTTTTCTTTCCATGAATGGCTACGTTTATAAAGCCATTCATATAGTTAGAGACAAACTGAACAAGCACATGTAATTTAATGTCATATTACATATTAACAACAAATCTATCACCTGTCTAGTTTACTTTAAACATAAAACTACTAAATTATTTACATAATTGCATGTAATTAAAGGTATGAATCTGCTTGTCTTAAATGTTGTTTAACTGACTAAAGCCTAAGGCTGCAATAAAAAAATCTGCTTAAGGATAAGTTTAGTTTATCCTGGCATTTGGTCTGATTGCTCTGTAAAAGAAATTATGGCAGGTATTAATGTGCTTTTTATAGGTCAAATGAGGTTGTCATGATGGAACAAAATCTGTTTTAAACGATAAATTCTGAGTGGAACAAATATAAATATCAGAATCTGGAACCTGTATTGACATGTGGAGATCTGGGATAGACTATCTTGCAGCTTTTCCATAATGCATTTTTGATTGGAGTTTACTGATTTTTACAGAACACATTTACCTGCATAGGATTTTACAGTCTACATTAAATACATCACTCTTTTATAAATTGAATAGGGAAGGCAAGAATACCGTGTTAATTTTATTGTGTGTTGCATGGGGGTTTTCTTCTAAGTTGCAAAGTAATTGTCAGTGAAGACATGACTATTAGCAGGGCGCTTGTTTGGTTAATTTTTAATAGCGCTTAGACTATTAGAGATCCTGGGCATGAACTGAAGCATGATGCTTACCACTGTTAACATGCATAATGCAAGAGTTTACTTTGTTACCTGGATGGCAACTTTTATTCTCCCCTCAGCGCTTTATAAAGGGAAATTGACCCCAGCGCATTTGTTACTGGAGAAAAAGCAACAGTATAAGAGAAATGCTCAGAGAATGCTGTTACAATGCCTCGCACTGAGGAATCTGTTGAAATAGCTGAAAAGCGAAATGCACTTTGGCTGTGAATGTCTAATATAAATTTCACCTTATACTGACCCTGTTTTTGGCCAGAACATACATTTCATTACAGACTGGATGTTAGACTTTCAGAAAAGGCAACTTGCAAACAAGTTCATTTTACCTCTTCCCAGAAGGGCTTTCCCACGTCAGTATACTTTTCCTCTACATCACATGCCACAACCCGGCCATCTTCGGGCAAAGCCAGGGCCAGACTAAGTGCATTGTATCCAGTGTACACACCTGGGGGTGGAAGGGCGTTGGGGTGGTGTTAGAAATCTCATTGACACAGGCCTGGTGCTCCAGTTTCTGTTTAATAAATACCAGCAGTATGCTGCTGATGGCATGCATTAATATGCCGAATCATATTTAGAATCTCATTCTCTCTGTATACTGCGTAGTACTTCATTCTTCTGACTACATAGAGATCTCCAGTAATGTAAGCAATACCAATTTAGTTCTGTTTAATATTGCTGGCATGACAGATGGAAGTTTGGCTCGTGATTAAAAGACTGAGTGGTTTTCCCAAATTCCGTTAGACAGGGTTTATTTAACCATAAAATAAGCTGAACTTTCCGTACATACCTATCTCGATGGCTTTTTTGGCCTTGATCAGCTTTGCAAGGTTGGCCATCAGCTGAGCCTGCTCACATGCAACCATCATATAGTTATAGGGATCTTCAAGTGTCTTCTACATAGTGTAGGAAAAAGATGCATCATTTTTACTAAGGTGGGTTAAAACTGAATCTTACGCAATTTAAAAAATGGTTGAACACCAGTCAACTACAGTAATATAGAACTATATTACTAAATACCTATTTGATTTTTGGCTACGAGATTAAACCTCAACAAATGCATTATCTGGCAGAACCTTTTATCCATCCATCCATGCATCCATCCACCCACCCACCCACCTACCTCATATCTTGACCATACCAAGCTATGTGTAGTGCTGAAATATTGCCATCTAGTGGCTAAACTGTACGTTTTCCTTTACTCATAAAATTTCTTAAAACCACTTTTAAAAGCTATTTCATTGGATCAATCTAGCTGGCATTTCATTCATTCATTCGTCCATATACCATGTGTCCTATACTATATTTTCTAATATTTGAAAATGTCATTTATTACCAGTCGGAGCTTTGTCAAAGCTGGGTGTTCTCGCAAAGAATGATTCAACACGTACAACATCAATGGGTTGTCTTTAGCTCCACTGTGGCTTTTAAAAAGGTCCATTCTGGAAGAGACAGTTCTGGTTTTCCCTATAGAGAAGATAGTGGATAACAGAGGTGGAGATTTCAGGTCCAGAAAGTACAAATCTAGTCCAGGATTTTGTTTCAACCAACCAGTTGAGTA
>JAODJX010000043.1:7661749-7693139 GCA_026776945.1 Isichthys henryi
CCAATTAGCCTCAGCATGTTTTTGGACTGTGAGGGGAAACCGGAGTACCCGGAGGAAACCCCACGATGACATGGGGACAACATGCAAAATCCACACACATGAGACCCAAGCGGAGACTCAAACCCGGGTCCCAGAGGTGTGAGGCGACAGTGCTAACCACTGCACCACCATGCCGCCCCACTTATACACATATGATCCTTATAATTTTATTGCCTTTGAAAATTAAGATTTTGCCTATATTTGCCTGTTTACAGCCACTATCCAAACTGTCCTGGTAATTAATCTAGCTCTTTTAATGGGTGTCTAGGTATTCAGATTGAAGCCATTTGATAAGAAATATATATAGGCATCCATCGATGAAAGGGATTTTTCTTTACCCACTAGTGCATGTCATTGTTTATGTTTTAAAAGCTATTATCATGAAATGATTCTCTCATTCAATAATCCCATAGATTTGCCATCATTGCAATATCTAACCCAGCATAATGCCCACAATTTCACACACATGCAAAGCTTGAGTGCATCCATTATTCCACAGGTCCTATAGTGAGTGCTTTGTGTATAGAAATCAATGGTACGACTCATTTCTATACAAAAAAATGACATCCTCCCCCTAGAAGACCATGAACCATTTTTCTGACTGATTAAAAGCATTATATATCTAGAACGTTTGTCGTACATATTACACACAATATTGCTGTTTACAGGTATATAAAAATATAAAATGGCAGTGTATAGATTCCTTAAGCACATGAACACACTCATATCTCATCGCCCAGCTAAATGTAATTTTCAGAGCGGTATTCCTCAAATCTGCCGATCTAGATCTCACTTTCAGCTCCCCCTCCACCCCGATGTGTGAAATGTGAACCTGTCAGTGCCTTCCATTTTCCGTCCTCAGCTTCTCAGCTGAGAGTCAGTCTTTGGCAGCGGTCTTTCAGCAAGATTGACGGCAGAGTAGACTGTTCGGTGGCATCAAAAAGTGCTGCCTGACAGCTCAGCTTGACAGCCTTCTTCCACCTAAATATACTCCTTGTTCCTGGCATAATATCATCTTGACAAGAAAAGGAGGAGAGGAAATCCCTTGATAAAGAGGTAGACGGTTGCCTAAAGTCAGGTCAGCTGCAGTGGTATGTTTTACTGAGTATATGAATACTCTCCCTCTATGACTTTCAGGTTATCACACAATGTATGGCCATATTAAGGAAATTGTAATTTTTTTGGCCTTTTCTAAGTGGTTGGTTGTCTGTAATTCTTTATGGTTTGTGCATGGGTTTTCTATCAAAGGTATACCCCCTCAGAGATAAGAACAAAAATGACTTATTCTGTATTTCTATATTTTTTTCTTTTTTCCCCCAGTTAACGCCATGAACCCATGCACTTTCTTGGTACCATTGCATGTAACGTACATTTGTTGTTTTTAACAAGCTCGTCACGGATTCCTGTTTGAGCGCACACATCTCGCCCTGCGCTGTGCGATGACGCTCCACTGGGAGCATGTGATATGCAGCGCTGCTTCCTATTGGATAACTCCGTTCAACTCCAGTTTCATTTTTTCCATAATGGCTTCACTTCTGGAGAACTGAGCTGTTAGCACAAATTGGAAATAAAACCCCGAATGAAGCCAAAAACACAGTAAAATTAATAATAAATAAGTGAATGAACAAATACAAGCTTAAACATCTGAAGAGGTTGCTTGGTATGAGAAGTTCATGGCATACAACAGTCCTTAGATTGTTGTACTGTTACATAATCATACACACGTTTAAAAGTATCTTGTTAATGGATTAATTAGAATTGCCTTGCCTATACAGGCAGTCCCTGGTTTCAGAACACCCAACTTCCGGACAACTCATACTTATGAATGGACTACCATAAAACCTATTATATAAATTCTGGTTAAATAAATTCTGGTTAAATAAAATGGTTTGTAATAACAAACAAAAGCACTATTTTGTGATGCTCGTGAAAACATTGCATGGCTTCAGCGGTTCGTCGGCTCGAGGTATGGTGTAGTACCGTGTGTAGTTACTTTAAGCTTTACTGCAATTACTGCATAATAATTATTAAAATTATTGTGTACCGTAATGTTTTTCTGACACCTACAAATTCGACTTAAAGACAGATTTAGGGAGTGGATTTCGTTCATAGCCTGAGGACCGCCTGTATGTTAGTTTTTATAGGTAAATGCTGATATGCCATTACTATAACGCCGGTACACGCATTGTGTTTACTCATCTTTAGCTTCGTGGACTTAGTGCAGGATTTAATCTTACTGCCTTGCACAGTTGGTTCAGATTCATGGTTGTGATTCTTACATGCTGGTCATCAAAGGAATTGCTATTCAATGGTGTGCGTGTGTCTTTATGACTTGATTTGTGCTTCTCTGTCACTGTAATGTGAAGAATTTAAATAGAGGAGGGGGGGGAATAAGGTGAAGGTTTGTTAGACACGGTAGAGTACAAGCAGCTTCATTCTGTTTGATGGCATGGCACAAGCTGTTTGAAATTATTGCTGCATTATGTGATGTCATGGTGTGTCGCGCCAATACAAGGAGGTTCGGGGTGCTCATCATGCCTGCTGTGTTTTCATTAGGGTTATGTTAGCCTCCTGATTTATTACATAGACTTTGCTTATAAATAATGGGCTCTTGTAGGCCGCTCCTACATTTCTTTAATGCGGTACCAGTTCCTCAACAGCAAAAAAAAAAGGCCCCTAAACAGGTTATGGTGAAATTGGAAAACGTTTGAAATGCCACCACATTCCCAAGCAGAGTGTGGCAAGATGTCCTTGGGAATGCAATTTACCATGTATTTGCTCTTGTGGTTGAGACTTTTCTTTGTCCTTTTACTCAATAGTGTTGACCAATGAGGGGTAGCTTGTAGTTTCAGTCCCATACATTTAAATGCGTATGAAACACAGTTTAAGGCTCACAAGTAATTGTTGGTAAAGAACATGAAACTTTGTGAATCCATAGCGCATCGCTTTGTTATTTTTCCTCCGTGTTTCTGCGCAGTGTATACCTTCAAAGGCAGGAATATGAACCTTTGAGATGAATGCGAAACATGTTAGGGTTCTCATGCAGTGACTACTAGAGTATTAAAGCACCAACCTGGCATTTCCAATGAATCCTCATTAGCGGGTAATTGTCACCCCTTTCTGTGGAAGTAGAGACTCAATAGATGTGCATGAATGCTCAGTGTTGGCTTGGTATAGGGACGGGCATTTCAAGCAGAATTCGAATAATATTCGATGAACCGCCCCGCCCCCCCCCACGGTATATTGTGTAATACTGCCCCTGAGCTTCCGCTTCAGTTTAATTTCAGTTTCAATGCAATGTGCTCAAGTTACTTTTTATTCATAATATATGGGAAAAAAATCGTATGTGGATCAAAATTAGGGCTGGGCGATATGTACCAAAAGCCATATCTGTATATTTCTGTACTTTTAAGCAGAATAGCTATACACTATATATATATATATATATATATATATATATGTATATGTGTGTGTGTGTGTGTATATATATGTGTGTGTGTGTATATATATATATATGTGTGTGTGTGTGTGTGTGTGTGTGTATATATATATATATNNNNCTCCACATCATTGCATTCAGTTTTTATTCACGATTTGTATAGTGTCCCAACTTTTTTGGAATCCGGTTTGTGTGTGTATATATATATATGTATGTATATATTTGGATCATTTAAAACATAAAAGTAACTTGAAAACATTACATTAAAACTGAAATTAAACTGATGTGGTAGCTCAAATGCAGTAGCATACAAAAATTTTAAATAGCTTGTACCTTGGGCAGTTACGGCCGAACACTATTCTAACGCCTGGTTGCCATTTATGGTCAGCTGCCTGGCGTGAGATTTTCAATTTGAGACAAATCTGCACACAGATTTACATGTATGTAAAAGTTTTATTATCTTGTGAATCGTCTGTAGGGTTTGAAAAATACCCCAACACGTTTTATGTAGCTAATTATGGGTTTATAATGGAATAATATAGATTTGCTGTAAGATTTTTTATGTTACTGTACTGAGTCTGAAAGAGTAGGTGTCACGCCAAATGCGTGAGATTTGGCAACCCTGATAATAATTCTCTGTCATGGGTAACTCCATTAATTTATTCCCACACAAAATAACACTGAATGATAATTAAAAAAATTACCAAAAATAAACTATAGCCAAAGAGAACTCATCTACCAATGGAGACTGACGTTAATTGGCATTCTGTTTAACTCTAATAGCTGAATTCAGAGGCGTAAACGATTGAATGAGAGTTGGGGGTGTCGCCGCGAAGCTGTGCCAATAGATACAAAGCAGTGCTGAAATCAATTTCTCAATATTGTCTGTGTGGAATCCAAAATATTTCTATACAACGGAAGATGAACGTCCTTTGGTGACCAGTGACCAGATGAGTTTTTAGTTGCTGAAAAGATTTACGGGGCTAAGTCAAGTTCACCTGGGGCTTGACTTTTTTTCTTCTTCTTCAAAGTAAGGAAGGACCGGAGACGGAAGTGTTTAGTGCGCGTGCGGTGCTTATGCAAACACAATGGCAGTAAACTTAAATAATAGTCATTACAATTGCAAAGTTTGCTAAATTTTGAACAGCGAGGGAAAATGTTTTAGCGTAACTTATTACTGGGCTGAACTGAATGACTGTTGATTAGTGCATTCCTTCCGATGAGAGAATTGCATGTGCATAACATGCTGTGTCGATATTAACATCACACATCTTGCAGGTGTGTTACGAAATGAGACATCACTCGTTGTTACAAAAGGATAACTTGAAGCATACGCAGCTTTGTAACTGAAATCAAACAAAGTGTAGCTCAATTGCGGTGGCATATGACGTTTATTACGCCGGCGCTATGTATGGTTATGTCTATTTTAGCAAGACAGCTTCCGACGGCTGCAAATTATTAGAAAAAGGAATAAATATAACTCATTATATTACTGCTAAATAATTTATTTAATAATATTTTAAAAAATATATTAAATTATCTCTTAATTGAAAGTTTTTTTTTTTTTTGTAGGCCTGCATATTCTACAACGTTCGAGTTCTGACTTCCCCCTAGTATATCTTTGGCCACTCAGCCCATTGGTTTAAACCTCTCCCTCCAGCCCTAAAAGAAATCTTACAGTGATTCTCACTTAAAATGCTTTTGTGACCTTTTAAAAATCTTTTGCTTTTGGCCGTTGAAATCATCATCGGATCTGCTGGGGCTGTAATGCTCTACGAAGGCTATAGAGTCGGTTGACTTTTGGCTCTTCCAGGTAAGAAACAGGCAAGGATGGACCTGTGGAGTTCATGGTAAGGCACCACCCTATCATGAGGTAGAACATCCATAAGACACTTTTTTTTCCACTATATGAAACACTGTGCAACTAGGAAGCCCTCAAAAGAGGCAGTCGTTGATCTAGAGACCTGTTCAGCCCTCAAAAGATGCAGTCGTTCATCTAGAGAACTGTTCAGCCCTCAAAAGATGCAGTCGTTCATCTAGAGAACTGTTCAGCCCTCAAAAGATGCAGTCGTTGATCTAGAGAACTGTTCAGCCCTCAAAAGATGCAGTCGTTGATCTAGAGTCCTGTTCAGCCCTTAAGAGAGGCAGTCGTCGATCTAGAGACCTGTTCAGCCCTCAAAAGATGCAGTCGTCGATCTAGAGACCTGTTCAGCCCTCAAGAGAGGCAGTCGTTGATCTAGAGACCTGTTCAGCCCTCAAGAGATGCAGTCATTGATCTAGAGACCTGTTCAGCCCTCAAAAGATGCAGTCGTTGATCTAGAGACCTGTTCTGCCCTCAAAAGATGCAGTCGTTGATCTAGAGACCTGTTCAGCATGCCACTCTTATTACCGAAATGCTTTGGCAGTAGGATTTATGTCATGTTCTGCTGGACAGATACGTTGTGTTTGTCTTGTGGTGCAACAGATTGTTTGCGTATCTTCAAACTTATGTAAAGGCTATACTGGCTGCATTTATAAATGGTTCTTATGCATGTTTATTGAGACCATAATTGCCCATTGGTTTGGACTCACAACTGTCAGAGAGAGAGAGATTTTACTGCTTGGGAAGTCACTGCCAGATACACAGGCTGTTTCAGCTTTATCTGTCAATTATTAAATCATAATTAGAAATGTTTTTTGCCATTAGGAACAGGCATCATGTTCAGTTTTGTTAGGTCAGTAACTCTTTGCTTGCTCCTAGTTTCTGCCTTTGATTAAAATCATTGTGATATGCCTAGATTCTATTTCCCCATTTAGCTAATAAAGTGCATAAATGATTCATGGCAGCCATATACATAATTCATAATTAAATCACAGGCTGATGGAGTGGAATTTATTAATTGTGAAAATGCATGTGCTGCCATAATACACTAATTTATTTCTTTAGTTTTTATTGGCACATTGCTCACTCAGCTGTAATCAGCTGCTGCGTCTAGTTACCAAGTCACAGTAATGTATTATTACAGCAAATTATCTGTGCATTTGGAGAAGACAGTCTGTTAGTAATCTCAACAATATGCATTTGTCTAAAAAACTTAGAACTTTTTATTGGTGTTGTTAAATTGTCTTGCTTAGTAATTATTCTTAATATCCAGTAAGTGACAGGTGATATACATTAAGATCGGGTGCTCTGGGGCACTGTCCAATCTAAGCGGGTTTTACTTGGCCAGATTACGATTTGAAAGAGACGTTTCTTCCTGAATTTGGGCCTAGCAGAACTGATGAAACTAGTTCTCTGTCATGTATAAAGTCTACACCCAAAGTGGATGTAGATGAATATTGAGATTCATAAATATGTATTTTGTTCTTGTCACTCGCAGTTAGACTTAATAGCACTCTTAGTTGAAAATAGCAGACAATAGACTTTTGTAGGCCTCAACTTACCTGTCTACTTTAAGTCCTTCAGTGAAAGAAATTGAAGGCAGATGATTTTTCTTTTCTTTGCTGACCTCATATCTTTTGCTTTTATCACGTGTCATCAAAGGAATATTGGGCACTGTTTGATTATTTACAGATGCATTATCAAACTAAAAGGCAAGCGAGACAAAATGTTACTTAATTCTACCCATCCAAGTGCATCTGAGCTAAATTAGAAAGAGTTGTCTCAGTCCCACACACCCCTGTTTTGTAGCAGGCTAATATTTCTGCCTCCTGATGGGTTGAATAAAATATATATATTTGTGTGTGTTCAATCAGGCCCGTGTATGTGTCGCTAAGACAAAGGTAGTTGTTTTGCTAATGGTCCATTAGCATTCATAGGAATCTGCTGCTATCTATTGATTCAGTGTCACCCAATTTCTCTGCCCCTTACGCCTTCCCTAATTCCCATTACTGGGAGCACTGTAGGCTTATCAAGGGAAACAATAAGCCAGTTGTCAGCAGGACTGAAAATATGAGCAGGACACTGTCGAGGCAGAAGAGCCCGTGACACTATGGTGGCGAAACTTTGGCTTTGGTCTTCTCAATGACCCCAGCGCTGGTGAGCAAAAGCAACGTGTGAATGTTAAACTAAATCCGATCAGTCTGGAGATAAATCAGAAAATTGAATCTTTCTCATTTCATAAGGGGGACCCAAAATAGCGGCTGCTTCTCTCCCTATAAAACTGTCACCAAGATATGTCTTTTGCAATGATGGCACCCTGTTCTCCCCCCATCTTTCCTTCCTTCCTGTTATGTCTCTCTGCTCTTTTAGACAAAGGGTAATAAAGCTATAAATTGTGTGTCCTGTAGAAGGTATAGACATTCTGTCTCAGATCTGCTGTTGAAATTGCCATAAACCACCCACAAAGTCATAGATAAAGATTTACAGTTATTTAACATCCTTTGTGTCCCCTAAATCAGTGTGATAAGAGAATTAAGTGATGGCCGTTGGTTCCCTGTCCGTAGTCTATTGATTTTTTCCCCCCTCTTTTTTTCTGGTATATATAATATATTTATTGATCTCTTTATTTCCCGCAACACTGCTGAGTGAAATTGGTGTGTTTTTCTATTCTAACAGCTAATATAAAAATATCCAGTTCATTAATTAACCAATTTTGTCATCATTAAAACATAAACGGGGACGGGGGGGGGAGCTCATAGTCCTTTTGACCTCAGAACTGTTTCTTTTTCAACCGAGATCTCTGTCAGGTTTTGCCGACATTTGAAAGAAACAACAATGGAAAGGCAGATAGTGTTTTTTTTTTTTTCCTTTTAAAAAAACTGATGCTGCTGTCTGCACTGAGCTTGTCTATGTTTATCGGGGCCTTTCATTGAATACAAACGTTAAAACACTGTGAAAAGTGTAAAAATTCTACCCTACCTGCTTTGCAATTTTCGCTTTCCCACCTGACACGCAGCACAGAAATATGCTATGAACCCCCATTATTAGTAACGAACGATCTGTTGAAGAGTAAGTTGGATGTAACAGGTTGATCTGTGTATGATCGTGGTGAAGTCTTATTGACCTATTTATTTAGTATAAGTAGCTGCACATTTTCACCGGCTTGAGCTGCAAAACTCTATGAATGATGTCTCTTAATCTGTGTAAGACACCTAAGACACTTATCTTTTTAAATGTCCTTCTTTTTGCATTTTTTGTTATTCCAGTAGCAACATTGTTTGAGAAAGGACATTCTACCAAGGTAACAATGAAATCTGCAGTGTTTGTCTCAAGGAAGAGACCATTTTGAACAGCAGTATTTTCCGGTGGGGCCACTTTATCTTCAGACATGCGGCTTTGCAAAGCCTTGTAGGTAATTGTGAGGGGAGTATGCGGTAACCTTGTGATGCTTTCTTTTTTGCACTGATCATTTGCTGGCTATAATGACCGTTTGCATCAGCCTTGAGAGAGCGCTGACTGGTGAAAATCCTACACTCCTGACCTTTCACTGTAGTGAACAGGATTGGCCGGAGTTGACTTGCTCCATGTATCCAAGATGGACAACCATGGTGACTGTATTAGGTCTGCTTTGGGGATCTTGATAGACATAGGCGATTGTACCGGGGGTGTACCTACTTGTACCTACTTGTGAGTTGAAAGTACTATTTTGACATATTCAGAAAAATATAATTATATTGTAAAATTATGAGGGCGGCACAGTGGTGCAGTGGTTAGTACTGTTGCCTCATACCTCTATGATTAGGGTTTAAGTCTCTGTGGTGACTCTGTTTGGAATTTGCATGTTCTCCCCAAATTGTGTTTGTGTGTGTGTGCTTGTGCTTGTGTGTGCGTGCATGTTTGCATTCGCGCATGTGTGCATGCGCGTGCCCTGCATTGGGATGGTTCCTCATCCTGGGCTGTTCTATGCCCTGTGTAGAATAAGCGGGCACAAAGGATGGATGGATGAAAAGATGGATGGGTGGATGCATGGATGGATGGATGGATGGAATTAAGTTATATTTGAAAATGTAGATGGTCATATGTGATAATATAATAATAATTCGTTGGAAATATTGTCTGTTTATTTATTGACCCACTGATTCATTGACTGCAAATATATCTATCTGGATGAATGAATGGGTGGGCTCTCTCTCCTTGCACCCCTTGGAGAAAAGCCTAGATTGTCTCCTATGTTGTTGGAGCTGCAGAGATGGTCATTTCTGCATAGACTAGGGCACCCTCTGGAGTCTTTTATGTGCAGCACGACAATGTCCAACAACAAGCTGAGAACGCGTGTATCGGCATCTCTGTGCATTGGTTCAACATGCGTGTATGCATGCCCATTGGCAATTCAGTGTTTCTGTCAGTGGATGTCCCGCTGTGTGCAAGTTGACATGAGCAACACAGCCTACTGTGAAGCTGTGTAGATGACAAGAAGCACTGTATGCATTCTCTCTGTTTACTTTCTCATGTTTTTCTCGATTTTTTTTTAATTTTTTTTTTGCTCTATGAAACACTGTTCATGCAACTAGGAGCCCTCAAGCAGAGATAAAAATCCATGCTTGATTACCTTATCATTTTCTGACAGTTGACTTTTTAACGCAGTCAGAAAAATTGTAGCTAAATTATTGTTACGTTGCACTCCAAGACAGCTTCATTATTAATGAATTCAGATATGCCGTATCTATATTATATAAAAAAATATATTGCCGAGTGGAAAGGCAAACTGAAAGAGTTTGGCTTTTGTTTCTGCCTGCATCTGTTAGCTGTGAGATGAAATGTATATATTTTATAATGGCAGCAGTAAGACCTTTTGTCTCGTGTATTTAAACACGATCCTTTTCCAGTGAATGTTCTGCAGCTGCCTCAGTTTGTAAAACCCCGTCTTGGGGGAGACACCTTTTTTTGTATGAAGTAAACCTTGAGGGTTTACTGAAACACAAAGCTTTTCAATCGATCAGCCTTCAGAAGGAGCAGAATTTATCCTTTATCTCGCTTACCGAGCTCTCGCCGAGTAAAATATATAGCTATATATTTTTTTATATATAAATTACCACCACAAAGTAAAGAGCATCTGAAACCACTTTAGTAAATTATTGTCAATAAATAACAATGAATCACTTGTGAAATTGAAGGGGCCCTGATTTACAATTACAGACTGACTTCACAAGAAAATATTGCCACTGGAGCCAAGAGTATTTTGGTTGGTTTTTATGCTCATCCATCATTTGACACACAAATGATGTTTAATGCTCAACATTGCTGGCCCACTCAACAAGAGCATTACCTTTTCATTCTGTCATCTCTGTTCCTCATAACCTTTCAAGGCCTTTGTTTTCTCAGGCTTAAATAATTTATTTTGTGGATAATTTTCTGATGTTATGTTTCCATTTGGGACTGGACAAATATCTGTTTTTTTCTTTCATGGAAATAACCCTGCCTTTCAACAGGCTAAGCTTCTTCAGTTAATCACAATGTCTATGCTTCATTAAGAATGGATATTGAAATATTTGCAGTAGCATTTACTGTGACATCACGGAAACATCATTTTCTTTTATATTGCAGTGTAACAGTAGATATATAAAATAGCAATAAAAATGTTGTGCAGGAACATGCTTGTCATTATTTTAGTTATTATTTTGTGCAGACAGGCACATCACAAACCAAATGCCAGGGGTAGATCTGCGTATTTCAGAAGCAAATGGAGTTGAGTATTTCTGGCTAGAAAAATGGGGTGGATCTGTTTTGTCCTGTGAAATCTTGGGAAAGATCCCATTGGTCACAGAAGTAACATTCCTCCACGTGAATTGCACTCGCAATTTAGAAAAACAGATACCGCTCTGTAATTGGCTGGTGATATTTACGTGGGCCGTAGCAAACAATTAACATGCAAAAAAACCTGAATGATTCGGTCTCTTCCCGCAAATGTTCTGTC
This sequence comes from Isichthys henryi, assembly GCA_026776945.1. NCBI lineage: Eukaryota > Metazoa > Chordata > Actinopteri > Osteoglossiformes > Mormyridae > Isichthys > Isichthys henryi. The sequence goes on from JAODJX010000043.1 coordinate 7,673,063, forward strand.
CTCGTCGTGTTCCGCTCTGCCTCGGTAATTTATTTTAGCTTTGGAAGGCTAAGGCGATTGTCTTCACAGTGAATGCTTCAATGACGTTTAGCATGAAGTTCGCAACCCCAGAGCTATGATAAATGCCAAGCGCTGCGGTCTCCTGTAAGTAGGATGTGCCTCTGCCAGGCTGATTTCTCCAGTCTGGAAGGGAATTTCATTCTGGATTGCACATTATACATATGTGCTCTACAAGAAAAGAAACAAATGCCAAACTGAGCGTCTGTGCCACAAGCAGAGTATTGTAGGGTATCTGTGTTTATATGATATACAGTGGTACCTCAGAACTCGAACTTAATCCGTTCAAAACTCGGGTTCGATTCCTGAAAAGTTCGAGTTCTGATCGAATTTTCCCCGTAAGAAATAATGGAAAACCAATTAATTGGTTCCCGGCCCCAAAAAATTACACCTAAATATGTTTTTTTTTTTAGCATTTAAACACAAAATGAACAGGATAAAACAAGAAGAGCGTATACTAAACACATCTAAGCACATTTATCAAAACAGTCATTTGGTAAGTAAGAAAATAAATGTATCCAAACAATGTGTAAAGTTAAAAAAAAAAAAAAAGTACAACTATTGCATAACTTTTTGATGAATAGTGGCAACCAAAATGATGTAAAGTACAGTGTATTACCTGATATTTTCAATAAAAAAAAGCACTATCACCAACAAACAATGGTATCACAGCGAATGCGAGAGTGAGACTGAAGCGTCACCCTTTGTTTCCACTCAGAGACGTGCCGCGTGACTCATTTCCCCGCGCATACAGGTTATCTTAGGTCGACGTTCACGGTTCGACTTCTGAGATTCAGGTCGAGTTCTAGGTCATTTTTTTTTCCCGAACTGGTTGGTTCGACTTTCAAGAAATTCGAGTTCTAATGAGTGAGTACTGAGGTACCACTGTATATGCTCGTAGGCCTCAGCTTACTTTGTTTAAAAAAAAAATGTAACGAATCAGTTTAAATCCATTGTTTTCAATCTTCAATTGTTCACTTTTTTCCCCCATTACATTTCAAATGAAGGTTGTAACAGAGTGAGGAATATTTAAGGTAAACACCAAAAAATGTCAAATTTCTGCCACATCATGCAATCAGGAAGTTTTAACAATAGTAACCAAAATGTAGCTCATTAACGTGGACTAATGCAATATGTCATTTTATCCATTAAATCGCAAAATTTAACCATGTTTGTGAACTATTAAATCTGTTAATTTTTGTAATAATTTTGTAACATCTTACACATAACACTTCCTATACATGCTGTGTACTCAACGCTGCCATCTAATGGATTTAAGTTTTTTTTTCCCCAAGTTGTGAAGCTGGGGACGTCTAATTTATTTTTTTTATATATATTAGACAAGGATAAGTTAGTGTATCGGGGAATTATACAGAAATAATGAAATTTTGAGAATACTGATTAGTGCAGTAGATTTTAGACTATACATTTTAAACTTTAAGTTTATGTACTGCACCATGAGGGTATTTGCAGGATTAAAATTAGTTTTTATATATATTCTAAAAGAATCTTTTAAAATATCTTTCATATATATTTCTCTTTAAAATAATGAGGAAAACCATATATTACAATTATGATATAGTTGTAATATAATTATATTCACCCTAATAATATCACTTGATGATTAGGTTACACTATTGCTTTTTATTGTACTCTCCACGGGAAAAATACCTATTTGTAAAGGAATGACGCCGTTTTTTCCTGTTGAAATATTCCCGAATGTTAATTTTGTATTTTAGCAAATACATTAATCATATTCTCTAGTAATTATCAGCATTTATCTGATGCCAGCTGTCATCACATGAATTTGAAATGCGTGAAGACCTCCCTGTTAGCTGTACAATAACCATGTGATTGTGAAAAACAAGCTCGCTAAACTAGGCCTGAAGCATTGAATCTATCTTTAGCATGAAGAAATGGACATATTTGTGTCTTCCAAGTACAGTAAATGAAACCACAGGTTACTAAAGGCATTCTTTTACCTATTTTTTTGACAAAGTCAGTTTGTTGAATATCAACATTGCATAAATATTGCTGGCTACGGTCAGTGTTGGCTTGACTGGAATGCATTCACAGCTATATATCCGGTCTCCTTGCAATGACCCCCATATGAGACAACAGAAGAATTTATAGGCAGCTGGCTGGAGGCTGATTAGGGTACTGCTTGTAAAACGTATTTTGGCATGTACGAAGGTTTTACTGGTGCTCTCTCTGTCAGACAACAGCAATACATCAATACCAGGATCAAGCAGTGAGGCATTCTCTACTGTGTATTACTTTGCGTGGTTTTATTTCTTGAAACATCCATCTTGTTGGCTGACTCCTAGGAATGTCAGACACGGTGCTGTTTTCCCATTTCACGATGGGACGAGAGGTTGATGGTAATTAATAATATCAAAGGCCTCCCTCGCTCATTATACCTTTGTGCTTTGTTTTTGTTCCTGTTGCAGTCAGGATTTTGCACGTCGTCTGTCTGAGCGGCGAGTGAGAAAGTTAGTATTCACATACTCACAACTACTTCACATCTGAAAATAACAAACATGACGTTGTATAGCTTGTATCTAACTATATCCCGGACTACATGTAAAATGTACCGTACTGGGCAAAAAGTCTGTGATGGACACTGATTACCTTAGCTGCCTGGTTCACGGGTTCTGGAGTGGCTTTGCACGGCTACAGACAACCCTAATGTTTACAGGCGTGAGAAGGACATCACACATTTTTGAATGAAATCTTTATTGAATCACATGGACAAAATGACAGTACCTTCTTTGCTCCTGTGCCAAGGTATGGCAAGGCTACATGCCTGCCTTTCAAGTGACCCTTGGGCAGGCCATCTGCTGAAAGACAAAGAAGGGCAGCATACTTTGAGCCTTTGGTAAACTCAGTCTTGTTTGATGGACTCCATCACCTCCTTTTCTCAGTTCAAAATGAGGTCACTTCTTAATGTGGGACCTGTGTATAACTCCCAGGGGACAGCCATATGATCTAAACGCTCTTAGTCCTCATTAATGTACTGCATGTCCGTTGAACTACAAGGCCACAGAGGCCAGCTGGTGGTACAGTCCGGCATTTATCTGCACTGTTGAAGTACAGATGAGTCATGGTGGAGATGTGGAATTGCCTCGTAGATTAAAAATGCAAAATCCACAGAAGTAATTTCTGAGCGGAGCGACACATTAATCAGGAATATCGCGGAACACGTCCATGCGGAAGTGGATAAACAATTACTTTAAACAATCCGCGGGGGTGCATTAGCATTATTTATGGGTTTTGCGTGAAGATAGAAATGGGGATCACAGCGTTTGGAAATCACATTTTCTCAAGGGTACCATGCAAGTCATGCTGCTACGTATTAAATCACCGATGCAGATAGGAATAACGGAGTCTGCATAAAATAATAGGGTTGCTTAAAATTTGCATTGTACTTAGCAGTTTGTGCATGGTGGAGCGACATATGCGGAGAGGTACAAGCACTCCTATAGGATCAATAAGTTGTGCCGTGCTCTGAATTTATGAAGTCTTGTCATTGGTCATTTAAAGGGAAGCGGTCTGAAATGCAAATGGGCATTATAACTGTATTAGGTGTAGCACAATAATTCTGGCCCATAAACCAAATGGCCGGTCTTTTCTGAATATAACTTAGCCTCGGTGATTAAAGGATTAAACTGGAAGGAGAATGGCGTCATGAACTAATTGTAGAGAATTTCCATGCCTACATCTCCAAACCGAATCCGTTGAGGGAAGACATGGTCAGAGTCAGGTTTCTCATGTAATTTTAACCAAATTATAAGAGTTGAAGTGCATGGTAGATTCTTCCCACAAAGAATGTAGGCGCTTGTCAGGTCACTTTTCCTTTGGTGGGGGTTCAAAACAAGTAGCTTTCAGCTTGCAGCTGATAATCATGCATATTCTATGTGCAGCAGGCAATAAGTCTCCATCCCTGTTCCACCTCCCAGCCATTCATCAGTCACACAGGAGTGGGATAAAGTACAGGCTGATTCACGATATTTCAAACTAACACGTGGGATGTTTACCAGGAAAATGTTTGGAGACAAGCTTCAGTGAAATATAGCTCTGCAGTATTGCTTAAATGAAAACCTTCCTAGATCCTCACCCAGTTAAGGGTGTACGGCATGCATGTTTCCTGTTCTTACTGACAGTCCTAATGCCTCTTTGTCATCCAAAATGTAAATATTTTGGAAAACCATAAATGCAGCATGACTTGCGTATATATTTTACCTGGGGTGGCATGGTGTCTCAGAAAGGAGTGTATGTGTGTGTTTTGAAATTATTATATAATTTATTATTTTTACGCTTCCATGGTGGTAGGTCCGGATCTGTACATTTCTTCCAAAATTACAGAGGCCCTAAATTGCTGTTAGTGTGCTCCTGTGATGGACTGGTATCCAAAACAGTTAGTTCTCCATGTGGTCACTGAATAAGCTCTTATGTGATTTAAGCAGCCATTGAATGGTGAGATGTATGAATTATATTTTTGTATATATGGAAACACCCCGTGGCTACTGAGTTATACCCGTTCGTTAATGAAAACGCCCCGCTCCTCCAAACGGAATTATATGGCTACAATTAAATATGTCTACAACATGCGAACAGGGTTAAGAGATTCCATTACTGTTTGGCTAAGCATTAGAATGGCTAATTTGTGTTATCGAAGTGATTTTGCATGTGGCGTGATTGTCGGTGCCAGACGTTGTGGTTTCTGTCTCTCAGTGCCTTTCACGTGCTGCACTATCTGGAGTTTTGCAGAGAATGAAGCAATGCACAAAAAACTGAGGCAGTTGTGTTGATGGAAACACCTTGCTAATGAGAGAAGACAGAGGATAATGGCTAGACTCAAAGCTTAGCCAGAAGACCACAAGTGCAAAAATAACGTTTCGGTGTAACAGTGCTTTTTTTTATTGAAAGGCATCTCTGAGCACACACCTCATCAGCACTTGAAGTTATTCTGGAGACAAAACAGGGTTCTTGTTTTATATTGTTGAGATGTAACTTTAGCCTTTTTCCTGGTACCGAATTGACTCCTAAAATCACACTTTACAGTTCTAACCAGCACCGTTATGTGGAAAGTGGCTCGTTCCTGATACTGTAGTGCTGATCTGGCAGCAGTTAAACATTAAATGGTTGACATTAGGGCTGAGCAAATAATCAGATTTTTAAATTTTGGCTTCAACCAATTATCAAAACAAAATTATCACGAGAGAATGCTTATTGTGCCAGATTTTTTTTCCAATTTTGTCTTGTGTTGTAAATCCAACTCACTCGGTACAACCTCTTTTTTATTTGTTTCTCAGTTGAATTATAAAGTTTTAAAAAATCAATTGTTTAAAAAAAAGACAAGCTTTTCAAAAAGTTCAGTAAATGCATGATATTTCTAAAGTGAGTAAATCATGTTAAATAATGATAATCTTAGTATTAACCAAAATAATTGTGATTGATTTTTTTCCATAGCAAGCCTAGCTGATGAGATGACATGATTTGCACGATATACCTCCAGGTCTTTAGTGCCATGATTCCAACTTTAAAATGGAAGTTATAGTAAAATGGGGAGTGAATTTGTAACAGAATGATATTCTAATCTGAGACGTTGCTCGATATCTTTTGCATTTTGAAACTTGTAGTGCAGAGCGTAATAAATTCTGTGTTAATATTTCAATGGTGTAACAAACTAATAATGATCTTGCTTAAAGTATAAATGTACCAGATACGTTTACGTTTTGAGCAAAGTGCTTCCAAAGTATTCTGCATTTCTAGTAATTGCTTTCACTCATATGTTAGTATGAGAGAGACATGGGAACATTTTACCAAGCCCGCTTGAGCACATTATACAAAGAACACAGATGTTCAGCTGATTACAGGCATTAACTATTTCAAGCTTGCAGATAATTTACTATGATGGAATATATAAATCAAGAGTATGCCCTTATTAGCAGTGCCCCCCCCCCGCCAAGACATGTTGAGTGGAGGGAGGCTCTTTAAAATCTATCACCTGATAATCAAATTCATTATATGGAGGAAAAAAAAAAATCAGGGAATTATGTTATGCTGTTGCTGGCACTGAAATATTAGTTTTTAGTAGTTCTGACACTGGGTGATGTGACTGTCCAATCAGCAGCCTAGTCACTGGTGACCATATGGCCTGTACATATGATTGTTCTTGTATATGATAATTTGCATATCGTGGCTTGTCATATGGGAGGGTGTGAGCAATTCTGGTTAGCACCTTTTCTGTAGGTTGTGGAATGCTGTCCAAGACTAGAGACTGTATCTCCAGACGGTATTTTTTTTTTACAGCCAACTCAGAGCTTCTGCAAAGCAGAGGTAGACTTGAATCAAATCCTCCGTTTCTGACTAATACCTGTTATACTTGACAGCCATGGATGTCCTCACTAGTAGGTGGCCAAAGTATTTATAAAAACATTCAGTTTGGACATCAGTTCGTAAGTTGCATCGCAAGTTAGCTTTTACGTATATTAAAAGGTGAAGTTATCATAATACAGATTAGCATATAGAAGAGTATGATTGCTGTAAGTTGGGGTTAGTGAGTCTTGGTTATTAAGTCTCGTTGGGGATAAGAGTGGTTCGGTAAAGAAGTGAACTGCTGTTGGCAGCTATTTGGAAATGTCTTTTTTTTTTGGTTTGTGTGCATTTCGCTGTCTGACACCTCTACACAGCAGCCCTGTACTAATTCTGATATTTATGCTTTTTGTTGTCATGAAGTTTATCCACAGAACCGTAATCATTAGTCTTAATTGAAATAGTGTCTCCTTTGAGGTGTGTGGATATAATGTGCTAAATCTATTAAAATATGAGTCAGTGTTATGAAGAGCGGTTTTTTTGCACTGTGTTTTGCTTGTATAGTTTGGGCCTGCTAATAATTTGGTAAAGCGTCTGTCGCCATGGTGCACACAAATAGTTCTTCTGTGTGAAGTACGAAATTTTCTGTGCAGAGGAATGCAGGATGAGATTGTACTTGTCATAGGGAAGTAATGACGTGCTAATGATTAAAATGTGATGAAATGTGTTTGTTTTGAAGTCAAACTGTGTCAATTTTCCATTAATGATGCAGATTTTTTTTTCATAGACCTTGTCTTCCGGGTCCTCAGCTTAATGATGTTGATTTTTTTTATTACAGCTCTTGCGATTGGGTCACTCTAACCCCGTAGCTAGTTCACTTAATGACAAATAATGGAAGTTGTGTCCAATCGTGGTTAATTGAAGCCCACCAGCGACCGATGAAACCCGTTCGCACTTTAAAATTGAACTACGGCACATGTATCCATTTTCTGAATATTTTTATGTGTATATAATATTTATTTTGGGGCAATGACCCGAGGTTTCAACTCCAACAGAGATATAACTGATGATACCACATCTAGTGAAGGCGTAGTGCCTGACGTCTGTCGTTTGTGGTGTGACCTTCAACTGACCAGCATTCCATGCCCCACCAGCCCCCCCCCCCCCGGCTTCCTCTTCCTGATTAATGCAAACAGCAGCAGTGAAAAGACATACAGCTTGCACATTTCTGTCTGGGGTGTCAGACATCGAAGTCAATGAAATCTACATTACACTGTCGTGTTTTAAATTATACCCCCTTCTTTTAAATCACGGATCCTGCGATTATTGGGTTTCTATTGAAAATTTCTCCCCTCTCATATCATATACAAAATCATTATGGGCAATTACCTACAGCATCATCCTCTGTGATTGGTTACTGTGAGGTAGCTGCTTGATATATGTGTCTGCCAGAAAGCGATTCGATGTCGTCATGCCGCTTGGTTATGTAGCTAGGGCCCTTCACATTCATTAGCTAGCTTTGTCTTACTAAAGCATCTTTAGTCACAATCTTTAATAATTCGTATACATTGTGACTTTGAAATTTGAGCCCAAAGAGAATGCCTGTCATCGATAGTTGCACTTCCACCATGTACACATCCACCTTTATGATTGAGTGTAATTAATTTGTTTCCTAGGCCTATTGCTGTGCAGCATCTGACGTGAGACTAGCTCTTGCACTTAAGAATGAATCAGCGACTTGCTGTAAACGCTTAAGGACCACATCCCGATACATCCTTTCTGATAAAACCACTTTGAAAAGATTAATGTATTCTGTTCCAGCGAGCCGCAATCAGACACTGCTGTGCCAAGCACGCCGTTGTCCCCTCATTATTGAATTTTTATGGTCTTGTAATTAAATGCAGATTCCCTGTTTTGTTCTATTTCTTCTCTTTGACATTTTAATTTCGACAAAAAGCCATGGTCTCTATGCAGCCTTTCTCTGGAGATTCTAATGGCCTATAAAACAAAATGACTTATGATATGGCACAGACTTCACTTGGCCAATGATTGTTTGAAACCTTGCTGATCGCACAAAATTAATTTTTTTTTTCCGCACCCACCCCACCCCGGCGAATTCATTTCTTGTCAATTGAATGGTCGCTTCAGTATCCTGTTTGATGATAGGGAATCTATCAACGTGTCTTCAATCCAGAATTCATTACCAAGGGTGGCCTGGAAAAAAAAAAAATGTAAATAATTTTGAGAAGTCCATTAGTTCTTAAGGAGCGTTAGCGTTGTCATTACTTGACCTGGGAAATGTCCTTGGCTTGCATCACATGTGTTGTGTTTAGTGGTAATGAAAATCAATCCTAGCAACAACTGACTGGTACTATAATTTTCCGGTGACAGCTCCGAATGCTGATATAAAATCAGAATCTTAAGCAGCAGCCGTGGACGTTTGTTTTCCAGGTGTCAAGCGCATAAGTTGAGGGCTCGCCTTAGATCCCACAAGCTGCACACTACTGAGAGTCCCAGGGAAACCAGTGCTCCAGTTCTTATGTCAAGTAATATTTCCCATGTTAGGTGACAAAATTTAAGATGCTGGACGGAAGGGAAATTGAGGCTTTACAGATTGGCTTTTTTTGCAGCAAGTATTTATTTTTGCACTGTTTCAAATATGAACAAAAGAAATCGACGATAAATGTATAATAAAATTTCTTTCCGCCTTCCTTGGATTTAAGCTCTGTGTGCCACTGAGAAACGGTACACTTGTAGATTCAGCAATCGAGTTCCTCTCAGTGGTATTAACTTTATAGATGATGTTAATGCATTAATGCACTTAACTGCATTTGTTGAAAATTTGGCTGCCCTTAACATTCACATAAAAATATGTTCATGGTGAAATCAATCTTTTTATAAGTAAGTCTTTGTGTTCCTTGGGTGGTCTGAGCACTATTTGATTTCCTCAGTCTGGGATCATGCCAGGGTTTGCAATAGCTGTGTGAAGTCCATTGTTTTTACTGTCAGGAATTCAAACTGCAAATGTTGAGGGCTGGCAGAATCCGTTGCATTTGATCATGTTATGTCTGTCGACAGGGGCTTGTATGTGCCCACACAGTGTAAGGGGGGAAGTGGACAAGAAACATAGATATTTGTTTCTAAGTGCTTTGTTTCCTATGGTTTAATCCAAAAGCTTTTGTGAGCAAAGCCATTTATTTCAATTAATTAAGGATTTCATGTTAATTTTAACTAATGGCTGTTATGAAAAATATTGCAGCATTTTTTTTAAAACAATTGGATATCAATCAGTGTTAACCCATCTGGTTTTGAGATTTACACCTCCTTTGTGAAACACCCTAGACGTCTTTTTTTTTTTAACTTGGCAAGTAGAAAATGTATAGGCTGTATACCGCAGGGGAAAATCAATGTGAATGTATTTATTTATTAGCCTGCAGTTCTGCTTTGCTCTCTCCTTGTCACTGAGCGCTCTTTCGCTGCCCAAGCAGAATCCCATGCACTGCATAATCGCTGTTAAATTCTGCAGGCACCCTTTAGGCTTGGCACGCATTGATGCATCCTGTATTGTTTATAGCGTGTAACATATAGCTCTGATTTATCTTGGACGTGAGTCCTACTGATGCAACCTTCCAAACTAGCTTTTCCCACTGACATTAGCCATCAGATACTTGGAGGGCCTCTCCGGGAGAAAAAAATACTGTCTGCAGCAAACAAAAATACCTTGTTTAGCACATAGGACTTTATGCTGTAAGGTATTACAAAGTATCGGTAAGGTTTAGCAGCTGTGTACATTTAATACAGGCTAGTGAGGCTTTCTGTAAGGTTTTTGAATACTTTCATCCTGCGGTTGATTAGGTTGACTAGCTAACTGTGTTGTGACACCCAACCCTTTTTTTCTGTAACTCGGATGTATTAAAGGCACTGGGTATGTTTACTTTGTTTTCCAGTGATTAGCATAGTAAACTGAGAGTTAAACAAGAAATTAATAAACAGTAAGCAAACATACATATGTCAGTGTTTTTCATGGATAGCTGGCATGCAGGTGTTTAATAATGCTTATTGTTGTCGTTGATGTAATTTTATTATGCTACCAAATGTTTCAGTATTAGTATTTACCGTCACAGGAAAGTGAAGATTGGTAGGCAGAAAGTAGTACGTGTAAATTGAGCTGGATGTTTTACTGTGATCTCTGCCTCAAAGGGAAGATCAATGAGGCAATTTTCTACTCAGCCAGTCATGAGAGATTAGGAGATGTAAATGTCAATCTTTAGCCTTCTTCATACTCTATAAAAGGTGGAATTGGACTCTCACTCCTACAATCGATTGCCCTTCTAATGAAGAAATGCTTCACCATAATTTAAAAGAGATTTGCAACTGTTGATGTTGCAAGGAAGGTTTTTGAAGTAACAATTCAAGAGTATAAATGCTTTACCTATAATGAGTTGAAATCACATGTCAGGAAGAAAGTAAAGTAAACAAGAATGATTACAGATCATTGACTTTATATCTCAGAAGAACTAAAGGAACCAAAACATTACCAATCTTTCTACTTAATGTCTTTTTTTTAATGTACACGATAAATATGCTTTGCAAGATTTAGCCGTAGTACATAGACTTAACTGTTCTCACTCTTAAACCTGACACGGCCACTTGTTCTGTAGCTCACAGTATATGGATGACGCTTTTAGGACAGAAAAATGTACTACGCTTAAATATTCTCATGGAAGAGACAACGTCACTGGAGATCTGATACTGATTTATCAATGCAGTAAATGTCCAAATGAGTCCATTAACCCTACTATAAATACAGTATACAGTAGTGGTATACCATCCAATTACCTATGGGTTTTATTGCTAAAATATGGTGTAGTAACATGTAATTTGTGTTCATATAAACGTTCTCGGATTACACTCACTCCTCAGTGCAATATCTAACATCTGTTACCTTATTTCAAATGCTTGAAGAGGTATCTTGCAGTGTACAGTCATCGAGAATTATTGTTGGTTTATTTCACTAGGTTTTAAAATTATTTGTAATGAAAGCCTGATGCATTCTATAACACCCGGAATAAATCTCCTTCAAATAACGACAGTTACGCAAGACTTAATAGCCCACTGAGTTTACAAAAATGACATAAAGTAAGAAATAATTTCTGATGTGGTCCCAGTACAGATAATATCCTGGAATGAAGGGACTTATAAAAATTTGTATATGATGTAAGACATGCTACTCCTGCATATACTGACCTGTGTGCCTTTGATTCCATACCTGGAGTTACGTACAACATTCACTTAAGTTCATTTCTTCTTATGAAGCAAAATTGCTGGATACTTTAGCCAAATACTTTTGAAGGATTGAGTTACACTCCTGCAGATATGATACTGAAGTAGGAGCTGATTATCTAAGAGATGCCCCAGGTTACCCTTAATTTAACTTGAATAATTCCTCTTCGTCAAACCATTGTGGAAACGTGGGCTGGAGGTGGGGTGTGAAGATAGGAGAAAAAATAATTATCGTGATTATTGCTGTTAACCTTTAAGCAGATTTCATTATTTGCGCTATAAATTGAATGGACGTTAATTAGAAAGGACAGTTGTAGGTAGTGAGCTGTGTTGCAAAATAGTCTGAATGTATACATTCGGTAAAATTACACTTGTGCACTGCGTTGACTTAGCCGGTTTTTGCTTGATTTTTGCAAGCACATTTTCTTTAGCACGAATGTATATATATCATTTTAGCCATTACCAGGCTGGGGCTCTTTCATTAAAATGAACTATGTCATCCTTTCCCACAAGGCCTTGGGGAGCCTTTGTCTATGAATATACATCCTACTGAGTGGACATGTTGAAGGCAGCAACATGCCTCAGTAAAGTATTAGCTAATTTATACTGCTAATGTATAACATTGATTCTCAGTGGAGAAAATAAAGGACAACATATTTTCAGAGCCTACATCATTAGGGTTTAATAATTTACACCTAGTTGGTGCGATAATAAATGTACTTGAAGAACTTAAGTAGAGTTTGTTGATTAATGCTATTAGAAAACATGGCAGTAATATAAAATAGTGATATACAGCTAGTAATTCATTAATGGTAGGGTAATATTTACACCTTATTGTGGTTTTTGGCGAACAAATAACCCCTAACTATTAACACTCGGGTACTAATAACATCAAAACTTTGATCGCCATTAGTTTGATCTTCTTAGAATAATTACCTTATTGACCTTTTTCTTGAATGTTTTCCCCTTCGGAGAAAGTATTGAGTTTTGAGATTAAAGACCTCTGTTGATAATATTCATTTTCACTGTTCGTGAGACTTTTCACCATTGCCAATTTAGACGCTAGGCTATATATACTAAATGTAGGTTTCACTGCAATCGTTAAGCGAAAAGTAAAGCGGAAGTAAATCTTCCCCAGAAAATAAAAAAGCAGTAAAAGGACTTGTTAGCCGCCGTTCATTGTCCAGTTTAACAGCTGCGTTTAGTCATTTTTGTATGCTACCTAATGACGTAATATTTCTTACAAACGTCTTCCCTTTGGGTTTTCTTTGGCAAAGTGCTCAGGTAATGCAATCCATAAATATAAATGCATTTCTTTTCTCCTTATTGCAGTGCATCTATGGACAAATGAAAGTCTTAATATTTTATGCCTTTTCCCTCTGAATGTCACTCTTACGAAATTACAGGGAATCCCTCTAAGAAGGACTATATATATATTATTTGGCATAAAAGTCTTAATTACAGTTGTGTAACATATTCATGCAGTTGTCCAGATGAAGTACAGACAATTTCCCTTGAAAACAGTTCCTATCACGGAGCCTCTCTTAGGCACCTTATTAATATCACTCTGAGTCATTAGTGTAAAATTCATAGTCTTCCTTGGCTTCCTAACGCATCCACTGGAGCATTTGCCTGCTTTGTGTTTAACATTTCTTCTGTTTATTTCTTAAACTTGTTTTTAAATCTCTTTTTGGAGGCAAAAAGTTGTGATTGTAGGCAGGTCCAATGCTGATGAGGGCGTGGCAGTTGCTTTACTGTCTTAAGAAGCGGCCTCTCACTTTACTAGGGTCTGAAAAATGGGCAAGTCTGCGTCCTGCTTGTTAAAGTTCCTACTAAATTATAAATGAAGCTCAAATGAGTTTCGTTGCCTTTCCTCTGCAAATGGGCAAATCTTTTAGGTAGGTTTATGGGACATGTTACTCATACAGAAGATGATTAATAAATGTGTGTTTAAACATTTTTACTATATTGCTAAAAGTTTCAGCCTCTCAAAGGCTTGATTTATGTATAGCTGTGCTCAGTATGTGAAACAAGGAAGGCAGATTTTTTTAAATGCAAATACGAAGGCACAGTATTTCGATGTTCAGTGCTGTGCTATTTGCACAGCAAAATATGTTTAAGTCGTAGACCTTGCACCTTGAACAGGCAGCAAGGTTGCAATGCTTTAAACAGTATCGGGGTGCTTGGTTTTTATTTTCTGCTCAAAGATTAATGGCATTGGCCTTGAAAAATGAAAATTAAAAAAGGTGTTGGAAAACTCTAGAGGATAAGTCATAGAAACCAGATATCAGGCTGTGCCCTGGGTTTTATTATGTAATTTTCTTTTTATGTGGAAGGCATTGAGAATGCAGTACCACAGACCAAGTTGGGGTAATCTTTCTCACTTCATAAATCTGTGTCATTGATTTTTAGATCTGCAACATTGAAAGGGAGGTTTTTTGGAAAGTGATAACTACTGCTTTAAACATTTTATTGCTGTCATTCACGGTGGCGGGCCCTGGGTTTTTAATACCTCTTAGCATCATGTCGCTCTTCTCCGTGTGAGTGAATGCACAAATGTGTTGGAAATCCTGCTGAGTAAGTTTCTGCGGGCAGTAAATCACTCGCGGAGCCAGTTGGCCGCGCGCATCAGGCAGGTGGGGCTGTCTTGTCTGCCGTTCCAATCATGCAGTTCGGAAACTGGATCTCGTCTGATGTCAACTGGTGCTCACAGAATGCTATTTTAACTGGTACTTTAAATAAGAGATTTGTGTGCCTGAACCTTTGGTAGCCAAGTAAATAAACGCGGTAAACAAACCCCTGCAGCCCAACGGTGATAGAGGTCATTGCTTCGGTTTTGTTTTCCCATCAAGTTGCATGTAATACATTTTTACCTTGTTCTTCATTTTCCTGTTCATCAGCAGTTATTCTTTTGACATTGGTGCTCTTATTCTCCCTATCTGTGTTTGTCACTGTGATAATTTCACAATTATTTGAAGCAGCAGCAGCAATAATATAGCTTCAGGCAGACATCAATGCCATCCTGCAAGACTGCATGCTTCAAGTATTTAAAAAGCCACGTTAAGCCCTGACACACAGCGCGTTGTGTATATATTTTCATTTTAGACTCGCATTTCCAAACTCTGCAGTTTATTCATTTATTTTTAAGTCACGTTTCATTCCAGATTTAGTCACAGGGCTGTATAAATATGTCTCAAATAAGTTGGTAAATATGGAAGTGTTTTTTTTTCTTCAGTGGGCCATATATTAAATTTAAAAATTTTGTTTGAGAGAGATTTTAACTGTCCTTTTAAAAGAAGCTGGGTTTGCGATACTGGTAGAGATGTGTGTTTTGAATCTCGTATGGATCATGTAACGTGAGATCGCTAAGACAGGTGTGGCACCAATTAACTGGGAATGCAGGATTTCAGAATGGAAAGATTAGACAGCATTTCAGCCTTAGTCTGGTCTTTAAAAGTCACAAAAGTTGAGTGTTTGAAGGCTCTGAGGAGACTTGGAGGTACGTAGCACAGAGCTGTAAAATAAACTGCGCACCACTGGAGCCAGTGGATTTTATTTGTTTTTTAAAAACACGTTTCGCATTTTAGCACAATCTGAAATGACCAATTTTAATCCCTACCATAGGACTGCCTGTCAACACGGTACATCCACTCTGGCTTGCCTGTGGTGAGAAGCAGCCCACACCTCTCCCACTCCTCATCACTCTGTAGGCTGCAGGGTGAGAACACAATTTCTTCCATGGCCTCACAGGTGTCCCTTTAACGGTAGATGTCGCTATAGAGCGACGAAGGAGGTGACCTGCTTGATAAGACCATTTATATTCTGCAGGCCTCATTCTACAGACAGCTAATACGACTCAGCGGGCATCGAACGTGGGTCCCAGTTAGAGGATGTACCCAGTGTGCCGCTGGAAAGGCCGGCTGGAGGATTTTTAAAGGAGCATGGCTATGACATGCTCTCATCATACAGAGCACCCCAGTTCGATGTCGCATGATTATCCCTGAGGTCCTGCAGTTTATTTATGATTAATATTTAAACAGCTAGCAAAAGTCATGGATTGATTTACAGCATTATATATATTAGTGAAATGCTGAACTGAAAGCAACTTCAGGGTGGGAAATTTTTCTAATCATCCCTATCAAGAATGGAATTAAACTCAGAAGAGCGTAATTTTGTTTTACTTTATTAGTATTGTCTTACATTACCTTGTTGATGTCGTCTTTTTTTTTGATTTAAAATCTCGTCTACATAAAAATAAAAGGTCACTTGGTCAAATCCCGTGTCTGGCAGAGTGAGGTCACTGCTGGGTCCTTGCTTCAAGGACATTGTCTGACCTTGCTCTCTGATCCTTCCTTCCTTGTATGTCACGTTGGACAAAAGCATCTACTAAATATATAGTGATAAATAAAACACATAAATTTCCCTGGTGTATAGTTCAGTTTATGAGATAGAAAATTACTTAGAATAGGTTACTGCAACTACCAGTAAATACAGACTTGCAAATTAATAACACCTTGCTTTTCAGCGTTTCACACGGTTGTGTGTGTTGTTGTCATAAAAACATAATAAAAGTAAGTGAATGTTTTATTATAATGACAGTGATTAACATTAATCAGCTTATGGTATGAATGAGAGAAATGCGAAATATCGTTCGCTGTAACAGAGCCTTGAGGAACGCTATGAGTAAATCTGTTAAGTGCTTCTCCTTAATCAGAGAGCAGTCATGCTTGAAGGGCAAGTGATTTATGCAATTTTATTTTTCACCATGTCTGCTTAAGGGTGAGATATAAGTGAAATTCCATGAAATATTTTGCGAATCATCAATGTCCGGGTTGCTGTGTTATCTCTAGGGCTGAGCTGTTTTGCTTGATTACTTAGCTCAGAGTACTCCCATTAAGTCTGTGACTAAAAATCACTTAAACATGCAGTGGCGAGAGAGCACTTCTGCGCAGGAAAATTGCTGGCATGTCTATGAAGTATTTGTCTGTGACATTCCCTTTTGACACGCCATGGAGGCTTTTCCCCGAATGATGGTATGCCTCTTATCAGCGTAGGAGGCTTAAGCGGGGACTTCTGGATCTTTTGAGTTTTCGAATCTAGTAAGGTTTATTAAAGTTTATTTCAGAAACAGTACTGCGGTTCGGCTGGAAGATTGGGATGGTGTATCCTGTAGTATCTTTTTTCCAGATTGCTTAAGAACCAACTGTGCTGGAGTCTAAGTCCAGCCTGTCTCCAATGAATGACTGTAGCACAATATGTTCTATCTATGCCAGCCCCTTTATACAATTGCCTGAGAGATATTTGGTTGTCGGCCAAGCTTTTGAAATTGATCATCCAGAAACGAAGGACATAAAAAGATGCGAAACGATTAGGGTAACCGCTGTAATATGAGGAGGGATCACACATAAGCCTGTTGAGCTCAGACTTCCATCCATCCCGTAGAAGTAGTTCTGACAGCAAAGCGTCTACACTCCTTGGAGTTGACAAGCGTTCTGCGAACTACGCACTGACACCCAGGTCCTGGATTAGCGCCCTGTTCTGGCCGAAGGTGTTCTTATGACAGTGACATGTTTTTCCAGATCCGTTAATCTGTTTGTTGTGGGAGGGAGGGAGTGTGACGGACTGTAGAGGTGGCTCTGTCAGCAACCGTGGGCCCGGCGTCACGAGTGGATGCTGTAAATAATTGATGATAAGTGATGGTGACAAGCTATGCCCACGGCAGGGCAACACTCACCGAGTACGTTGTCTAATGACTTTTACTACAGAGCCAGACGCAAATAAAAACGACTCACTCAAAAATAGTTGGCTGTCTTTCTTTTTTCTTTTTTTTTTTTTTTAGAATTTGTGTGGTGTGGACACTGGAATATTCTCCCTTTAAGGAAGCGATTCTGAGTGTAGTTTTCCACTTCTTAATTTTATTTGTGCCGTTACTGTTTCATCGTAAATAGAATTAATGTGTGGTATTAAATTTTCTACCTTACAGTACCTGTCGCTTGTCTTTTGTAGACCTTTCAGTTTAGTGCTGGTTTTTGCATTGCAGCGTGTACTGCAGCAAACCTATTTAGTGGCTAATGTTTTGGAACATTATTGGAAAGTTTAGCATGTAATCGTACGTTTGGATGTCTGTTGTGCATGTGTAGAAATCAGGCATCTCATTCTCACACACAGGTGTGGCAGGAGGCCACACTTACGACCTAAAGCATATCAGTTAACACATTTGTGTTTGACTACGCCGCCTGATGAATAATTTCTAAAGGGTGTTAGTGTCACTGTAGTGTATCGGTGACAGCATGAGAACAATATCGTAACGGAAGGAAGGAAAAATTTTGATATCGCTGTCCTCTCTTTCTTGGTTTAATGATTACAACCGCTATTCTTAAAGGTAAGCAAAATGCTTACTAAGGTTACCAGTACTTGTATTACCATTAGTCTGCTGTGTGACTTATTTTTAAACAATAACAAAATAGTTATATGCGGAATTGCCAGAAACTTGTATTCACTACCACTGGACCTTGATGTTAACAATAGAGAGTGACAGTTTAAAGTAAAAAGAAAAATAAACCTGCGATTTTGGCCCACTTTGCCTTAAGCGTCTCTTCGCTGTAACCTGGAGCTATGAATTGTGTAGGCTCTTTCAGCCCCTACCTTAAGGCTAAAACTAATCCTTGAACTCAAACTTGTGAGTTCTTGTTTCCATTCGTAGTTCCAGAGCTTATCCCACAGCTTAAAGCCCCTGTCAAATCCTAGCTGTCTCCATGGGGCATCAGTAAGACCCTAAGCTTGGGGCGAATGTACATCATAGGATTCTGCTACTTTCACTCTATGTAATACATTTACAATGCCGTTATGCTGCGATGGCAGCGAACGGAAACTTCAAGCCATCAGAAAGTGACAATAATGAATGCCCTCCATCAGCTGCTGGAGGTAATATTGGATGGAGGCCTAGGTAGTCGTCATTTAGCTGATTGTTGTGCTAAAGCAGATTTCGCCAAGTGAGGTAGCAAAATGGAACTGCCCATCCTCTCCCCCAGCACCCCGACTGGCCAATAAAACGACACCACCTGCACATGCACAGAAATTTTACTATACAGCAAAAAATTATTTAGTAGGTCAATGGAGGAATGGCCTAATTGTGCAGCCTCAGACTACTGCTCAGATGACGGCCACAATCCCTTCACTGCACCTGTATATTTAGAAATGACTATGTTTGCACACTAAGTTTGAGGGTTTGAGGGTTTAGGAAAATCAGGATATATGGGAACATAAAACAGGTGAGCATTGTCATTAGCCAGTTGGATCGGGGAGCCCATAGCAAGGAAACAAAATGTTGTTCAGCAGAGGAAGGTGGTTTAAATTGGTCAGGGGTTCCCAGCTGGCTAAAAAGCCTGCTTTGTTGATGGGTTTGGTGGCTGGGAGCCTTTGGGTACCCAGCAGTATGAATTGCAGTAGTCCTCCAAATGGCATTTAACTATCCTGCATGGGGACCAGGGATTTGCTGCAAAACAGTAAACCCGTCTCAGCCCCATCATAAGTTTTCTCACTGTTTGGGAAGTAGTTTCGTCAGTAGGATCAGGCTAATGCTAGAAACAGAGGGGGAAGTATTCAGGCAAGGCGACGTGAACTCGGGTGTGTTCAAGTTCATTAAACACTTTTAGTAATGAATGTAACGCTAGCAGAGGAAATGCACTGAGTCAGTTACAGGAAGAAATTAAAGTAATACACCGAGTCAGTTTCACAGAATTTACAAAATCACAGTTCATGTGAAATTTAAAAAAAATATGGTGTGCTATGCTACTTACTGTGACAGATATTTGGTTTAGGAGTGGTCTGATATGGAAGCCAAAATTTAAGTTTAAAGATAAGTAGAGCTGCAAATGTTCAATGTCCTTTGGGTTAATTTCGGTTGGCTTCATTTTCCCCCTGGTTTTCTTGGCGGTTCATTCTTGGGTGACATAGGGTAGCCTAAAATCGGGCACTTCAGCTTAAACCCAGCCCACAATCTTTCTATGTACTTCAGATACCTTTAACTGAAGTTCCAAATCCACCCTTGTCGATTATGGAAGTTTATCGAAAGATTACTGGGCATTTTTTACAAGGAACAACTATTTGCTGTTCAGTTTTGAGTTTAAATCAGTTTAGTTGTAAAGTGCTAGTACAAAATCCCTTATTTAATACTCATCCAGTACTGAGGGAAACTTTAACATGGAAACGTCCAGGCAGAAACAACAATTTCAACGAAAGTAACAACAACTGACAGGGCGGCGTGGTGGTGCAGTGGTTAGCACTGTCGCCTCACACCTCTGGGACCCGGGTTCGAGTCCCCGCCTGGGTCATGAGTGTGCGGAGTTTGCATGTTCCCCCCATGTCGTCGTGGGGTTTCCTCCGGGTACTCCGGTTTCCCCCCACAGTCCAAAAACAT
>JAODJX010000043.1:7694641-7708429 GCA_026776945.1 Isichthys henryi
CAGTTCTGAAGGCAAAAGGGGGTCCAACCCGGTACTAGCAAGGTGTACCTAATAAAGTGGCCGGTGAGTGTATATGTACTATATTAAAATCTTAAAGTAAAAAGAGCTCTTGTCAGAATATGTATTAGTATCGGCAGTTGTGCATCGGAATCGATCGGAACTGAAAAAATGTGGATCAGCCCATCCCTAATTTCAATTAGAGATGTGCCAATCGTATTGTCCAACTATCGGTATCGACCGATTGTTGAAATTGAGCCAATATTTTCCCGCCAATAACTCCCTTAAAAACAGTGACCCATATTGCTTTGCACACTCACATAATAAACAGTTTGAAAAATGTCTGCTGTGCGGAATTATTTTACTGCTTAATTTAAGCAGAACCTCCCAAACAATCGGTGTCGGTTTTCGAAATAATTGGCTGTAGGTATTGGCCAGAAATTTCTTTATCGGACCATCACTAGTTTCAGCCTGTCCCTGCTAGGGCTGCGCAATTAATCAAATTTTAATTTCAATTACGATTTTGGCCTCCAATGATTAACAAAACAAAATAATCAAGATAAAATGATTATTGTGCTGCCTTTTGTTTCACATTGGTGCTCTCATTTTATCTCTATAAATCCAGTGCAACCCTTTCCAGACCCTTATCGTTTCTCAGTTGCATTATATTTAGAGTTCAACAAAATTCACTGTTAAAAAGACTTTTTTTTTTTCTTTTAAAGATCATTAATGTAAGATTTTTCCTGAAGTCAATGAGTAATCCCTGCAGTGTGTATTGAACATATTATGTAGTTAAGTATCTCGTCTTAAAATGGATTTTCACATAACCTCACATAGAGACTGAACAATGGCTATTTGAACTGAATCCTCTCCTGGTTCTTCCTGAAGGAGCCATGGGATGCAGTCAGGATTCTTTACCTGACGGTGATATCACTCCTACCCTGTTGCTGCTTTTTCAGAGTGACTGCTATACGTCCAATATCATGTGGGTCGCAAACCTATAGCTATGCTGAGACTAAACCCCAATTAACAATACAACGTAATTATAGGTATATAACGTTTTATGAACTACTAGGCAAACAGAAGTTAAATTACATAACGTACATGATGAAACTTCATTTCATGGTGAAAGTGTGTGTTCGTGTTCAAATATTGGTTGGTGCATCCAAGGGATAATTCTGCATAATATTTTAATTAAATACTATGTAAAAAAAATATAATTGCTCTTGTCTTCCTACTGTGGAATAAGAAGGTGAAATTGCAAGCAGAAAACAATACTACCCTTTAAGTTTTTGAATAGTTCAGCATGGTAGAAAACTAGAGTGTAAGTGTGTTACACTGTTACAGTATATCAAGTTGAGTGAGTTACATATAAAATTTTGACATAAATCAGATTTTTTCCCCCTTCATCTAGTAATTGTTGAACACCATGCTATCTTTAAGTATAACATCCTTCTACTGGACTAAGATTTCTAATTCTTAAATGCAGAAGGGCATTTAGTTGCAGTAGTAATATGAAATGCTAAAAGTAGCACCTGTGCTTGATTTTAACTAAAAGTTCATGAGCTTCTAGTTCCGATTATTAAATACAATAAAACAGTTTTAATCAATCTTAATGATTTCTCAGAGCAAAAATCATTGTAGCAGATACACATCAAGCAGAAATGAGATTTAAAATACAAAATCAAAACTGAAATGCATGTGAATACCCTTCTGTAGAGGTTTTTAGCTACATGAGTTTTTTGTAGACTAGTCGGTAATTTTGAAGGACGTTAAAGATCACCATTTATATTTAATATACTACAATATAGCAAGTATTAGATGAAAGAATACACCGGCCAGTGGCTGTCGAAATATTTCAGCAATACACACTAACCAGTCATGAGGACAGACCTTGAATTCCTGCTGGTTCCAGAACATCTGTTGAGGCACTTACTAAGTTAATAGATCAGCTATGAGAGCTGGACAGGTGTTTTCAGCTGGAGCCAGAAACATCAAAAACAGATTGTTCTCAGAGTCTTACAGTTAATGTCGCTGAATTGGAATGAGCCATAGACTAACAGATAATAAAACATGCATGACCTTTAAGGCAGAGGTGGGGATATTTTGCCATGAACTCATGAGAATCCAAAAAAGCACTCTTTAGAAAAGTAATTGAATACAGATGGGACAAGGTAAATTAAAGAATTTATCAAATATCTCTGTGGAGTAGTTAATGGGAATGAAGCAGAATATGAAACTGAAAATTATTTGTAACAGATGGACGGCTCATTTTTAGTTTTTAGAAACGTGAGAGAGATTTTGCCTGGTATTTGATAGTTTGGGCAGCAGGAGTGTTTCTTAATGATGCCATGCAATGTGTGAAATGTTTGAAGGCAGAAGTGCAGGTAACACTTTGCATGAGGAGGCACAAGTAACGTAGTAACTCAGTAACTGTTATTACTCAGATATAGTAACTGCATAAAATGCATGAACCATTATCATTGATTAATCATGAACAAACATGGGATGGGTATGTAACTAACAGTTTCTGGTTAACTAATGCATTAAGAGTGTACTACTACATCATTTATGCCCCCTCAGGTAAAGTGTTACCAAATTTTGCTTACGATTTTTTAAATTGGTGGTAGAACGGGTTTATAAATCGACAGTTTGTATTTTTATTTATTGCAAAAAGATAACCAAATCAAGTTGTGTGCCAGTATTAGTTTCTTAAGTTTCTTCGTCCAATTTCTGTTTGTAACTACCTGAAATTCTCACATGCGTCTTATCTGTACTGGATCCAGTTGATGATGAAGTCATTGTTATGGAATCAAGTTTGCAGCCTGCAGAGTGAGAATATTATAATCTATAACAGTCTTTACTTTGAAATTTGCATAAACCCTGTTAGGCATTCAGATATAGTAATTGGTGAAAAATGAAAATCTTTGAACAGCTAGATATTGAATATTCTGCTGAAAAAGCAAATAACTAAACGTATTTGCATTGAAATATTAAAATCTGGAGTGTGCATTACAAAATAGTCCATGATGTATGCCTTGGTGTTTCAGAACATTATAATTTTTTAAATAATATAAAAATTTGCTGTCTTTGGAATCATGTTTGAGAGATCAGAGAGGCGTGCGCCATTCTGAAATGTACCCATCATACGTTGGCATGTATTTAAAGCTTTTGTTTATCACTAATTATCATTTCAATCAAGGGAGATAACCCACAACATTTGCGTGAATGGTCTGGCAATGCAGTCTTCTGTAAATTACTAGCAGTCTTTGTAAAATTTGATTTACTAGCTTGATATGGAAATGAATGTACTGTACATGCTATAGCTTAATTTTATTTTACGCCCATTCATAAGGCAAAAAGATGGTTTGCTGAAAAACCTTATACAACCCCGCTTCCATAAAAGTTGGGATGCTATACAAAATGTAAATAAAAACAGAATGCAATGATCTGAAAGTCATATAAACTCATATGTAATTGAAAATGGTACAAAGACAACCTATCAGATGTTGAAACTGAGAATTTTTATTGTTTTATGACAAATATATGCTCAATTTGAATTTGACGCCAACAACACATTTTAAAAAACTTGGCACAAGGGCAAACAAAAGATTGGAGAAGTTGTCTAACACTAAAACAAAACACCTGGTTGAATATCTCAGTTAATTAGGTTAACTGACAACAGGTCAGTAAGATAATGCAAATGCAGGATGAAACTTACCATGCAAAGAAGAAACCATATATAAACATATTCCAGAAACACCACTGCCTTCTCTGGGCCCAAACTCATTTAAGGTGGACTGAGACATAATGGAAGACTACCGCGGTCTGACAAATTTAAAATTATGAATTCTTTTTGCACAACATGGATGCTAACAAAGAGAGAGGGCCATCCAGCTTGTTATCGTGGGACAGTTCAAAATCCAGCATCCATGATGGTGTGAGGGTGCATTAGTGCTCATGACTTGTAGCTTGCACATCTGGGAAGGCACCATTAATGCTGAAGGACATATACAGGTTTTGGAGCAACATATGGTGCCATTCCAACAACGTCTTTTTCAGAGAAGGCCTTGTATATTTTAGCAATGCAATGCCAAACTGCATTCTGCATGCATGGCTCCGTAGCAGAGGAGTGTGGGTGCTAGACTGGCCTGCCTGCAGTCCAGACCTGTCACCCACTGAAAACATTTGGCGTGTCCTGAAATGAAACATACGATAAAGGAGACCCTGGATTGTTGAGCAGTAGAAATCAGGGAAGAATGGGACAACATTTCACTTTCACAATTCCAGCCACTGGTCTCCTCAGTTCCCAAATGTTTAGTGCTGTTAAAAGAAGAAGTGATGCAACACAAGTGGTAAACATGCAACTGTCTCAACTTTTTTTTTTTTAATGTTTTGCTGCCATCAGATTCGAAGTTAGCATATATTTCTCATTTATCATTGCATTCTGGTTTATTTACATTTTATACAGCGTCCCTACATTTTTGGAAAAAGGGTTGTTTCATTTCCTTTATCGGAATTAACTAATATGATGTCCCAGATTTACATTGTATTTATAATTCTGTTGAATATGTGTGCTGACATTATAAAAGTGAAATACTGAACTGTATTTTTAATTTACTCATTGTATCAAATTATGAAATGGTCTTTCCGTAGTAGTAGTCTAAATATCATTTAATATTTCAGTTTCCAAAATATCAGTGACAGTTTCCAAATATCCAGGTTTTTCAGTATTGTCATCAGCAGGATTATATATACAAAGTGACATGTATCAGTAGCTTACTAAGATTTATGCAGGTGCTACTTTCAGTTCGCTACTTTCAGTGCCAGACTTAAGTGTGCAGTTAGCAGATAATTATGTATTGAAGAATGTGTCTGATAAAATCACTAGGCGTATTTGCCTGAAAGAACCTTTTTTGCGTAGTTTGACAGGCAATTTCTTTTAGGAATCTTCTTCATGTACGGAACATTCATTTGCTACATGTGAACAGTTTACGACATTTAAATTGTGCATCTCTGAGTGACACGATGTGTATGTAGAATGAATTCTTTGTCTTAAATCTCGCATGGCTAAATCTCTATGTTGCCCTTTTCCTTTTATTTACGAAAGGACAGACCAAAGAGAATATGACCATTTGAAGTTCATAGACTTCATCTTTTTTTCTCATCAACCTACCATCAGTTTGTAGACATATTAAGGAGGCCGCAGACAAAATAGAATACGTTATACTTCGTGCCCTCTAAAGGTGTGGTGGGTTTGAATCCCATCCATTTCCCTGAAGCTTTGTTTTGTAGTTCAAAGGAAACTCTGCTTCTAGCTACGAAATCAAGCTCTGTGTAACAATATGCTTCAGGTTACCAAAGTTTATCCTCTGAGAATTTTAAGAATGAGGGAAGCAGGAATGATATCCTAAAAGAAGGAAAGTAAGTACACAAAATCTACTGCCTGTCTGTAAAGAAAATCATACCAAGGAAGATGCTTGCCAAGCGTATTTATGGTAGTTTTAAGCTGGTCCAGGGGGGCATTTTGATGTTTATGCTTATAAAAGCTCGCGATCAGCTGAGAAAGGAAATGATTTAGATCGTTGTTGCAGTGGCTTGACTGAGGGAACCATTAGGTGTGAAAGTGAGCACTGAATAGGTACAGAATCAATGGCGAAATCTCTGGAGAGCAGAAAAGAAGGTTCAGAGTCTAGCATGTTTGTATTGTGTGTTCTTTTTATTTGTATATCTGGTGGATTCTTGTCTTCAAAGTGCATCTAAATAAATTTAGGAAAAGCCACAGTGACCCAGAAATTTTTGTGCCGTTATCAACGGCACAAGATGTACGTCTTGTTAGGGGCTGCATATAAATGAATAGGTGTATAGAATGGAGGGTACACAGCTCTCTGTGAGTGGTTCTATGTGATCATCCAGGTTCGCAGTTGAATACCTTTAGGGCAAAGATTGTTTTTACGATAACACTTCACTTGAGGGGACAGAAATAATCTATATTATGCTGTTATGTATTAGTTAACCACAAATTGTTAGTTGCAAACCGATATCAAGTTTGTTCATCATTAATGAATTGTCGCACATCTTTTATCTCAAGCAAGTAATATATCTGTTAATTATATAAACCTTTATGAATTATTGAAGGAACCATTGAAGGATGTTCTGTAGCAACAAATATTGAATAACACATGCAAAATACTGGTCTCATATTTGTTCATCGTTAATGAATTGTGACGCATTTATCCCAAGCAGTTACTGTATTTGTTACTATGTCTGTTAATTCTGTAAATCTCAGTGAAGTACTAAGGAACTATTGAAGGAATAAGTAATGGATAACACAAGAGAAATACTGATGTAATACTTTTTCATTATTGATGAATCATGACACACCTTTAATCTTAAGTAGCAACTGTATTTGTTCATGATTTTTACATCAGTACTAATCAAGTTACTAATTATTTTTGTCCCCACAAGTAATGTGTTACTCTCTTTACGTCTTAAAATTGGAAAACTATACATTTTGGCAGGAATCTGAACATGAAAGCAAATGTGTGAAATTTATCAATCTCACACACTCAACACAGAATGTAGCAGAAATATCCAGCCACTCATAGTAACATTCTTACTGTCTTTGGTTTGTTGCTGTGAAGTCATAATGATAATAGTCCTTTTCCTATTGAGACCTAAGATACATTTAATGAAACATACAATAATGTGAATCCCAAACAGTACTGGTACAAATTGAAAACATGTCAGTGTTATTTTGAACCCACTGCTGTGGTAAGACTCCCCTAAAATATGACTTACTAGGTTCATCTGATTTCGATTGGCTTTGGATGAAATGCAAATTCAACAATTCCACTACACACTAACTGAATTTCATACGTTTAGTGTCCAAAAACATTACTGTTACACGGAAGTAGGTCCATGTGTGAAATGCAAACAGCTCAGACTCATTCCAGTTTAACGAGTCTCAGATGCACGTAAATGCAACGTGGCCTGGACGGATGAGCCTCGAGTACCATCCTCTTGAGGGATCTTGCTCAGTCTGCCTGTAGCTGCTCCATATTCATCCTCCTTCCCTAAGGTCTTTCTTACTCAAGAGCTAGCCTCTGCCGGAGATGATATAGAAGAGTACACCAAACACCACACTGCTTGTGACTTGTATATGCATATACAAGTATATAAATGTATTCATTATGTATATATGTCTCTCCATCTTCTCAATTAGGACCATGGGGGGTGCTTGGAGTCTAGGGCACAAGCCTACGGTGTGTGTATGTATGTATGTATGTATGTATGTATGTATATATGTATAGTATGTATATGTATATATGCATATGGTACTGTGCAGAAGTCTTAGGCAGTCAGAGTAAGTGATGCTTAAATGATCTTCATGTTGGAGCAGACCTATGATATGATGTCTGTCGAAGTTTGTCAGCTTAGCTGTTTCAAAATCTGTCCTAGAACCAGCAGAGAAAATCCAGTATGTTCATGCATTTGACTCAGCCACTAGCATACCATGTTTGGATAATCCAATATATCATCGAGTTATTTAAGTAACTAGGTTAATTAATTAACAGAGCTGGTGGTGAAATTACACGAATACATGGAATGGCTGAGGTGCCTATGGGGAAGCTGTGTGTTCTTCCGGCCATCCAACAAGATATCAATAAATTTTACTTTATTGCGAAGATAAATAGCTTTAAACATTTCCTTTAACCCCCAAGACTTTTGCACAGTGCTGTATATAATTCATTGCCTAGTCTACTGTAGTTATGCTCTGGGAAGTTGAAACTGACAGTGATTACAGTTGTCAATGTCACACATACACACGCTTTGTGACACCAGGTAGAATTCTAAGAGAACTTGATCTTGTGGTCACTGTTTGGTCCTGTTAGCTTGCCAGCTAAGCCCAGGGAGCTGCTTGTGTTGAGAGAGGAGATCTGGCAGATGTTAGTGTTTCCCAAGCAAGGAGGCCACAGACAGTATGTGTGTACATAGTTAATGTGTGTTGTAGTGTGAGGTACCATGCAGATTTAAATGGTAAATACAAGGTCAGCAGCTTTGCTCTGCGTTAGTTAATCCGAATGTGGAACAGGACGTCCAGTGCATGCTTCAAACACAGTGCACCGAGTGTAGCTTAGTATTTTTATGCTCTGTCACTAAGGC
The DNA here is from genome assembly GCA_026776945.1 of Isichthys henryi. Lineage (NCBI taxonomy): Eukaryota > Metazoa > Chordata > Actinopteri > Osteoglossiformes > Mormyridae > Isichthys > Isichthys henryi. The sequence goes on from JAODJX010000043.1 coordinate 7,702,805, forward strand.
AGAATAATGCGAAGTAGAATAAATTCAGAGCATCACCCATCGCTGTCATGATTTAAAAGTGCGGCTCCTTTAAATTGACATGTCAGCGGGAGACGAGTGCTTTGTCGCCGTTCCGGATGCTAACGGGTTTAACCTCGCATCTTTGAGCATTACCACGTCTGCGTTGACGAGAAGGCGAGTCCCCGCGAATTCATCTCCACCCCTGGCACATCACCACCACCCTCCCCAGCTCCCCCCCCTCCGGTCTTGCCCACTTGGCAGCCTTCTGAGCACTGTGAGAGTTCAGCGTTTTCCTTACATTGTGATTCGAGTTTGCAGTGTCTGGCTTTAATTTTCAGTTAAGTGCAAGATGTGGTGGGGAGGGTGGGGGGGTGGACAAAAAAAAGAAAAGCTATGTCTGAACTGGAGGCCTAATGTAGCCAGGATGGAATCTGTCACTCTGCTTATTGCATGTTGATGACTCAGGGCAGTTTTAGCTGTAAGCAGCCAATGATTTATGGACACCAAGTGAACTCCTGCGGCAAAAGCCAACCAGGAGATCAGAGCAGCAACAGGACCCTTTTTGGCTGCAGACTTGTGCCTGCATTTTTTTAATTCATGCCAAACTGCTTTGCACGGCAATTAGCTCTGTCCTCATTTAGTCCACAGTCCCAAAGGGTAATGAAAGTCATATATCATCTTCAAGGCTGCTAATTATCCAGCTCAATTGCAGGTAGGCATTGTAACCGTGAGAAGGGCCTGTCGGCTTGAAATTTATTGCCCTTCCAATAAGCAGCGTGCAAAAGTGTGTGTCTGTGTGTGTATACTGTATACGTGTATAAATATACACTCCAACGAGCAAGTAAAAATCTGTGTGTGTATGTGTGTATGTGTGTGTACATATATAAAAATATATATATATATATACACAGACACAGGCTTGAAAGGTTGCCCAGACCCCTTGTCACAAATCCTTGACATACCTCTTGTGAATGTGCAAGTCAGAGGGGAAATATCTTCATTCCTCATAAGTCATTTTTCATGCTGTAACTAAATGTTCAGCGGGAACACAGAGCAAGTGCTGGAAACATGAGAGCACATACATTCTGGAGGTCAGCCTGTCTCTACTGATTTACTTTAGGTTAGTTAATGCTTAGAGTACGGGAGGACTCCTCTGGAAAGTGCCTGGTCAGGGTGAAGGGCTTTTGTCTGCTGTTTCCTGAAGAATGCACAGCAGAATGTCTATTGTCAGGAAAAGAAGTTGTCTTCATTACAGTGCAAGGTTGAACGCTAAAGGTTTTTATAGTGTGCAAGTGTTCACCCTAATTAAAAACAGGATTTTTTTGTCTTTAACTTTGTGGTACATTGTAAGAAATTTTGACGCTTTCCATCATTGTTGTTGGTAAGCTTATGGTACGTTGTTTTATTAATGGTAGTATACTTAAGGACCTGAACCTTGACTGTGCCCTATATTCTGTTGTGGCTTCTAACATGTTGAAATGCTTTCTCTAGCATTTATTTGTTTAAGATTCTGATTATTTCTTATTTGTGTTTCTTCTAACCAATGAAAGCTGGGGCTGGCATGATGCCGTGACATGGCGCGATGAAAGATCCATATTTCAAAACAAACATGACAAACCTATGAGAATAATACTTCCGCTAAACATTTGTTCTTGTGTGTGTTTTGTATATGTAACTACATTGTCATATTCACTGATTTTTGACTATTCTCTTGAAGAGAGGCAAAGAGAACTAAGCCAAGTGGCTTAATTCTGACCGGATGATTCCAGGAGGCTTAAACATCTCAAGAAGAATAAAAAGCCTTTTTTTTTATCATCGGTTACTGAAATGTAGTGCAAAGACTTACATATTTATATTTGAATTAAGGTTTAGAGAGAACACATGTATTCAATAAAAACACAAGTTTTCTTAGCTTGCTTTTCAATTGCAGAAATTGGATTTTATGTAAAATCAGAAATCCATCATCCAGATGTTATCATTCATTCTAGCTTGTTAAATATCAGCATTAGAATCCATGACACGTTTTCTTTGGCTACTTTGCTTGCTTAACCTGGTTTAGACCAAAAAATGTGTTCTATTGCAACTCAAAACATTTAAGAAATACATTATATACATATATACATACACATATGATTTAAATACTTTCACACAAAGGTCAGGTTCAACGTCTTTTTTTTTTTTGAAACTGTTGATTTTTAGCATTGATTATGCTGGACTGTTATGGGTTGGATGCACCATCCATAACCTGCTGAAGTCAAAACAGATGAATTAGACAAGCTAACTTAGTTTTGCTGATTGAAACAAAACTGAAAAAAAGGAGCCTGGTATAAACCACCGTAATGCGTAAGATAAACGTAAATTTCACAAAAAAAAAAAAAAAACACAGTTCAGCCAAGATGAAGCTTTCATGCAAGTCTCGAGTTCCGTAGACACGGTAAACCGTTACGTGGCGTTAAGGTGGGTCTCATAGGGTTAAGTGACTTGTGCTGAAACATAAGGTGCGGCTCAAATGGAAATATTTATACAGTTCCAACATGCCTGAAGGGCATCATTAATGCACAAATTCGAGGCAGCCAAGCCGTAAGACATATGCAAAGTATGGTCCTGGATTCTGAGCTCAGACATCCACGTGTTCCCCTATGAACGAGAGGCTGTGCGTTTGTCTCGTTTTTCATCCTGAAGACGGGTTTTCCGCCGTAAAAAGATTTCAAGACAAATATGAGTAAATGACTGTGGAAATGTGATGGGAAGCATTTAGAGATTTAAAGCACACCCCTGACTACTCTGGCATTAACTATTCCCGGGTCTAGCCCACATTATTAATGAGACGCATGATATCACAGTTGGTGCTGGCTTTGGTTCTGGTTTGTCTTTCTCAGTTGAGCATGCAAATAGGAAAAGTCAAATATTTTTTTGGCCAGCTGTTTCTCTCTAAGTCCCGAAATGGGATCCCAGTGGATTGTCAAAGCACAGAGGTTACTGGGAGTATCAGAGAGGGGACTAATTGTCAAGGTTATGTCTCTGAAAATGATTGATGTCAGGCTAGGGTTTTTTGTCAGCCTGTCAGAGGGCTGGAATGTTTAATGTTCTCATTATTGGTTACGCTGTTGTGTATATTTCTCTGTCAGCACTGCAGACCCATCTGAACTGCCAAAGCACTTCAAAGGCCTGCAGGTCATTTATCTTCCTCCTGACGCTCCGAATGTTCAGCCTCAGCTGAGTGCCAGTGATTTGTTATGACTCGCGAGCCAGCTGACAGACAGGCCCTCTGTAGAAACGGACCTGCTTCCTTTTTGTCACACAGCGAACACATCAATGTTCTTGTAATGGGCTACAACTGTCGAAGGAGGCTGGCACCTGACAGTTGTGCGGTCTCACTTATTTGCAGACTGGTGACTTGAGTTTCCGCCCAAGTTTAGATTTTGGTCGTGGCATCACACCCACACACAAACAGGTCACCATCTGCTGCTGGGTGCCGGGGGAAGAGTGCTGAAGAATAACGGCTATGCTAATTGAAGACACGTCTTCATCTCATATTTATCGCCGTGGCTCACGTATCCCTATCTTTTGAAGTCGGACTGAAACGAAAAACAGGGAGACAAAGATGGAACAACCGCACAGGCAGGCCAGAGGAGAAAAAGACGGGGAGGAAAAGCGAGTGAGAGAGAGGGCGAGGCGGAGAAAGAGAGGGGAAAAAAAATATGATCTTTGTTTCCTTTCCCAAGCGATGACATGATTAATCGTTTTCTTCTGATCTAATTTTGGAACATGAAAAACAGCACATTTGTCTTGAAGAAAAACGACGTGCCGTACTGTGCAGATGGAAATTTCGAGCACTGAAAAAGATTAAAGAGAAATTCCACTCCTTAGACCTAATCATGAGTTGTAGATTATTCTGTCATTTTAACCAGATGGTAGGTTTGATTCTGCAACCCCCTCCTTATATTAATGAATACTAGACTGTTATATTTGACTTAGGTAAGTGAAATGTCCATCATGCTTAATGGACTGCCAGCCAGCATAAAGCATGTTGTACTGCGCACGGTTCCTGCTGCATTTTTCATGTTTTATACCAATGTGGAACATTTTGTTTCCTACTATTTTCCATCATTGTCACTGTTTTGCTAAATATTTTCACACGGAAGAAAAAGCACAAACTTGTGTCCACTGCTAATTTCCCCTCACATAGGTCACAGCTATAACTCTACAACTAAAACCGTCACCTCGGGCAAGGCGCACAGGAACTCGATAGTAACTTGATTAAGTTCCCAGTCAGCACGGCCGCGAACACGGCAGTATGTTAACAAACCTAATTATAGGGGGCTGGTGATAAAGCACGCGAGAAGACGGTAGCAGCAGAGACGTATCTCGCTGGGTCACATGTCCGCTACAAAAAGGCCCTCCCCGGGGCTGGGAGGATGGCTGCGTCACCACTGGACACCTCCGAGGGCCAGTGTCGCCCCCTCTTCTTCTCACCCAAATAACTAACAGTCTGTTCTGGCCTCGCTGGTTGCACCACACAAACACTCGAAAACGGCGTCTCATTTTTCTTTCAAGAGAAATTAGGTTATGAACTTTCCAAGCTTTTATTTTTCAACCACCTAGCGTGGATTTCATCCACCCTCTTGATTTGTGCCTCAGCACAGTTTATAGATGGAGAGCTATTCTGCCACCTTCGTGATTGGTAATTTTTTGCTGACTTATGGACACTGTGATGGGTGTGATTTAACTTATGATGCAGAGGTTGCTGTTAATGACTTTCAGGATTCATTAATATTGCAGTATTGGTGTTATTAAAATATGTGACCCATAATACGTTACTGAGATAGTAATGGCACTGTGGAGCATTTCGCTGCAAAAACGCTGTTTATAGACCATATTAGATGAATATCAAGTAAAGTTTTATATCAACACGCACACATACACAGTACCAGTCAAAAGTTTGGACACCTCAAGCCGACTACGAAGGAGGGTATGTGTTGCATCATATGACCTGGCTGTCTGATTTAAACATAGCAGAAATGGTTTTGGAGGAGTTTGGCCAGAGGGTGAAGGTAAAGCAGCCATATACATGGGACCTCCTTCAGGATGGCTGGAAAAGCATCTCAGGAGGTCTCCTCATGAAACTGGCATAGAGGAGAGAGGAGAGTTAGCCAGTCCCTGGAACAACTGGGGTTAAAGACCCTGCTCAAGAGCCCAATGGTGGGACCACTCTGCTAATCCAGGGATTTGAAGCGGCAACCCACTGAAATTCGTGCTACAGTATTATAGTATAGTATTATATTCGAATTATACATAATTCAGTTATTTAATTTGTACAATACTGTAATTTGAAAAGCGTTTGAAACAGCTGTACTGTATTTTGAAAGACCTAATAAAATTCTGCAAATAATGACGCTATCTGTTCCATTGTATTTGTTTTATTCATATAATAAAAATACAGTTTTGAATTACATGGTAATCTGCCTGAGACATAAAAAAAAAAGTTATAATGATCATCCACTTATAGCGATCAGAGACAGACATGATCACTATAAGCGGATTCAACTACAGTTGCAAGAAAAAGTATGTGAACCCTTTGGAATGATATAGATTTCTGCACAGATAGGTCATAAAATGTGATCT